>CM073769.1:37202206-37383399 GCA_037158775.1 Hetaerina titia | reverse complement strand
CACAACTATCAAATAAACATTTTGTAACTCCAAAAAAACACCCAATCCAGCAACCTAATCTACATCAGGTCCCTCTTCATCTCTGTGTACTTCTGACATATGCACTGTGACGGATGAATTTCAATTATTTTAATGGAACTCCTATGAATGAAACATCTTAGTATTCGCTCGTTTATCAAATTTCTACTCAGCAAAAGACATTAATAATAAGGTTACAGATTCTACTGCGGTGTCCCAATTAAAATTATATTGGCTATTTTTTCACTCACGATGTAAAACCAGTCGAGCACGCATAAGCAATTTAAAATATGGAAAAATAAAAGAACAGTCAAAATTTATAAGATATTAGCTCTTCTTATCCCTTGCGGAAGGTTATAAAGTATCCCCACACATGGTTGTAGAGCATACATTATGGAAATGGAAGCTAAATTAAAAATTCTCTCGAATTTAAAAATTGCTCATTTAATGTGATATGATAAAAATAAGTTTGCACATACGCAGCTCGACAGACATTCCATTTTCTAAAAAAATATTTTTTTTATTTAGCTCGCAGAATTCTTGTATGGTAATGAAATACACGTACTTGAACGTTGGAATGAATAAGTGATAGGTGATGAAATTCCAATGTTCAAGCACCCTACAAGCTACAAACAGTCCCTTAATGTGATTTCATGAGATAATAGCATGAAGGACATTGTTTACTTTCCTATGAAAACAGTTGCCTTCTCTGACCATTTATATATTCCCAAAATATCTTACTATATCTTTAGCATGAAACTTGAGCTTTATATTCAACGTTCATTCCCATGAACCCCACATTACATTAGAAAATACTCCAATTATTGAAAAGACAAGAACTGATAAAAATTTTTAACAAGATTTCAATGAAACTTGAAATTGAGTCAAAGTTACTTTTAGTGTAGCTGAAAGGAGGGTAATTGGAGGAACTGAAGCTACTTATTACTGCTCAATGAAGAAATCTGTGGGAGATATTTCAACTTGGATAGTGGCGCACGTGCCAGCAGGCACACATCTCGATTCCTCTATATATTAAACCTGAACTGAATTTGAGTAATGTCTCAGGGACTTTGTGGGAAATAAGCTCAAATGAGAAGGCGAAGGAAAAAAAATAGCGTGGTATTAAAGCGGTAGCGAATTTGTAATTACCTGAAAGAGAATCGGAAAAAAAACTCACAGTTGCCAAACTAAGATAGAAGTTTAGCGTCAAAAATCTACTAAGTCCTCCCTGTATATTTGGAATTCCAAAATGAATTTTGCTCAACGAACAAGTACAAGTTGCCGGCAAAACGAGAAATCACTTTTCATTAATGTGCTACATTTAATCCGCCAGGCATGGTTCAACAGGGGGAATGTGCAACGCGAAGAGGGCCGAGGGGAGGGCTGAGTGGCGGGGGGTCGGGGTACGGAATCGAGCGCCAGGCACCCATGCTGATCCGATGGGGATTGAACAGCGCGCGGTTTCGCCTCAATTATAAAGGGATCCGGCTGCCGTCACTTCCCATATTTCGTCCGCGGCAAAAGGGAAGCGGGCGAATTTAACAATCTTCACCTCAGTCACGGCCGCCCGGGCGCACACCTCCACCGCCGGCATTATCACCTCCGTTCATAATTAAAAGGAGCCGCTCAATCCCGACACAACTTCGCTTAAACAGCGAGAGGGAGCACAAGAGAGGGCCAGCCAATCAACGCGGCAGCGCCACTCTCCACCGACTTCCACGGGGTGGAAAAGGCACGGGGGGGGCGCTGAGGCTACAGGGGGAGGGGAGCATGGTGTTAACGAGGGCAGGGGGGAGCGGAGAGGAGCTGGAAGGAGGAGGGGGTGGGGTCGTCGGAACAGATAGGTAGACGAGCAGGAGGTGGGTGGGTGTACGGTCGAGGGGAGGTCCGCACGGGTCGTACAGCGAAAGATTGGAATCGTAGACCTAGACAGGAGTGGAGGATTGGGAGGGGAGGGAAGAATGGACGGGGAATGGACGGGGAATGGACGGGGAATGGGCGGGGAATGGGCGGGGAGAGGGGAAACCGAGGGAGGTTGAAAGCACAGTGAGAGGAATTCTACAAATAGCGTGCGTGCCGTTGGACGTGTGCGTGTGGATTACGGTCGGTGCAGGAGGGTTGCGATCGATGTTAAGTGCGACCAGCAAGCAACCACCCTACAACAACCCCGTGCCCCCCCTTCTCATTCCTGCCCTCGGGGCTACTCCCATCCCTTCACCTCCTGCTCCACTTCACCCAAACGCGGTATGCGGACACGAGTGACCCCCGTCCATCTCCAGTTCTTTTTCCTCTTGCTCTCTTCTCTTTGGTCCATCATCATCCTCATTCCTATCGATCTCCCTTTTTACCACCATCACGATCTTTTCTATTTATTACATGTTATGTCATCTTTTGTCATTCTCATCCGCATGCCAATAACGCCTCTTGCTTTCAATCAACCTTAGCTTATTATTTATTGAATGAACTGAATTACCCATTTACCAATTACCATTCACCCACCATTTACTGTTCATTAAACAAGAGGAAATAATTCTATCTATTAATAAAATAATATCACTAATGAAATTTGCCCTTGTTGTATCTTCAAAATCTTTAAATTTTCTTAACTTCTGCCAAAATTCTACTCAATTTATTTCTTAATAAACTTATAACCAAAAGCGCATTCATTTAACTCTTTTCTTTAGCATTCCCTGTATGCTCAGTGTTTTCCCATAACTTCCTGATTTTACATCTACGGCTGCTAGGATTTTGGAACTCTGTCCGGCTGAACCATTCGAAAGTGTGTATTTTATCAAATTATGGAATATACTAATTTTATATTCCCACAGCAACCAATTATATCTGTTTCTAATTATTAAATTGAATAATTCGTTGTCTCGGGCACGACTTCATGGAATCGACTTATCATAATGAAAAGAGAAACTTTATAATTCCACATAGATAAATAAGATTATATTAAATTGAAATTGTTCCCAATGTGGGTTCAATTTTTTCGATTTTATCGCCCACTGATCAATGAGTGATGTTAACTTGTTGTGGACGTCAAATCTTTTATAAAGAGATCAACCGTCTTCCTAAACCAACTGACACCAATTTCTGTTACATTAAAAAACTATCATAAACATTAAAAATAAAAACTTAAATCTCTCTTCATCCCTTCAAAAAGTCAGCTTGCTCCTGTTTTCGATCAGGGACGACCCTTCTAACGCGGTCGTTCACGAGGAACTCTCGCTCCTCTTTACACACCATATTTCTCTCCTCCGATATTACTCCCAAAATTTCCCAGTAAATTAATTTGGCATAAAATCACTTCGATTCTAGAATCAGGTATATTTGAAGGTAACTGGCTCACATTCATAAATTCTTCACCGATACTATCGCTCTCGATAAAATATTTATACTGGACCCTTTTCTCCTTTAATCGTCTTTTTCTCGGGTATCTTCGATTACATTCCCGCGTTTTCTTCCACACACCCACTCGACTTACTGTTTTCTATTTCCCTTCTTCCCTCGGATAAGTATATCCGAAATTAACCCCTTCACCACTGCCCTCCATGAGTCACCCCCCCCCCTCATTCCCTCTATTTGTCTCCCTTCTCCTTCCACCTTCTCTGCCCTTCTCAGCCCCCGGGCCGATGGCGGAGCGAGACCATTGGCAGAAATTAAAGTTGAACGTGACAACCTGAGGGGAGGGAGCGTAACGAGACGGTTAGAAGCAGGGTGGAGCTGGGGAGAGGGAAGGACCTCGCCAATGGAGAGAGAGAGAGGGATGTGAGTAGGAAGAAGCGAGGGAAATAGAGGGGGTACTGAACAAGACAAAGGGGGCGGGGAGGGCTGGCGAAGGAAAAATGGACGGGGTGGACGAAGCTGGCGCCTAACAGGGAAATGTGTGGAGAGAGGAATTTTTTTCCCTTCCTCTCCTTTCTCGCACGGGCGAGGGAACAGAAGGAGACGTCCCACGCAGAAGGTCGTATCAAAAGGTTGTCAGATTTTGTGCCTGGTCGTAAAAGGGGAGTGGGGGAGAGAATGGAAAGAGACGGCGGGGGTGACGAGGAAGATTACGAAGGTAGGAGGGCACATGAAGGGAAGAGAGGAGGGCACAGGAAGGGAAGAGAGGTGGGCAGAGGTGGCCAGGAGGAGGGGAATGGAGTCGAACTCTTCCCGTGCATGCACCCACGCACGCACGCATACACACACACACAAGCTATACACGCCCAGGCACGGCGCTGTGCTGGGCACATCCCGAATTGCTTTGGGTGATATTTTTCCCCCGTTGAGTGCGGGTTAGGTAGGGGAATCAGGGGAGATGGAAGAAGGGGGTGAGAGCTGCTGTGCGGAGGGAGGCGCTGTTGATTGTTTAGAGGGAAGGAGAGGAGGGAATGATGGGGTCACGAGATTAAACGTCAGGAATCTGTCGTGTATCCAATGAGGGGGAGGGAAGGAGGGAGGGAGGGACCCGTCGCGCTACTGAAACCGAGCGAGGGATGGGAAGTTTCAAATTTCGAAGGCATTCGGTTAAATCGTGCGGCGTTTCGTTTTTTGTTGTTATGGAAAATCTTCCGTTTTGCGAGCATAATTGTTTGACATCAAAAATACGACCGGGGAATTTAACGTACCGGGCATTGTTTCCACCCGATTGCTGCGTGATTGGCATCCAATATGTCTGAAAAACTTGGCTCCATGACTTATTTCAAGTTAACTGAGGTTTGATGGTTAAGTGTCGACACAAATTCACTACCTCAAATTGGACCTTAAATACACGACACCTTAAACTTTAAGGAAAAGTACTGATAATTTATAACTCGTTATTTTACTAAATTCCGGCATAATAAGATGGTCTCTCGGTTATTATAAAAAAATGACAAGGAAATTATAAGCCTTCGCGCCGCGCGTTTTGGTTATCCTTTCAAATCTATGGCGAGAGTAAAACGGTACGATATCGTGAGTAGTTCTTATGCATTGGCTTTTTTTCTCAAAAGTTAGTGTGTTACCGGTCGACTACGAGTCTCAGATTAGAAATTATGATGGATGAATACAAATATCTTAAATCATCCACACCCTAGCCACGGTTCAAGACAGCGACATCACGATATGAGAATTCGGCACGCAAGCCACACATTCAAATCTTAAACCTTGACAGGCATTTCAAATGAGCAAGGTAATATATCATGCGACTTCGTCCAAGCAACACGCATAACAAAAACGTAAACTGTTCAAGAGAAATTCGTCATTTAAACAAAAAGATTAAGGCATTTCAAGATGTCGCTTAAGCAATTAATGTCAATTCCCTAAAGAAATACCAAGTCGCCGTACTACAGAAAGTTTCACAAATGAAAATCCTTTACTGCAAATTATTAATACCATATTTATCTTTACAATTACTTTGTCCTACAGAATGATTTAAATGTCGAGTGAACGAGTTTAAGCCAAAAAGAACAAATATCAAAAGATGTTGACCTAAAAGTAAATACTAATTTAGGAAAATAAATCACCAGTTCAAAGTATGCTCTATATTTTAACTTTAAAAAATAATGTTTCAAAATTTATATTATTGTATCTCTAAAATATCAATTCAATCCTTATTAAAATTGAATTTATTTACATAGGATCAGTATTTGTTAATGATCCTCTGAATTTAATAATTACCGAAACTTTAACATTACTTGAGAGGAGAAGGATTTTAAGTGCCAGGCGCTCAAAGTAGTTTTCAATCGTTTCTTTCAGTAATGATGACCGAAATTATGGTGAATGGACACAGATTTAAGACTTTGCTTAATGCCTAATAATTTGAAAGTATTTTATTTAAAATATCGTCTGGAACATTCAAAACAAATTCGATTCATCGAAATTTCGCGGGAAAAGTATTTAAATTCTAAAGACCGCAAAACTAGGTTTTTTTCTAATAATGAATGCTAATATTATCAGTCTCTAATATTTTTATTAATTTTACTACATTAAAGATAATTTTTAATGTTGTAATTCAAAAAATGATTGCACATACTTTCTGGAATGAGGAGAATACTTTAAATATTACTGCAATGCGTGGATTTATAGTTCTGTTTAAGGTTCGAACGCTCCCTCTTCAGCCTCCACTGTATTTACAAAAATTTATGCCACGCAGAATATAGCAAACAATGAACTTGATCATTTGGAGCGAATAAAATTACTAATCGTACGTAATTAGGTAAATCCGAGCGGAGTAGAGCTTATTTTCCCACTAAAGAACCTCCAATTGTTTGTCGGTGGGGAGTAAACATAAAAAAAAACCTCCCGCCAGCCAGCCGTAAATCGTTGCAGCCACCGCCTCGCTTTAATGATCCTCCTATCCAATTCGACCGCCTTACAAATCCAGCCGCTCCTGCATGAGCGAAGGCAAACAGAGATGGGGAGGGGACGGGAGGTATAGTAACCAACTCTAAGTGCGTACTACTCGAAGGGCAGAAATGCGAAAAAAAATTATAGCTGCTCTCTCAACCCTCGGGAGCCAGCGAGTCACCCTACCGGCTCTTTCAACCCGGCTTCACCCCCCCCCCCATCCACCCTGCCTCCTCTCGTCCTCTTACATACCCTCGCTTCCCTCTATCCGATGGAAAAATGTGGAATGAAGTTCTCCCCCTTACGAGCCCCGTTTGGTTGGGGAAATATGCGTTCTCTAACGTCTCTGTCCTTCCTGCACTAGCCGCCATCCTCCCAGTCGCGGACGGTAAGGGGAATTTCTTTCACTCCAGCCCTCACGCATCCTTTCATGCCATCCTCCCTGCCAATAAATAGTAACTTTCTCCAATAACCTCAATTCCTCATCACCACTCACTCCTAGGACTCGTGACCCGCCCTTACTGAATCAACTTCTACAAAGCTTTCACATTATTGCATTCAATTTCGCGGATGGCAAACTTCGTCGACCGAACCTTCAGTCATTCCTTATGGCAATGCAGAATATCGCCTGCGAAGGCACCCTCTAACACAATTTCAGTGAGAGAAATAAAGTTATGCCGCTCCCCTTCTTACTGATTCAGGTGAATGTGTTAATAACCGAAGAGAAATTTGGGGGATGCGGTTAACCTAAAATGTCCCGCTGAAAAAACAGGTTAAACCCAACAGAATTCAATGCTATTTTCATTGAAAATAGGTTCAGAAATAACTCAAGAGTGTTGGATATGGGACAGCCAGACCAATATATACTTTGGATGTGCACTGAAATTGTTCACTTCAGCTTTAAATGAGTGTTGATTATGATTTACTTGATTAAGCTTATCTGATTCGGCAATAATTAACTGCTTACAAAAAGAATGAAACTAAAAAGAAGTAGGTTCTTCCCACTCGAGTCTATGATATTTTAAAAAAGTATTGCTACGCATACTTCCTAAATATTTTTCATGGATTGAGAGTTGAATTTGAACACTTCGTGAATAAAATAGCAACCTACATTTGTATGGGCTGGGATTGTAAAGGAGGTAGTTTTTGAACGTCCATACTCCCAAATCCTACTTTTCAGGAGGATCTGCGTAATTGTCTATGACCTAAAGATCCTTTAGTAAAATAAATACATCCCTCATGATTTTCATTCATATTTCATTAATTTATTTGTTTTAAATTTAGCACTAAGGTAGACAGAAAGCACAAATCTACCTCAATAATACAAGAAGTAGCACCATATTTTTACACTCCCCTAAAAATTTTAATGCATTAATTACCAAATGGCTTTATAGCTGATTTGTTGAGGACATTTTTCCTACGAAGATACTTTACAATCAACTGGAATATACTTTATTTTATATGCATAGGCGTATAAATGTTATCGCTTGCAATGCAACCTTAAGATCCAATAACTACTGCCCAATCGTCCTAATTCATCAAGCGAACCTCCACTCTCGTTTCCAACTCTTTTAGCCATTTCCCCATGCACGGCCTCCCCCTACACCCCGCAATATGGTCTTACGCTTGTGTGAGTGTGCGCTACCGTGACTGAGTCTTTGGGCTCCCGCTTTTATTCCGACCCACTCCCTTGTCTCGTAAAATCTCAAAGCAATGCAGTCACGTGGCTCATTAAGTGCGAGTGGCGCCATTAAAAAAATAAACGGAAAAAAGAGATGAAAAAGGTAAAGGACATGAGCGGTAATGACTTTAACAAGTGCGCTCAAACTCACAGGGGCGCCATTGTGGGGTGGAGTTCGTATTTTTTTACGAATGCGATGGAATTTTAAAAGGGCAAAAAAACGCGACTACGCCAGACCACAGAGTTCGTTAGATGTTGGCACTATTTTCTCTCCAAGGCAATTTGTTCATTGGTGCTTTTTTTGATTTATATGGGTGGGTAATGATATTGAAGACGAAATTTTGTCTCGCGACCAAAAAAGTTCGTTTTTAATACGCGGAAAACCTCAAAATTTTCGTGGTGTGTAATTAATAAATGGAGAGAATGGAACTGAAAACAGGGCTTAATTAGCTCACGTAACCTGGTGCATGAAAACTTGGAATAAACTCAGGAAAAACACGGTGTTAAGGATTAAAGCTTTACCTTTGTTAATAAAATTGAAAGATGCGTATTGTTTAGTAAGTTAGAGAACGCCAATAGGAGGAATCGGTACATTTGATAATAGACATATCCTGGAGACGATTATTAAAATAGTTATCCCCTCACACACGAGAGTCAGTAGTAGTTTGTAGCTTAGTCTAGGATAGTTGGCAATTACAACGAGCAGAAGTCCGGAACACAAGATATTCCATCATTGTTGAGTAAAATTCCAATAGACTTTGTATGATGAGATTATGTGGTGAGATTTTTATAGAAGCTTAATTATATGAATCCAATATTAAGGTAATTTGACTTTTTATACCTTCCGGCTTAGTATATCCTAATTAGTACAAATCAAAGAATAGATGCGTGGTGGTATACTTACGTACATTTTATTACATGAATATGACACACATGTACGTAGAAAACTATTTGAAGCAAAAAAGTTATTCTATGTATATATGAGGTTTGTTCTAAATGTTACGGAAATATTGTGATTTCGCATAGTGAACCAAACAGTGCATGGCGTTGACGATGATCCTAGCCTCAAGGTCAACCAATCAATGAAGAGTTCAACGCCGTTTTCTTGATGCGGTAGGAAAAATGCCGTATATGTGGCGAAACGATTAATCGCTTTTTCACCATCAGGATTATGCACATGGTCACACTTTACTGGTTCGTGAATATTTGGCCGAAAACAGCACTGTAGCGATGTCCCAGGTTCCACAATCGTCAAACATGGCACGGTGTGACTTTTAACGGTTCCTGTAATAAAGAGAACCTGAAAAGGTCATTTTACAAGCGTAGATAACATTAAAAACGCTTCGCTGTCAGAGCTTGAAGCCATGTCAAAGATTGAGTTCCAGAAGTAATGCGAGGATTGGAAAAAGCGCTGACACAAGTGTATACCTAATGGCGACTTGTTCGAAGGGGATAATATAGATATAGACGAATGAATAAAATTCTTTCCAAATAACTCAAATCCTGTTATATATTGAGCACACCACGTATATGGCAATGCAACAGTTAAAATTGTATATTAGTTGTATTATTTATATGCAATGATCGATTTTAAAACAATTAAAATGAGTTTCATCATTACTTATTGAGTGGTAGACCTACCTAACGATTAAATGGTTATTTCAAAGTCGCTTAAACGAAATTTTATTAAATAGCATGAAGCAACCATTTAGTTTTATGACAGAATCAAAATCAATATCCGCTTAGTTGATGGTTTAAACAGATATTCATGCTGTCCGATTTGTTGCAACATATTTCTAAATTAGAGGTATTTCACAGTGGAAAAGTTGAGTGACGCAGAGTACAATTTTATCTACAACTCGACCTGAGTTTTGATTTTGAATGGTCTGCACGTCGGTGCACTAAATCGAAGTGGAGAGAGCGCGACGGAAGGTGAGTAGGTGAATGAGCAATAAATACGAGTTCGTGATATAAAGTCCGTCGAAGGAGGAGCATAAAAGCAGTTCGAGGGGGAAAAGTGAGAGTGGAACGGGAATGAAGCGCGGTTGTGGATTTAAACGCAATTTTGATAGGACTTCTCGGGAAGATGAAGCTGAGGGCTGGTTGAAGGTTAATCCCCCCCGGTTTTGAGGCTGAGGGTTGGTTGAAAGAGGTGATTTAGCCGGCGCTGGTACGCGTATTCGAGAGCGGGGAGAGAGAGAGCGAGAGGGGAGGGAGTGTGGCGTGTGTATGTATAAATACAGTGTGGGAAAGGGGTGATTTTGGTTGCGTGCTTCGCTGGGTGTGGCAAACCGTTAGGATCGATTCGGCATCGGTGAGGAGGAAGAGATATAAAAGAACGACCCCCTGTGGAGAAGGAGGGGGACGAGTGCATCGTGAATTAGTTGGAAGGGGGTTGTTTATCTGAAAAACGGAAGGAAACGGCACGAGGCTGGGAGCTGGGGGGGACTGGTAGGAATTCCCGGCGCGGAGAACGGTAGGGGGACGGCGTGAGTACCGGGTGGGGGAGTTCAGGATAGGTGTGCGAGTGGAGCGTCGAGGATCGACGGTGGTTGTGGAGGGCAGCGGGGTTGGAGGGGTCGAGGGACGGACAGTCATGGAGTGAGATGTTAGAGGTTAAATTAAAGAGAACGACGGGGAAGCGACTATTGCGTTGGTCCGAACGTTTCAGGGTTCAAATGGGGAGTCGCGTTATAATGCCCAAGGATGAACGTTTGGGTGGGAATGAAATCTAACGTTCTCTGTTTTTAGTCAAACCCACTGCCTCTGAAAATGTGTTAAAGGCGTTATATCGCCTCATATCCTCGTTATCACTGACCAGGCAACCACTCATAGACATGGTCACTTTGTTCATTGTCGGAGTAGCTAATAATATGATGAAACTAGGGGACAGCGAATGCTTAAAATGACATTTTCATGCCGTCATATTCAATGACCTCTTCAACAGTTTCGTAAAAAAGGTTAAATGAATGATGCGCGAATTCTTATTAGCCTTGAAAAATGACAAGTTGGCAGAATGTATACGGTTTTATAGATATGCTATTTTACGTATACTAGGTAATCTGTGAACATTTACGGAACTGGAGTGAGGCTGGCAGGCTTATCTAAAGACAGAGGGTATGCCCCTCGGCAGGTTAATGGGATCAGCAAAGTTTATGGCCAAAATACTTACTAAAACTGCACAAATATGATTTATAAGGAATAGTAAGACGTCTTTTACGATACAGTAATCGTTCAAACCTATTTAAAAAGACCCATAGTATCAGTTATAAAAAAGAAAAATTTGAAGAAAAAATACTATATCTCTATTTTATAACAGAAAACTTTTTCCAAGCGTGGTGTTTCTCATTAATAAATACATTGTTGCGTATCTTGAAACAGGGGAAACCTTTTATTCCTTTACGGAGTAACTCCATACCTGCAGAATATTTGCATTTGAACATAAATTTCAAACGAAACATCTGGACTTTTAATGGTAGGGTGTACGAAACAAGTTTCATTAATATCGCGGGTCCTCCCTCAGAGGATGGGTAGATGTATTGTAGAAGGAAAAGTTGAGACGAACATTTGCATTTCAAAATGTTACCAACCATTCCTGGTGACGCTACAACTTTTTGAATAATTTTCCTTTTCGAGGCATTTGGATTTGAAAGGTGTTTATTAAAATAACGGGCGGTGGAACAAAATGAAAAGTGCTTTTACGAATAAAGATCGCTGTGAAGACGGGAAAAGGGCTTATTTCCAGTACCAAAAGATTATAATTCTCATTTCAACGGAGTCTTCTTTAGAGTGATTGAAACATCGCATTTGGTTTTAGAAGACGAATTATGAGAATTCCTCACAAATTTGAGTAGTCATAAAGAAAATGATGTTCCTTGTTAAACTAAAAGTAAAAGGATCCATTTAAAAAAAAGCCAAATGTGCTTTTTAAAACGACAATATTGCAGAAAATAATACACTAACTAATGATTAATTAAATACGGAGAATGATGAAATCACCTCACAATAATATTCGGGTTTTTGTCAGACGGTAAAATCTGAAAATATCTGGCGATAGTTTAAATCACTAACATGATGAGAAGCAGTATCACTCCTTTGGTGTCAAATTGAAACGTGTTTATTGTATATTAGAGTAATCTAAGGATTAATCTTTTTGATATCGCGAGTTCGTAGCAGCATACTAGAATAAATGTCGAAAAACGCCCTTTGTTTAGCTTCTAATTATTCACCAGTACATTTACCTACCTCTTGACATTAGAATGAAAGAGTGCATAAGGGCGCATATGAGGGGGTGTCAGAATATAAGGAAAATTTGTTCCTTGGTCGCCAGAAAAACAATTTCCTAATGGTAAGATATCGTGTGGTTTCCGTAAGCATGTCTAACGTTTTTTGTGGTTTTTATTTTTACGGGAGGAAAATGATAGATTCCTGCATCGTTTAAATACATATATACGAGTATAATCTGAAGTATATCCCGAAAAACATCTCTAGGGTGTGTTGTAGAAGATTTTATACATCAGAGATGCGCTCAGAGTTTTATAACTCAATATCTTACTCAAAGCTATTCTTCTTAGTTTCATGTTACGGGATTGTCAATTTGTTGTAGGACGAAATGCCTCTCGATTAGGAATAAATTTGTGTCTGTTCATCTCCACTTGATTAAGTATCGCATGAAATATTCAATTTACAATTGGTTCCTTACATCGATTGTTCAATAATCTTACTCCTTTGTGGCTCTTTCTAAAGAACCAGTCAATGTTATTATTTTCTTTACGTAAGACGTATTTGAAACTGTGCTAATTTGATCCTTGACATTAAAAAAGGCATCTAAAGCAATAAATGTGTAAATAAGTTCTAACAATTGTGAAATAACTTCTTTTCTAGAGTTGTTCATTAAAACATTTACCAACAAAGTGAATGAAACAACTTAGTCCCCGATGTATTTTGAACATTTACTTCATTTTATACTTAAGGTATAGAAACGGAAATAGATTAAGTATTTTACTTGGTCCACTATATTTTCATTTTCCTTTCTCGATGACTTCTATATGTTAGGATATAAAAAAAAATTGTGAATGACTGACGGGTGTCTTTCTTCCAGATGTATTCGTAAAAAAGTTTTTGAAATTCTTGGAAGGAATTCCTTTTTATTGATTAGTCTCTCCTAATGACGTCTTACATATTATCAGCAATTACGCTAATTATACATTTTATTGATGCAAATGAGTCAATTTTTTGTTCATGGAGAAAGAAAGACTACCGGAACATACTATTATGATATTAATTAAAAATTATTGTAGTTTTTTATTCAGTAATCTGTAGCCTTGGTGAAAAATGTGTTTGAAATCGTATATAGCGACGTGATTTTCTATTCCCACGATTGTGTCAGGACTGAATTAACCCAGCTGTATTTCACAAAACCTTTTATTTCGAAATCCCTTTGAGAAAGAGTTTCGACGAAAGTGGTCCTACGATGAAGGAAGGCCACTAATCACAAAAATATTCTTCAGTACTTTGCAAAAAAAGAGGTTTTACTGAAATGGGCATCTGATTCTAAGGCTTTTTCCGCTTTGATGAATATAGAAGTCGTGGGCAAAATCCAGTCCTGTGGCCTTTTTCCTTATACAAATTTATCAAATATTTTTTTAAGAATAAAATAAATGGCCTAAACTTTTAGCACTTTAGACGGAACTTCATTAGGTCCAAAAGATGTACAAGATAATTTTTTTAATCCATGATAACGTCATTCCTCGACCTGCAATGAAAGGGCGATTTAATGTATTTTTGTTTAACTCTGGCCAAATATTCTTAAAGGTAGTCGTTTAAAACATCGCCACATTTCATAATTAGTAACTTATCACTAATTATCTTCATTTTTAACGACTAATAGAGTTGAACTGTTATCTCGAAATTCCCTAGAGTAAGACCAAAATACTTTGGGGTAGTCATCAAGTGAGATTCAAATGCATGGGCGTAAACCTGCGGAGATGGGAGTTTTGAGGCACAGGGAGAGACCAAGAAAAAAGACGAATACATCTACTCAAAATTCACCGGACGCAACCCAAGTAAAAAGACAATAAAAGAATGAAATTTTCTCTTTCGTGTAAAATGAGACCTACGTGCATGAAATTGGCAGAGATAGTCGCTCATGAGATTTCTTTCCTCCCCCACCCCTTAGAGGTCACCCGCGTCCCGCTCATAATTCACCGCCTCGCCTCACGTCTTTACCCTTCCACGCTTTGCAAAGAAGAGGAATAGGTAATATGAATAAAAAGGTGGGACAGAAAAAAAATGTAGGAGACGGAAAACTGCAGGGATTTTTTTATCGCAATATTTCCCTCACCTCACCATTCGTCTCCCTCGAGCGTCCTGCCTCCTTCCCCCTCTTTTCCTCGCCCGCTCTCCCCCGCCTCCCGCACACGTACATCCTATGATGAAAAAACCCTTTGATACCCGAGTGTGGAAAAGAGATTCTGGGCCCGCCACACACCCACACCAAGCGGCATTCGAGCCACTTGCCACCCCAGCTTCCCCTTTCCGGAGACGGGCCTCGCACCAGTGCGGGCCCCGGGTGCTTAGGACACGCACATATTCGCGCGAGCCAAAAGGAGACTGTTGCCTGTCCCCCCCAGTGTGGGAGGGGGAGGGAAATATCCTTTGAAAATCGCGTTTTTTCTCAGCTTGCCCTCCCGCCCCTCCGTCTCCCACCGCGAGGAGGCCTGAGGGGAGAGGGGGGCTGGCAGCAGGTAGGCGCAGCATGCACGTATTGAGTTGGCGCGACGCGTGGGAGCTTACGCGGAACGTGCCCCGAATCATACACCCCAGGTGAGAGACCCAGGCGGGAAAGAGGAAAAAACGTTTGCAAGGAGAAAGAGATAGAGAGAGAGAGGAAGATGTTAAAAAAGAAGTGGGTGACTGGATGCGAAAAAATTAGGTTTTCGCTTAGGAGAATGAAGATGAGTGGTGCCGCCTCCGCAACCCCCTTTCAACCTCCCCGCCACCTTACCAGAAAAGGCTCGCGGGCCGTGGAATTGAAACGTGGAGTTATGCAAAGTATTACGGATCCTAAGGAGGGAATGTATATTTACGGGGAGTCGTTCGTGTTCCACGTGGAACGGAGGAAACCGGAGAAAAATGCTCGTCGCGAAACTCGGGATAGAATCTTCTTCCGAGCCATAAACTTAAAACTGGCGAGGGGGCACCGGGGGGAAACGTACACATTTTTAGTGGGTGGGAAGGGCATTTTGAGAAAGTCGACATTTTCTAAGTAGGAATCGCTTTTGAGAATCGCACTGGAAAAGAAAATGTCCGCGCGGAATGCAAAGTCCGCGCACGAACGAGGTTGGGTTTTTTTGCTCTCCTTCACATTTATCGAGTTTTTCCTCAGAAACTGACTGCATTAGGGCTATTTTTTTGTACCATTGCCGTTACTCTCCATGTGCGTGCTCATATCTATTTTACCCTCTTGCACAAACGCGTCACGATCTGGTCTGCAGAGAATATATATGTGAGATGAATTAATGGAAATCATCTCTCCGTGAAACATACTCGTACGCTCTATAATACGATAATGAGAATCATTATTTACATAGATTAAACATTCAATATTTACATACCTTAGTCGACGTAAAAGTACCCAGTATAGATTAAAATATTTGTGGAATCAGAAAGATATTAAATATCAATGTATAAAAATATTTTGTAACGAATTTAACAGACCATGTTTAATCATTTTTATTTTCTGTATTCTCTAAAACATTAATGGATCTGCTCATTTTAGGGAAGTTTAAATTTCACAGGAGAAGTAAACTTCGACCATCATACAGTTTAATGTTGAATCATATCTTTAACCTCCGCATAAAACATACTTTTGATGATCTTTTGATATGAGCTGCGGTTCAAAGTTGACATATTTCACGACGGCATTATCGTGATAACTACCTATAAACATAGCAAAAATTTTCCCTTTCTTCACCAGTAGCAATTTCATCCCGGACGAGATAAATCCGCGCCACTCGATTTCACTCAAGCCACATGGAGAGGATTAATTACAGCGCCCAGTAGCCTGTTTAGCACTTCGTAGTCACGAGGGGAATGCTTTCATAACGTGCACCGGTTGCTGCATTAAAAACAGCGTACCTATCCCTACATCGCAAACACTGGATTTCCATTCTGATATTCTGCGCAGCGATTCGTTTCCGATGCAATCTCTTGCTGCATTTACGAGCGAGATCCAGCCACCCCACGCCACCTCCAACTATCCCATCCACCCATCTCTCCCACCCACACCCCACTGCCGCTCCCTCGGGCGCCAGATCTCTCTCCTCTGCCCGGCGACCCTTCCCCCAAGCCCACCCCAACTCACTCCGCCGCTCCACTCGGCCAATCCGTGCGCCCGTAATCCATCAAGCAACCACCGCAGAAATATTTCCGTATCACCCCTCTGTAATGAAGTTGAGCCCGGAAGTTGGTTGAAATTATTGATTTGTTTATCTGGCCATTCTTTGTTAATGGTATGCGCGAGTGTGCCCGCCTCCTCCGCCATGCCGTGGGCGGCATGTGGGCTCGAAGCAGTCAATTACCACTGCCATCACTGCGGACGGGAAATACCACCGGCATCGGCAGATTTAAAATGGAGCATTCGATCCGTTTGCCTAGCACGTAGTGTTTCGGATGGTCAAGTGCAAGCATTGCTTTTGAATAAAAAATCATGTGAAAAGAATCAGCGAGTTTTCTTTATCGAGGTGAAAGTTATTGTGTTTCACGTGCTTCCGCACAGCGTGGATGAATTGGCATGCACCATATGCAGCGTATGAAAGTCTGAACTATAAAGTCCACCTTTCTCATTACATGGGAACTAATTTATCTTGCCTCAATAAGTCTGTATTTTTAAATAAAAAGATGATTCTGCCTCATTTTAAAATTTCAATGGGTGAATATACTCGTAGAAATGATTCTGTCTGCTGCAGTTAAATTCTATTACGCTTCATTGACTCCCCAACGATTTAAATTCATATAACCTGACTACAACCTTTTTACTTTTCTTTTGCAGTATTCATTTATGTCCTTAAAAGACGACATAAATCCTAGACATTCCTTACGTGACATATTCCTAGGTCCTAAAAAGATTACCTGAATTATTTCAGAGTCATTTCGACGCTGTAATAAAACATTTTTGCCCATTACATTCTTTCTGGGAAATTTAAATTCAATAATCTCTTCCCATAAAATATTAAACTCAGCCAAACTCGCAAGAGGTGCTGACCAAATCAAAAGTTCTCATTCCAGGTTAAATTTGTCACTGTCTAATACTACAGCAGTAGTTTAGATAACTTAAGATGTTAGCGTGAAGAGTCTCCGACTCAAAAATAATCTATTTAATTTATAGGAAGTCATCATCAAAGTTTTATGGCGTCCATGATAACTAACTGGAGGACAATGCCTCATACAGATGAATGATACATTGTCTACCAAGGCTGAATTCACATTTTATAGAAAATTACGTGACATTCTCTTTAATCAGAAAAAAAATATGGTTAAGAATATGCTATGATGTTTTAATTTAGCAATTGCTTTTATTTACATAAATTCCTAGGTTCGCTTGGTGAAAATATATCCATTAACTATTCGTTAAATATTATGTTATCGTCCATATTCAAATAACAAAAATGACGAATATTTTACATCAACATTATTTTATTGAGGAGGTTATGTCATTGTTCGTTTGGAAAACATTCAACGTCTAAGTACTGATCAAACGAATATGCTTATAACTGAAATAAATTTTTACAATAAAATTACTCATTAATACCTATAAATGCAACGATATGTAGAGTATTTAATTTGACAGTTATTAACGATGAGCAAGGGTGCAATCTATATGCCAAGTTTAATTCAGTTAAATATGTATACGAAAATTTCTGCGGGTGCAACGTTTTTCCTCGCATTTAGCATATACCCCTAGCGTCCCTAACCGTTGTGGGTTGCTGTCACTGCTGGTAACGGGTTAATTAGATTACGCCTATCATTATATATCCGATGTGCGACAATGGTTAGCGTTTAAATTATATTACATGAAATTAAATATACATTCGGGGTTGCGTCCTCATGGGGCTTCTTTTAAAGGCATACTGGTAAAAGAAGGGGTTTAAATGATTATTTCAAAATGTCCCCTCACAGTTAAAAAAAAAATGTGTAAGTGCTTACTGTTCAGGAATTGTTCATAGGGATGCTTACACTTTTTTACCCAAATATTGTTGGCTTTGCCAATTGTGAGCACTCATTTTTAGACTATACACAGACGAGAAAATAAACTTCTTCTCATTTAGTATACACTTTAGGTTAGGATATACCATAGCTATAACTCATACACAAAAAATTGCTTGATCAAGCACACAAATTAGTTAACATAATAAACATAAAATTCTATTCACCAAAAGATTAACATCTAGCAAGCAAAAGTCATAACCAACGAACAAAACTTCCTCTTAATAAAGGTAAGATAAAATGAATACATATCTTTAGTTACACCCTCGTCATGAACTTCACTTTTATTCTTGATGAGATTTTAAGGACATTAGTTCCTTTAATTTATGAGGCAGGGCATACGGTACCTACAGAGAAGATCTTGATCATACTTAAAATATTCTTTTTGACAGGTATAGTGGTCTCTTTTACATGACCCTAGGTTAAATACCTATATTTAAATTTCATACTTTTATTAAAACTCAGTTAAGCGCCGAGCAGCTTTCATTCTCTTCAGCTAATTTCCAATCGTTCCAATAATATTGCGCATCTCAAGCTATGGATTAGTGGTGATGGATAACCTTTAATTAGTCGGATGATCCATGATACGTTCCAAGTTTGACAGCATCAACTACGCAGAAATACATAGAGGAAGTACAAAGGAAATACACCTATGTATTATGCTGCATAGATTGGCATTGCGTGAAACTTCAATTTTTAATTAAGATCCTAATTTACCTAGTACTCTCAGTTAAGATTGGTTTCCAATTATTTTACTCTCCAAAAGTATACTGCCGATGAAAATAATAGTATGTGCACGCATTTTAACATTCTCTTGATGAACATTGGAGGTTCAATTGATCAATGTTTCAATAAGTGAGGAATAGATGATATAAAGTCCCGAGGTGTCAATGTTTCCACAGCTTGTACACGTATTCCATTGTTGAACAAATATCGTATGTCCCGACCAGAATAGAACGTGTAGCATTAGCTAAGGGAAGTAAGCGTAATGAACATCAACGAAGTCAATCTTAATTATCACCTATTTGGCTAAAAGAATGAACTAGCATCTGTCTATACAACGGCAGGCGCGTAGGAGTAAATGCTTCTACGTGAGACACATAATGATGGCACTTCGTGTGTGGATAAGAATGGCGTAGGCAAGAGATAGAGAGAGAATGTTGATTTCCCTTTACTGATACAGCACTTCTGAGCTCACGTTGACAGTTACGCTATGTCAGGCAAGATAACTTTACACTGTTCCAGAAAATAGTCCTTGAAACGCCAGGGATAAGACGTTAACAGCAAGATCAGAGAGTTTTTATTCCTCGCCTTTGTTGGGGTTCGCTTTCGCCATGTTGCTCCCAATGCTAGGGGAGGCCGGGGATGACGGCGAGGGAGTAGTGCTGCGGGAAGGGGCCCGGTGATTTGACGAGCGGAATGGAGAAGAAGGCGGCAGAGCGGAGTACCCGGGGTAAGAGCCTGGCGCCTCCGCCACCTCCTCCTTCCCTGCCTGCCGCCCTCGTCTGTGTTTCACGGTTGCCCCGTCAACCCACATCCTGTCATCGCTGCGCCCTATTCAGCCGAGCTACTCTTCTCCTCCGTTCTGCTGTCATACTTCTCCTCCTGAGCCTCCCTATGCGCATCGAAGTTCCCGAAGCCTCGACTTCAGATATTCCGCTATGAATCGTTTTCCCGAAACGTATTTCTGCTATTCCGTTGTTTTTTCCTAACTCAAACGATTGTTTCTGTTTCTATCCATCTTCACCTCTATCACTTCTACTTTAGTCCTTTTCAAATCCTTCATGTACCTCTAGTTCATCTGTTTCGAGAAACAAGAATAAAATACTACCCCTTAATATTAAGAGTACACATTAACTCTGAGTAATTAATTATTGACGTCCTTCTGTGAGTTCTAAGAGTTAACGTCATGTCACTAAAATGTTTAATAAATATACGAGTAATTTACCAGTAATAAGTTGAATAAATGTATCTTCCATTAGTTACATTTTTTCGCATATAATCTATGCCGGATTATTTAGTTCGATTTACTGTGCCTATTGTATATTTGCATATACTACAAAGTATGTAACCACGAGGATAACATTACATTAAATAGAAGTGATGCGTACATTTCCATTTCTCTGCTACCAATATATTGTAATTGCATGACTGCTCTTGAAATTTCAAGTTTATGTATTTCATTTTCAGAATGATCTAAGGAAGTAAATTATTGAAAGCTAAGCAGCAGGAGATGTTAGAGTTCGCGTTAATTATCTTAATCACGTTAGGCCTCATATATCCCGCATGATACACCTGGTAAGAAATAGAACAGAAAACGATCTGGCAATTAAAATTAGAATTTAGTTTTCGAGAAAACATCACGAACGAACGGGTTAAACTGTAATAATTGTTGAAAAGGAGGCAAGTTTAAAGAGGCAGGAGGCTAGAATAGGAGCAGTGAATTATATGCTTACTTAGGGAGTCCCTAGAGGAAACTCAAATATTTAACGGTGAAGTACTTTAAAGAAAGTAGTCGTAGTCATCGTCTATCGCATATATTCAAAGCTTGATATTTCATAAGTCATATATTTTTTGTTTAGCATTCCACTTTTCTGATAAGTGAACTTAATTCGCATGTTCTCGCACACAACGTGAACTACCGATACACTCATTATGGACAAAAGATAGCTTTCAACAAGTTGAATAGAAGGTTTTTGTCATTAAAAAAAGTCGAAAATCGTCCTTGAAACTTAGTTTCGACTAGATTATGCTCCACACGTCCTTATCTCTTCCATTCATTTTGCCGACAATCTCTTTCTGGCCCTTAATCCGTGAAGAGGGAGTTTCACCCTGACGTGTTCCAACATAATTCTTGTTGCCAGCGCAAATCATGATTTTTACCATCGCTTACTGTACTTCAGAATTATACTTTCGCGAACAGAAATAACATTATTTTACAAGGAATATTTCATCAAGTAATTTTCTGGGTGATGAGGTTATCTATTATAACTACATGGATTTTTAACTCAATTTTAACTGATACAGAACGTGATTTTAAAAGTTCAAATAGAAATATCAAATATTCCTTGAATCCAGGAAAAGTTGAGGAAATAGGCCGAGCGTTTAGTGCATTTCAAATTTTAAAATATATTCGTATTTACATAAAAACTTTAGAGAAATTCCGAAAATTTGAATGGCAAATATTGAATTTAACAAAAACACAATTTGTTTCTTCGTAAATTTATACCATACGACACTTAACTGCAACTAATATTCTGCGAACTACATGCTGTTTTACTATTGATAATCGTGAAACAAGTAATGCTTCATGAATTTTCTTAATATGCATGAGCGACTAAATATGAAAATCATTTAGTGCTGAACAATTTCTTTGTTCTTGAAATTTTATTTCACTTCAGACAATGTGTTCCATGTGCTTCATTCGATGTATACATCGCCACCCATCATGTTGAAGTTATCGCCTCCATTAGTGGACCAGACTTCTAGTCATAAAACTGCCTTCTAACATTTTTTTAGAAAAATTGTCACTTACGCCATCACTGACATTAACGGTGTCACTGAGCTTCATCGCCGTGCGACCCTGAGTCACAGCGCCCTTCAGGAACGCGGCCTGCCTCTCATAAAGCCTCCCAACCCTCCAAAGGCACTGCTCCCTTGCACACACACACACAACGCCGCCCTGTTTCCGCTGAGAAGGCGTTCTCCCTCGAGGGTGAATAATTTCATTTCAATTGAAGAAGCTGCGCATATCAGTTCCCCCGCTTCATCCTAGGTTTTCAAAAACTTCATACCCGTTCCAAGTTTCCTCTAATCTAAATCGGCTTAAGTCATTTAACTGGGGGGTGATTACAAAGTGGGACTTGGCTGCAAGAGGTTTCTTTACCGTTTTATTCCGTTGGTCGTACGGATACAATGCAAAGACGTAATTTTTCTTTTACCGCATTCGTCTTGGTTTGGTTAAAAAACAATTCTTCTCTAATGACATTTTAAGAAACACATAAACTAAATTAAATCAAAATTATTAATGCATCACATTTCCCCAAAAATTGAAGTTTTGATAAGAACAATAATAAGTATTTCGGTTTTTTCTCTTCACATTAGTGCTGCTGCGATTCTTTACAAAATATTTCACAGGAGAATTTGAATAGTTGATTTTTAAAAATTGGAGATTTCGTATATGAATCAAATTTCTTAGGAAATTAGTTCTCTGTATCAAAACAAAATAGTTTGCTTGCATTAAGTGAGTACTGATGTAATCATACTTTGAAATTTTATACATAAACCTGATACACACGTATCTAGGTTACTGCTTAGTATAGCGCGCGAACAGCTGGGCTCAATTTTTTAAAGTTGAGTCCAGAATATTTAAATACTTTTTCTCCTGTTTTTTTGTGATTTAAGGAAGGCCCTTCTGTACTATGATGCGGATGAAAGCAAAAGTAGTATTGAAGGTCCACGGAATTCTTTTATAATCGTAGTTATTTCAATTACCATCGTAGAAACTGAAGACATGGCCCAGTTCTACTGGTACTCCTAACAATACTGGGTCGTCCTTAATTCCTGCCCGCTACATCTCATTGCGTTTCTCACCCACTCCGCCTTTCCCCTCTAGGTCCCCATCCCCCCTCCCTCCCTTGAGCTGGCAAGAAAATTATCTCGAAAACTTCGGCGTAGTTCCCTCACTATCTTGGTTAAAGTTCCTTTCGCGATCCAACTCCTTCCAACTGCAGCAAACAAAGTAATTCCATCGGGAGGGAAATACTACACGGTTCTAACCTAGTGTTCAAGAAAGGGAAGGATTTCGCTAGCATTATGCTCGCTCTCTTTTCCCAAGCTGGCAGCTATTCTTCCTCGTCCATTCTTCATTTTTCCGCTTTGTACACTGAACTATGCATATATTTCAGGCACTCTTTCCGTCTTTCTCTCTCCTAGTGTTCTTCCATCAATTTTCCTTTCACAATGTTCTGTCTCGAACGACAAAAATCACTTCTCTCGAGATTTTTTTCATCATCAATCCCGACATGTGTGCTTCTGGATGTGATCCCAAGGCAGAGCATACGTCTTGGGCTTGAAATATGTCGAGGAGAGATGAGAGGAGAGGGATCCAAGTAAGACACATCAGGGGACCTTTACCCAGAGAGCCCATTCGATTCGAGAAAGGAATATCATCGCCCGATAACCGATCTGCACGCTCATTCTTTCTCGTTCCTCCACTCCCGTATACTTCCCCTAACTTTCCCAAGAGTACTGAATGTTTTCAGGATCATTTTTACATTCCATTACCCTAGGGTGTCTACTTACTTCCATAAAGTGCTCTTGCCTGATGTATCGAAACGGTGAACATAATCCCTCCCGCCATAAAAACTGGGCGAGTATAACATTAGATTTATTATTTTTTCGCGTATGTGCTCGGCTTTTTATGAAACATGATACTCCATATATTTGTCAGGATGAAATTACAGATTCCATTTATTCAAAAATATAGGAGGTTTTTAGTTTTCTTTCAAATTTTAGGGCTCAAACAGTGGGACATAAATATTGTCAATGCGATACATCTATTTCTCGTATTTTATCCGGATAGACTTCTCTACTGATGCAGTGTCAAAAAATGCCTTGGTTGTCATAAGTAAACTTAAAGAGGTCTTTATCTATGCAATTATTTTTACCTCGTGTAACTAGAAACAACAGTAATGACATTAGCGTGAAGATGACAACTGCATAAATGCAATTTTAACATCTCTGCCACCAATAATTCATATAAATTTATACCTCGAGGGAAATGGTACCAACCTAGAATTGACACCAAATTTTCTTGCCGAGAGATATTGGCTCAAGAACTATTACCATAAATCTCCTGATTTAGAGATAGATGAAGAATGTATCTTATGAATTCATCAGAAGTTCTTATTACACGCTTATCGTATCGTAATGTTCAATTTTTCATTACTAAGACTTACAAAATAGAGTTCTTCATTCGCAAAAAATTCTTCTTAAATTTTATTTGTTAGTTCCAACTCTCATTATTTCCGCCACCTTTATATTTTAGTAGGGTCTTGAAATCACTCTGCGACACCCTGACACAAAACTTCGTGTTCCCGCAAGCGAACTTATCGGGCGACCATCTCCCCTTTCTCTTTGATGACATCCGCACCGATCTCCAGCCCTTGGAGCCATTAAGGGTCAGACCGATCGCCGTTCCTCGAAGCAAGGAACATTGGCCATTGGGGTGGGAGAGCGGTCGAAGGAGTCAGAGGGGCGGAGGGGGCATGTGGGAACAGAGTGTGTCTCGAGAAACGAAAGTGAGGGCGGGTGGCGGAGATCAACGGTCATGATTAAGTTTCGAGATAACCAATAAGGGACGCTGGTTTCTTGCCCGAGATAAGACAGGGACACGGTGCGGGTGGAAAAGCGAAAGGAGGCAAAGAGATGGATAGGGGAAGAGGAGGGCGGGGGGAGGGTGTATTTCGGTCTTACGAGCAGGGAACCGGGGTAAAAGGGAAGGAGGTTGATCTGTGAGAGAGGTGGGAGGGGGCAAGGCTCCTTCCACGACGAACGTGGTCCGAAGTTCGCAGATGAAAGGAGATGCCGAGTTTCTTCTGCTAGGTCTATGAAGCTCCACTCTCCCTCTTTCTTCCTCTCACCCTCCCCGCTTTGTCATACACACAGACCTAGGGCTCCTTACTTACTCCCCTCGAGACCCAAAACCCCTTGTTCTCTCTCCGACACGAATCACACTTGCCACATTTCTCTTTTTCAAGGGGTCACTCTCCGCTTCCATTACATTACTCACCCTTGTTCTAGCATTATGCCACTGCTCGCTCAGCTAATACACAATGCCACAACCTCCCGCCCGCAGCTCCGGGTCCCTTTCCCCTCTGCGCATCCACCGGTTCTCCCTTTGACGCCGCCATCTGCCCTCCCCCGCCTCTCCCCTGCAACGGCGAGCGCTGCCTTCCATTACTGCGTTCCTGCGGGGTCCCAAGAAGTAGCGTTTCCTCCCTCTCCCCGTGCACGGTGCCCCCCCCCCTTCGCCCTCTCAACCACCACGCACCACTGCCGCTACCGCCTCCTCCGAGGCGACTCTACTTTTTGGATCATGTGCGGGGGCTGAGTGGGGGTTGGGAGGAGGGGTTAAAGAGGCCAGGGTGGGAGAGAGCCCGCTGACAAAGACACTCCATGTACGCGTGTGTGAGTACGCGTGCAGGGAGGGAGGGCGAACGAGGAGCGCGAGCGAGAAGGAGTCATCCCCGGGTCCCCGGGGGTAGAAAGGGGGCGAGGAGGGAAAGGGACGGCGGCGGCGTTTCGATTTCACAGGGGCGGTGGTGGTAAATGCATTTCGGGCACTCTCCGATCCCTAATTTTCGCTTCTTAAGGGGTTCGATGGGGAGCTAATGGGTTGGGCGGTGGGGGTGAGGTGGTGGTGGGCTGTGGGAAAATGACTTGGGTAAGGTTTCTTACTTTTTTGTCATCTCCCTATTCCTTCCTCCCACCCGGGTCCTGCTATACCTCTCTCGCAAAGACCCCTCTCTGCGGTGACAAAAAAAATATAGTTGGTGTAAGAAGCCTCGTGGTCTCTCACTCTTGCGTTAATGGCTTGCACTCACCCTTTTTCTTCACCGGAGCTCAGATGTAATTATTTATGAGATGTTTTTAAGAAGTTTAATGGCTCTTTCTAATGCATTCACACAGTGTAAAGATCTCTTATAAACTCGAAACAAATACTGTGTAACAGGGTTATATCAGTAAATATTTTTAACTCAAGAGCTTTCGCTAATGGGTAATGACTCTTTACAATGCCTTTTGTGTAATATGAACTTTGAAGATGGAATTAAATTCTCGCTGTGGAAATAAATATATGTATTTAACCATTTATATCATATTGAATTTTAATTTACTTCAAGATGTGTATTATAAGAAATGTATTATTTAATAGGCTGTGTTCAAAACAATTATCGATAGAAATTCTAGGCTACAATTACTGAACATCTGCAGCACAAGGATATTTAAAAGTATGTTATATAATCTCTATCGTTGTACTTGAGAAGTGAGATTCATATTTAAAATAATACATCAAAAGCAAAACACTTTGAATTTCCGGGGAACTATTCACGCAAACACATGTTGCCAAACAAGCTTACAAATTATTTTCTTAATACATTGCAAGGGTTATGAAAGTATTGCAAGATCTCGCCGGTTATCTTAGGTTTCAATCTTTACTAATCATATATTGTCCAATGGGTATTCACTCGAACTGAGGATTTACATGAAAGTCGGTGAAAATTCGCAATATCAGTTCAGTTGGCGGATTGCCAAATTTTAGTTGGCCAGTCAGTCAAAGGGTTGCCAGGATTGCTCAGCGCATTGGACGTTCAGTGTAATAGGTTTGGGATAAGGAATAATGGAAACAAAAAAACGATTGTGTACTTGTAGTCTTAAAGAGAGGAAAGCTCAATTAAATGTTAAAACACGGGCCCACAAACGAGAACAGTTTACCATTTTCGGAAGTGGTATGGACCAAAATGGTCAAAGTAACAGAAGCATTCAAAGAATTACGATAGGCAAAGAAGCTTTTGCAAAGAGGGAATTTTGAACGCTGGAGAAGGAAAGATGAACATGGATACAAAGCGTGGGCTTGTATAGCACGGAAAACGGTCGTTGAAGCAAAACAATAGCTTCAAAGAAACTGCTGGAATGCCATGACAATAACTTTACCGGAATCATCCGCTAATGTGCATTCCAATGCAACAATTTAAAGTATAAAACTGTTGCATTGCAAAACTGTAGGCGTAGTTGTAGGTTTTTGAAATGTAGGTGTAGAGAAGGATGTAAATGATGAAACAGACAGAAAGGAAAACAAACTGGGAAGTTCTTGGCAACGTGAGGGAATTTTGAGAGAAATCTAATGGAGGTAAGAATGATGGATGCAGAACATTCTGATTGGTGATGGGATGTTGTAGACCGTGATAGAGGGGAGAACGTTGGACAGAATGAAGGGAGGGAGGAAATTGGCTGATCTAAATATGAGTAAATTGTTCTTCAAATCTGCCATTTATTTTAATTATTTCAATGTCGGATGTCAGGTTGTGGTTTTGAAGAGGCAAAGAATGTATTGTTGCATAGGCTGTGTCCAAAAAATTGTCGATAGAAATTCTAGTAAAATAATCTCTTGTATCAATATGGATAGCTTGGATAAATATTTCGGAATCGGGATGGTGCGGTAGCTAATATACTGGCCTCCCACCCCTAGGGTCCGAGTTCGAATCCCGGTGGTGGCCGCATTTTCTGTTGGTATCCCGATCCCTAATTGGGATGCTGTATGGAGAGCTATTTCGAGAGTTAAGTGAGTTTGCTGTTCGTAGTATGATGGGTCGTCACATTGCGAATCCCTTGGCACCTTACGTTAAGGTTAGGGTAATGGCGACGCCGGGTTTCTCTCATCCCTCCTCCATTCCCTGAAACATCCTACCCCCATCAGACTACCTATTCATCCTTTCTGGCACAAATGACCTCTGCTGTAGGTCACCTCCCTTAATAATACTACTACTTGGACAAATATTTCAATTTTGAAAAAAAAAGAAATATGCGGAGGATGATATTGTTTTGGGATCTACCATATTTTTAAGGTAGTTTTTGGATGGACACAGACTGGACAGCCCTACGGCTTTAGCCTCACCTATCAAGACAAACCTAACTCCCCAAGCTATGATAAATTGTTCTTCATTTCCGTACTAATTTTATTTCTCATCATTCCAACCTACGTCCCTACCCTTTTCGTACCCGTGAATCGCTGGCCTTAAGTCCTATTATCCATTCCGAATGAGCAGCTGATATTCTGGCAAGAAACCAAACCGAGTTTATATTATTAATTTAAGCAATTTACATAAATTGGGTTTTAAATTCGATGATACTGAACACCGTTAAACATTTCCACTCAAGAACACTTTTCCTGCATCAGTGAATGCGATTTGCAAAAACAAACGCGGTAAACCGCCTCAACAGAAAACTGGATAGCCAACATTAACGGGAAGAACATTTCTTGGCCTGCCGTCAGGCGTCTCCACTCTCACATTTATCGCACCAATCCTCTAAAGAACACCTGCACGTTCCCATGCTCCTCCTGGCCCTCTTTCTCTCTTTTTCCCCACATTCTCCCACACCATCTCCTTTATCTTTTCACTCCCCACCCCCTCCCTTCTCCCCTCTTAACTGTCCTATCTTCTCTTCACAGAACGAGCGGATGCCCAATACCGTGTAGACTTTTTTTTCATTTCAAGTTCTCTTACCCATGTCACAGAAGCATTCCTCTCATTTCTAAGTTGTCAAGATATTGACGTCGATGCTAGTGGAATAAATGATATGGCGAGTCACTGTAGCCAATCGGAAAAAGATTTTCACTCAATGGCAAAAACAGGAAACAATGGGAATTTCGAAGGAAATAAGGTTTGCATCCTAGGGTCAAAAGAATAATAATACACATTTCATTGTGAAGTTCACACTTCCAGCTGTCTTTTGCTTTTCACAGGGAAGGAAATTAGGAATAAAGTTTGCTAGACAGTTATTGACAGAATGACAATGGAAGATGTTCCTTGAGTGGGCATTACATTCCCTGAATAGCTTATTGCATACTATTAGCCTCCTGCCAATATCGACCCTTGGTGTCCCAATTCTTGCCCCTGAATATTTTCTGAAGCGCTACATTAATAAACATTATAGTAAGTATGTAAACAATTGAATATATTTTCGTCTTGTACTGAACTGGGATATTATTATAGAATATCGTCCATTTCAGTTGATTGCCATTTCCAACAAAGTACACACCCTTCGGTGAATAGATGAAGGTCGTTTCTTTCGCTTTGGTGACCTAATATTTTATGAATAGGAAAAGCGCTCTAAAAGGCAGGGTGCATGAAAAAAAATAAGAATTCCCTTCTACTCTACAATTTTCCTTCCTAAGAGCTTCGTAGCACTGCATTCCGTCTCTGTTTTCAATTGTCCCATGGTGCGATATTACTATGCTCAAGCTTATGTACGTATAACGTTCCTGTTTCCACAGCTTCCGAAGTCACTGCTATTTTTTCACCTATCAATCATGAAAAATGTCGGTCAAAAAGACCTGAGATAAAGAGATTTTTCCTAGCAATATGATTGTTAAAAAAATATATTTTTTCATATTTTCTACAATATATTTCATTTCTTTTTCCCATCGACGGGGAGAAAAAAGTGCTTGAAGTTACGCGCGTGCGTGTGTGCGTATTGGTGGGCGATAGGGTGTGTTAAGAATCTCAGTTCCTTATCGGCGACATTTGCTGAATATTGGAGAAATAACGTATTCAGAATGAGAAATTAAGACAAATATCAGGGTTATTCATATTCTTGGGACTTTATGCGAGTTAAAGTATTTTAGAACGTTTAACTCAGACTTTCTCTGAAAAGATTTGGGATTCAAGCACTTTTGTGCGATAAGAAAATACATTTATATAAATATGAATTTATTTATATCGAACAAATGAAATAGACTTTAAGGAATTATTGAACGACCTGTCTTGGTAATAAGGGGTGAAGGTTCACTGAAAAAATCCCTTTTTTACATATTAAGCAAACGGAATATATTAACAAAAACTATGGCATTTTGTTTTACGTAAAAATTCAAATGAAAGTTGTGAAGTCTCAGATTTGGAAAGTTAAACCGAGTTTATTTAAGGAATATATAGTGTATACCAAAAAGAATTTCATACAGATATTTTTTTTAACGCAAGGTATTTTTAATAAGAGATAGGTAATTTCTTTTTTACACCCCTCCTTAGTCAGAGGTACGAGTAAGACCCAACGTATTTATATAACGGCACCTGATCTTAAATTCATCAAACGGAAAATGGTTGAATCCGCAAAAAAAATTAATGAATGAAGGTCAAAAATAATTTCGGGGAAAATAAATACTCCATTAACATAATCCGTCATGAGATAGGGATGATGCATAAGCTTCATTGCGAGTCCTACTACTCGAAGGGCTGCTCCATAAATCTATGCGGAAACCTCATCGATTTCATATTTTGCATACCGATTCACATTACTCACATTTTGGTAAGAAAAGGCCGGGGAGGAAGAAGCTTAATTCAATCCCGAACATTCCGCACGTAAATGCTTCTCACTTAATGTCTCCGGTGAGGAAGACGGAAATGTTCCTTAATCCAAAGCTGGGGGATAGGGAACTTTCCACCTCATGCTCCCTTCCTGAACCGCCTCATATTTTTTGTTTCCATTTTCATCCAACTTTATTCTCCATTTGAGGCAACCGGTTCCAAATTCGAAGGCGCTGATCGTTCGTACTTTAATGCATTTTCTTTTTACTTCGGTAAGCCTTCCACAGTCTGCTCAACCGCGGCCTTACCCCCTCCCTCTTCTAACTTTTCGTCTCCCTTTTGTCCCGTCTACATGATTTTTCCTCGGCCACCCTTCCACGACCATTCACTGGATATTTCCTCCTCTTCCTACTTTCACGTTTCTCTTTCTTTTCTCCTAAAGATTCAAGTTTTTATTTCGCCGTTCATAAATTTCTTTCTTCACCACCCTCTCCCTCATCGTTGCGCTATTTTTGAGTGTATGCTATCTCGTCCTCTAGAAGATTCAATACCGAGTTAATTCTTCCATTTATTTCAGTCAAGTACTACAATGATATAAATAGAAAGCGCTCAAACTTCGCAGTTTTGAACGAAAGAAAATACCTGTCCATGAACAGGTATGTTCTTTCAGGTGTTCTACTGTTTCATTAACAGTGATTTCAAATTGAAATGGACAATAAAAATGTTTCATTGCAAAAAATATTCGTTTGAAATTTGGCAAATTTAAATGAGATGTTCCAAAACTTACACAATCCATTCAATTCCAATTTATCGTATTTTTTTCATTTGCTCAATATGCAATAGCGTTCCCTCTACCCTTTACCACATACTCCCTCTTGCTTTGTCTCCTTCCAACTTTTCCACTCTCTCTCTCTCGTTCTTTCGCTTCTACCCCTCTCCTATTTTTTCCTCCCCCTTAGCTGAAACAAACATCTCCCCGTTCCGAGGGAAGTTATAAATTTCCTTGGGCATCGTCGCATCGGATCTCTCCGCTTCATTTAACACAACCCCCTGAATCGCCAGTTGAAGGAGGGTTAGACACTCCCCTCTCCTTGTCCCACCTCTTCAATTCTGTTTCTCCCGCCCGATTCCCCAACTTTGCTTCCTCTAAAAATAAAGAAAATGGGGTAAGAATGGGCGTGGACATTCTACGGCAGAAGACTAGGGTGAATTGGAAAGGCACCCATCCCTCCGTTTTTTATGAAAACCCTTCCGTTCCACCAGTTCTGCTCAAAAATATATTCTTTGGTGACATATCCTCTGTACTATATTCGCATGTGTGTTATCATACGTGTTGATGACATGGAAACGTGAAATTATTCATTTTGACGTATGCAGGACTGAAACTACGATGTTCACAAATCGATTTATTATTTAAACTAACAATATTATCTAGATACGAGCTTCTAATACTTTTTTCTCACTTCTCCAGAACCTACTTTTACTAATCAAATACAGCCAATCTGTGATCTTCCTCTAAATATTTGAACCAATTCCGTTTTCATGACTTCAAGGATTAAAATACATATTCTGGAAGCATATTTTGCATTATATGATGAAACCCTAGTTCTAGCAACAGTAAAAACATTTGTAATGTGTGCAGAGGATCATATTCCTAATTTTGACGATAAGAAGAATTAATGAGCCGAGCATAAAACAGACTTTATCTTTGGCACAGTTTAAATGAAAATCTTATATACTAACCATCGTAAAATAATAAAAAATGAATAAAAATAACATTAACCATCGGAAGTAAAAATTGATTTCCTCCTGTGGTTGGTTCATTTCTTAGAAAATCCAAGTGATGACGCACGCTGTTTCGGAAAAGGCTTGCTTTTAGTAAGCCTCATTTCTCTCTAGACTGCTGTTTAAGTTTCAGCTTTAACAACCACGTGATCCATTTTTATAGACGATAGAAGCAACACTATTTTTTCATTTAATAAAATAAAAAAATGAGCTCTGTACGGTGATTAACACTTCTATTTCAAAAGCTTAAATTAATGGGTACCGCGTTTACCCTCAGTGGAGGAGAATAAACGCATTCGTATGGTTGATTCTGACCTTGGTTTGGGACTTTTCCGTCACAATCATGACGAGTTTGTGTGTCCATAAATAACCATGGGCAATTCACTACTAACCTCCATAAACAAAGAAGCAATCGAAAAAACAGGCTTCTATATGCTCCGAAGAAAACGAAGACGGTGAAATCGGCCGAGAAGGTGACTTTTTTTGGGGGGACACGCGAAGATCGTCTACATCGATTACCTGCAAAAAGAACAAAAGATAAATGAAGATTATTTTGCGTTGTTATTGCATAGGTGGAGCAAAGAAATCAAGTAAACCGTCCTCGTTTCGTAAAGAAAAAATTCTCTTCCATCGAAACAATGCAGGAGTGTACACCTGCGTAATATCAATGGCGAATAATATGGAATTAAAGTTTGAATGATCACCCATCGTATTCGATTTTCCCCGAGTGACCTTTTTAAAATTCCAAAATAGGAACATGGCTGAGTGGAAAACGGAGGGCATCACCAACACAAATGGCTATTTTGAGGACCTTCCGAAACTATACTTCGCGAAAGACGTTTAAAAAATTGATGAAAGTCTGGGAAAAGTTTGTAGAGATAAATGGATATTATGTTGAATAATAAAAAATATCTACTCAAAATAATTTTATTCTTAATTTTTTCCTAAAGGCTCACTGAACGGCCTACGTACATTTGAAATCAAATGCAATTTTTATTCTTTCCTTTTGTCAAAGAATTTTGCATGAAAGTAATTTAATAGTTGGAATTTTCACACGAATCCAATGACGTAAAACAATGACCTATGCAACATTCATACCCTGTATCAAACATTCAAGGGATGGATAGTTCTCCTATTAATTCCAGATTAATTCATTGGCCCTTTAGCTGACGACCATAGTGGAACTTATTCTTGCCTACTGCTAACCTATTTAATTCCCGTCTCACTTAATTATAATTAGAAATATACTAAGTATTCCTTAATTGCAAATTATTAATTCTGCTGAAATCAAATTTTGCCTCAATGGTTAATTACAATGTCATCTATGATTTCATTTACTAAGTTTTTATGTAAACATTTTTCCAGCCATTTAATTCAATTTAAACTTGCGTAAATTAACAGAAAGTGTGAGAAAATTACAAGTTTTACAATGGAATCTTCGGTTTTTGCGTAGTTCAGATGACATACAATCAATATACATCAATATAATAATATTTATACAGATACGATTCTCAGTATACCATTTAGTTCGCCCCCAAAAATTTTGTCATTTTGGTATACGTCCAATTGGCCTCCTTAATGTTTGTAACGATAGATATTGACACATTGTAATTCTCTCAATATTAATTAATTACCATAAAAATTTGACAGCAAATAAAATATCCATTTCACAATTTAGGTTTTTATTGTGCTTAATTCATTAAGCGTAGGTCTGCAAACTTAATTCAGCCGAATTTTAAAAAGATAGATATTCTACTTGGCATTTACGGACATAAGTGATATGGTTATAGTAATACGTTATTTATTATTTTCTTTGTGGAATATTTGTGCCGTTTTACCACCACTGCGAGAAAGTCTTCATTGCAAAAATAACAACTTTTTTCCTTGTCAATGGCATGTCATTTTGCAGCCATCTCCCTTCAGATCTAGAGTTGGCAAATCGCTTCGGTTGGATAGCTCTGCTCCAGAAGAGGAGCGAGGAAATTCTGTCATCAAGAGATTAAGAATTATTGCTCATGTTTATTTCACTTTAGTGCACTAAATTCTTCCCGTCAATCGTTAGGGACACAAAAATTAATCAAATATGGGCATGCTTAGAATGAACGGAGTTTGTTAAGACTCCACCCCTTCTTTCACGCACGACCACCCATTTAGCGGAGAGGAACCAGGGTTGAAATACACAGGGAGCAAAGAGTTAAAATTGTTTCTGCATAGTAGCTTCGTTCGAGTTTCCACTTGAATTGGGTTAGGCATCGAGAAACACAAGTCACTGGCGTCATTTGCAGTAAGAACTGAAGATTCGAGATATCTATACGCTCCACAAGGTATTTATTGCTTCCAAAACTTCCCTTTGTTACAAAATATTCCTTTGGAAGCATTACATGATGAGCCAACACGCTCAAACCCCGCTCACGTGTCACTGGTTTGAATACCAGATTGTTTTATTTCATCGAAAGATTTTACAAACTTCATTGAAGCGTGCTTCTGAACAATGATGGCATAGCTTGATGAATAACTGGGAGATATCTTTCGAACGTGCAAGAAGCTTACGAGCAGATCCTTGGCGGAAACTGCCAAATAGTTTCGAAGGGGTTTCTGAGGGAAATTGCTTCGAGCAAAAATCAGCGCCTGTGCTTATTACTAGAGAGCTTAAAGAAGCCCAGGAAAAAAATATACATTTATTTCTATTTATGATCAAAATTTTGAAAACAAAATTTTTCAATATGTCTTTAGGAATATGAATTTAATAATGACATGCAAATGTTAGAATTAAATTAAGACGTAATATAGCGAGTGATTACAAATTCTAATTTTTTTAATTGAAGGTACTGCTGATGAGTTACAAATAAGAGGAAGAGTTACGAATTAGAGGAATTTTTTAAATTAAACCAAAAAGAATTTTTTATTTATAAATAAGCAGCAATAATAGTGCAACATAAAACTCTTGCAATCACTCCTAAGTGTGGTTTGGTAAATAAGAAAGCGGAGGTCATGTCTTACCCATGGTACGTGGAATAAAGTATGCAAGAATGAAGCGTCGGTGTTTATCTTGAATCAACGTTTCTTTCTCTGGATTCTTATTAATAATACTAATCGACAATAAGATTAACAACACTGAACTATAGACATAGTAAACACTGAGACGGAAACTCACGTGGCTTATTCCGTATAGTGCCGATTAGGATGTCATAGTCGTTTTGCATAAATACTGATGGAAATTGTAAAATAGTATAATTTTAGTAAAATGATGGATAATTCTCGATTAAAGCAATGCTGATGTCGTCATAGATCATGCAATGATAAATAATATAGCTGTTATCCATTCTCGTATGCTTTCGTTTAGCCTTAAATTACATGACATAATTTATGCCAAAGTTACACTTGTGCCGTTGAAATACACCCATCAAGGTAGTAATAAGGGAGTAAATGAGATATGTTTTGATGGTTATTTCTGTTCGTGTTTCCCAGGCAAGTGTTTTAAAGCTATTTCGTGAGGCAATAGCATTAATGATATCTTTAATAATACACAATATTTCTATTACAACTTTAAAGGAGAGCGCAGCATTAATCCATGGAATGGATTATTTTTGTCGTAAAGGTAATTTTCTCTAAGTCCCAAAACATGCAGCAGCACTTACCCAGAGGATAACTAATTTACTTATTAAAAGTTATGGAAAATTATAATTTGCAATGTGATGGAATATAAAATGAAACAAAAATACATCTGTCATGCTTCATGTATGTTATCGTACCGATTATATTATAAACCAATGTTCAATTCCAATTCACAGAGAGGTAGGTACAGAGTAGCATTAAATTTTGATGACAATTGAGCCTTGGGCCACACATTATTTCAATCACAAATTAGTTCAATAGAGTCTCAGTACATAATAGCGTGAATGGTAGGCCGCCATTAATCATCATCCGCAGCCATGATTTGGGACTCACTTTTTGGAAAACTAAGGGAATTAAAATTTCATTTCTTCGGATTTTGTTTTAAGAGATTTCACGCCTCTACAATGGATGGGTAACTACTTATTATAAAGAGACATGAAAAGAGTGGACCATTACTTTAAAAGAGAGGATGACTACCGTGAGAAATTGGATGATCATTTCAAGAGCAGACTCAATAGGTTTACGAAGTGAAAGCCATCTATTTATTTTTTACTCCACCAAACTGTAAATTATACCGTTGCCATTCTTTTATAAGCTTGATTTCAGTCGACAATTGATCTTCTAAGGCTACATTCCTCTTTCCGACCTAAAGCACCATTATTGGAAGGGTCAATTCTTTATGGTGTAGGGAGCATTCGTTTTCAATTAAGCGAAAGGCCATAGAAGGTTAGGGAGAGAAGCAGAATGGGCATGGGTGGAAATTAGGCGGACGGTGACAAAGATTAGGATAAGGAGAGAGAATCGATGCGTAACGGGGAAACCCTTGGAAATAGCAGCACTTTGGGGAAAAGTTGGAAACGGGCCTTCTCCGAATCCAATCCCTGAAGGAGAAAGGGGCAAAAAGGATCTCGAAATCACCAATACCTTTGGAGCCCATCTTCCGACCCCCAAACTTCTGGTCTTTACCCCAGCACACACATCTTTACCTTCCATCTCATTTCTTCCGGACTCTCTCTTTCCCTCTCTACACGACTCTTTAAAATAACCTGCCACTACTCAGCAAACGAGAAAGTAGGACGGGAGGGAAATTTAATTGTAAGCAAAATTCTGTTTTTTCCACTGCTTCTTGAGATTAACACTGAAAGGTGTGAAAGCATATGGCGAATTTCCATTCTTAGCGGACCAAATATATGTGTACACTAACGGAATTCCTCTCAACTTTCGAGACAAAGTTTATCATTACTGTCTCCATTCCAAAGGGCTAAAATATTGGATCGCAGTACCCCCTACCATTTTATTATACCTTTCACTGTTTCGTCAAAGTTTTAAGTTACGAAATTTTAAAGGTCTTTTTTGTCCAGAGTATCATTAACTTCATGAAAATAATGCCTTGAATAAGAATTTAGGAAAACCGTAATAAATAAAAGCAGAAATATACCTTATATTCCATCGGATCTAATAATGCTCCTAGTCTTTCTAGTAATATTTTGGACTTTGTGTTAAAATGACCTCGCGTTCCCTCCACCCTTTTTGCATTTCCTCTATTTCATAAACCTTACAGGGTCAAGCTTCACTTCGTGAAAGTTTTGTATACCCATCAAATTAAAGTACGCTCTCTCTTTGATTTGTTGGATCTACTATTGAAGTTATTGTTCATACATTTGATTTACTACGTCGAGTCGAAGTACTTTCGGATAAAAAAAATAAAAATTATTTTTGGTAGTTCCAGCGGTAGACCATCCGATATCAACGTTGACGGGAACATGTATCTCCTAGGTAATTTACAGATAATTTCTTGAAAACACTAATTTTTCATCTCCTAATCATCTTTATTGATCTTACCTCATTGAGATAGGTAGGTCCTCGCACAATGAAAATGTTTCATCATAAAAAGTTTCTCGTAAGTTATACACATGTATACTTTTACGAAATCTGTCATCAACCCAGGCTGAAGTACCCAGTAAAATTTCTGTAAGGTCAAACATAGACTTTATATTCTTATGTTATAATCATTTGCATGTTGTATTATTATTGCATCATGAAAATTTGAAAACTGTTTCATAGTAAGATTTTGAAAAAGTATTGCATTTCGAAGTTTACATCATTTATGACACATGTTAAAAACGTTTTAGATTCCTCAAGGATTTGTCAAAACATCATAATAGTGTTTTAATGAAAAATGAATGTGACATATATGTTCGTCATTCATAGACCTTAACCACCCCCTCTTTTTCCTCTTTGCCTTTACATTTCCGCTATTTCCTACTTCTCAGTTTCCACTCTATCCTCCACTATTTCACTGAAAAATGTCATCCGAGCCCGTCCATCCGATCCATCGATTACCCCAAACCTTGGTGGCAGTCGATAAAGTTGACCTCTCGTCCCTGGATGTGCCCATGGTGTGCGTGTATGGGTTGGGATGTGTATGGGAAAAGCAATCGGATCCGTGTTATGGAACTGCGTTGCTTATTGAGCCGGCCGATCTCTCTCCCTTGCCCCCATTCCCAGTATCTTTCAGTCCCCCCCTCGAGGAGCACCGGTGGAAGGAAATAAAAGAAGGGATGATACACAGATAACCAGGTTTAAGTACCTACTCCACGGACGAAGATGGGTTTTTTGAAAAAGATTCCTTAATTTATTTTCCGCTGCAAAAAGGCAATGTTAACCCTTACGTGTTCATTACTAGGAATTCCTAGTGGGAAAAGAATTTCTGCACGAAATCAGAATTTTCCGGCAATTCCTTTATCGGAGTTGTTATTGCAGCTTCCGGGTGAACTTAAATGACTCGACTTACTGAGTACTAACCATGTTGAGGTTGCATAAATACCTACTAGATGATTTTTCAGGATGTGAGTACATATTAACTAATTTATAAAAGTCAAGACTTGAGTGTTGAAACCAATCATTAATGATTTAGACCAGAAAGCACATAAGACTACTAAAACAAACGTGTCCATCTTGTAACATACTTGTGAAAAACTTTAATCCACTTCTGTAATGACGTATATACAGACAGGGTTTTGAACTCACAAAAAAATTATTTTTATTCAGCTACTTAGGCTTTATGCAGAATTGTCTGACTGGTATTTAAAATACCTAATTTCTGTAAGCAGCACGAATAAAACCGAAATGGAAATTTTCCGAGAAAGGTAATTTTTGAATAGATTTTTAACTTTTACCAGGTCATCATGAGGTACATATTTGCCATAAATACTTTTAAAACAACGCGCCATACAAAAAGTTACGAGCTATGATAAATTAGCGACCTTGCTAAAGAACATTTCAACACTGCCACCGTAATTAATACATGCATAGCATTTTTTGAGTGTATGCAGACGTTCTTAAAAAATATTTCACAGAGCAAATAATTACCATCGCTTTAATGTCGTTCTTTTTTTGCAGCGCAATGCATCACTCCCCTTGGCATGGAATCTGGGGCGATCCGAGATGAAGACATCTCAGCCAGCTCTTCTTTCGACAGTGGAAACGTCGGACCTCAAAATGGGAGGTGAGCATAAAGGACTATATGTAATTCCCAAATGATAAACCGCTTTCGCACATGTGCTGCATGAATTTGGGGCACGTTCGACCATCATGCTTGAAACCTCACTACGGGTAAATGTGTCACAGTCTCCGAAACAAATAGTACGTGCACCTGTTTACCAAGCCGTGAAACCTCTTAATTTATGTTGCAGTCTGAATTAAGCCAACTGTATTTATTTATATATTCTTTGTGTGTTGAAAACTTACTATTTTGAGATGCTTTAAGCAGTTCCAAAAAAGAAAAAGGAAATTTGGAATCAGCTAGGTAATCCTCTTAATTGCTGTTGCACTCGAATTACGACGCGTATCTTTGATTATACTTCTGAGGGTTTTGTTTTCTGGTGAAAAGAACGCATCGACTGAAGGTGGGCGTACGTATACATTTCTATAATCAAGCCCGTGAGGTGCAATTCGGAGCGTGACCGCATCGCTGAGGCACAAAATTTAAAAATCCCAAGTGTTTCAGAGAGGAATTTCTCCCGGCAATCCCTAACGCGGCTCTACGCCCACTTCACCATCTTCTTTTCCCACTGGTGAAAATAAAAGGATCATCCAGACAGATTTCGCTCGCTCTGGTTTTACCCTTTGAGTGCGCGAAAAAGAAGGCTATCTCGAAAGAGGAAATGTAGACTCAACGGGGGAAGGTATGGCAAGGATACAGATAGGAATAAGCCATTCCCGATATGGTCACGAGTCTCGCCATATCGAGGACGGGAGCAGGAGGGGGAGGGCCTGGATGGTGAGGGCCTGGATGGCGAGGGCCCCTTGAGGAGGGGGTTTGGAGGAAGAAAGGAGGGAGGTAGGACACTCCAGTCTGTCGGCGAGATAGATAATCACAATTGGAGCATCACGAATCCATAGAGAGGTGCTTGTGGGATCTGCATTCGGCCTGAATGCGCGGGTGTGTTTGCCATATAAGTCGAGAGGAGAGGAGGAATGGATTAAGTGTCCCTCTGATCTCAGAGCTCTGTCTTTTCCAGGAAGAGAGCACGTTCCTGTCATTGACCAAATCGCTCTGTCGCGTAAACCTCCGATAAAGAGCTAATTTTAAATTATAGGAGCAGGTGAATCATTTTCGCATTTTTTTTAGCTCAGAGATCTAAAAATTGTAACCCAAGAATCCAATCAAATATTTCTAATAATATTGTTTTTCTGCACAAAACTTTCTTGTACGCTTGTCACTTAAATTCAATCTGCCTAGGTACAAAAAAGTTATATTTACGCTATTCGTACACTACATATATAAATATTTATTCTTTTTTATTTATGTTTTTATGTATCTTTTTCCCTTATATATTTCAGTGTGAATTTGAATGAATACATATATATATATATATATATACATATATATACATATATATATTTATATTAATACATATGAATGGTCACAAGAGTATTTCTTGAGCAGAGTTGGAATGAGAAAATATCAAGCGAACTCATATTTAGCATATTTTCGATGAAGTCAAAAAAAAATAAATTCATAAAATACTTTAACAATTCGCAATATACTGTTCTACCCACTTCTTCTTTGTGTCAATATGGTACCTTGCAGGTCGCGGTGTAGGTGTGTGGCAGTGTATATATACGCAGAAGGCAACAAACAGTAAGCGAAGTGTTACGGTCACGTAGCGGATATTTAAGAAGTAGCTAAAAAAAACCATTCTTTTAGGCGATGAAAAATTATGCCTTCAAAATCGTGGGAAATGATTATGGAGAGGCATATAGAGGATTATAAATAATATTTTGTAATTATCAGTTTTAGTTTAAAACGAATAAGAATTATGTTTCCGGTTTGTAACGCTATTTTACAATGGATTTAATAGGATGAAAGAGTTACAAAAATGTACTTTGCAAGCAAGATAAAACGTTTCCACAAAAAATCGAAAAGAATCGAGAAAAACGAAATATCATCTCAAGGTACGTATCTGCTGAGTAGGGGACGACGGAGAAGTATTCGCGAGGGTCCTCTGTGGAGAGCAGACAGGGACGCCGATCCGACACGACGACGCCGCCTCGTCGGGCGGGACTCATGGAAAATGAATGAGATCTAATCCCATCGCGTGGTCAAAGTCATTGCCGAATAGTTTCTCTGGGGATAAAAAAGAAAACCCTCGATCTTAGGTCTCTTTCATTCGTCCATTCGCTAAAACTTCTCACTCCCAAGTTTCCCCTTCCACGTAATTTTTCCCCACTATCTTCCTCTCTCGTATTTCTTTACCAGCTCCGCTACGGTTTTATGTCACTGCGTTTTTGTCTTCTATTTGCCCTATGCGTCCCTTCCACCAGTGCTTTTGCATTCAGCATTCAAGAATTCACTGAATTATTTTTTCAACAAATCGAATGAGTCGGTCAACTTTTTCGGTAGCCTCAAATTTAATATTCTTCAGCTAAATATAGCTTCACAATATACCTGTCGCTAAGGCATTTATCAAGGTGATTAATAATTTCTGCCACTGATTTTACAAAACATGGTTTTCATGAAAAGTATCGGGAAAAGTTTCAGAAAAATAGAGTGAGAGAAAAATGCCTCAAAATACTTCAAAATAGATCCCTTGAGCGTCGACACACTTTTGCCAGCGGTTTTTCCACGGCTCGAAGGCTCCCTGGTAGGCGGATTCTGGAACGTCCTTAAGGGTACGCGTACAAGCTTCTTTGACGGCGCTTAGAGTCTCATGGTGGTGTCCTCTGAGAGATAATTCAATATTTGGAAATAGAAAATAGTCTACTGGTCCCAATTAGGGACTATCCAAAAAGTTGGTCTTCTTCAGCTTATTGCAAAAGATCTTTGCAAGCAGACACTCGACTCTCCTCATAGTCGTCCGTGAAGACCTTCGGGACTAGTTTAGCGCAGATTTTTCGCATCGTCAAATTTACAGTGATAATGGTGTTAACTGTCGTCTAAACAATGCCAATACGATCTGCTATATTGCGCACACTTAACCGACTTTACGCCCACATTGGGAAAAAATTGTTTCTGATACTCATTATATAAACCTAGTATTCATACACACAATAAAATTTTAACAAAAAGGACAACAAAACAAAGCATGCGATTGCGTATATGGTATTCGTAGGTATGCACTATATTCATGCTGCCACCTGCGTTGTTCTAACCTTAATGCCATAATAATTTCAGCTCTGAAGGATGGACGAATGTTAGGTTACTTAAATCCATTAGGTGGCATACATCTCGAAATCACGTAGACCGGGAGAAAGGATATTTCTAAATTATTTTTTATCTAAAAAGTAAGAACGCTATTGAATTTTTTTAATTGGAAAAATAAACTATTAAAAATTTCCTTACATAAATTTTGCAGTAAGGTGTATAATTTATGTAACTTAATGGCTTTATTACTCATTCAATATAAAAAGTGAAACATTTTTGACCTTTCAGCTGTATCTTTTTCTGAAAGAGAGTACTCATTAAATATTCCTAATATAAAACAAAACATTAGATACTTATCTATTTACAACTTGATAAATATCACTTCCCTCTCAGTAGTTTGGATCTAAGCATTAAAACTAATTAGCTACGATCCGAAGAAGGCCGAATTTTAAAACAAGTATAATTACCTACATGTTTTTACAATATTAGGAGTTGCGGTGAAAATAAATCCAATATACGAGATGGCAAAGTAACTTGCGTCGAGGTATGATAAGTGAAATAGGTTTTTGAAATTTGACAGTCGGAATAAAATTACTTTCAAATGGATAGAAGGCGAAGTCCCAGGCCCACTTTTTGTCTGTCGCCACTCCCAATCACCCCCTTCAGTCCTGTCTCGGCGATATTTTTCTTTTTTTCCGACACTTTTTTCTGTCTCTCTCGCTTCCCATTGCGGCAGACCCCTTGATAATTGTTGGTCCACTAAATCTGACCTCGCCCTCGCATAGTTTCACACACGTGTCTTCTTAGGAATGCGCATTGCGCCCGAAAGGGCGGGGAGAGTTTTGCCGGAACGGAGGGCGTCTGATGTGAAGGGAAAGCATGTTGAGAAAAAATATAAGAAGAGGAGCGGGGCTCCTTGAGAGGGATGGGACGGGTGGGAGGAGAGAGAGGAGAAAAAGAGGGCTACGAAAAAAAAACTAGTCGTAAATCAGGGAGCAAGAGATAAGAATGGAGTGAATTCGCTCTCTTGGCGCCGTTCGTATTATGCTACGCGCGAATCTGCAACGGGTTTATTTTCGACACACACACCCACACATATGTATAGCTCAATGAGGAAATTGAATAAAAAAATCAAGTCAACTACTTGCAGCTGGTCGGGTTCGTTTATTAGGCAGTAATTATATCATGCAACGACCAATTGAGGATTTTTCATTTTCGGCATTCGCTCCTTCAAAAATATTCGCAAAAACATGCTTCCCGTCAGAGTTTACCATCAAAAATTGGAAGTACACTGACCGATATGGTAGAAACTTATATATTAATTACTAAATACATGCGTGCATTCATATCCATTACGTAATTAATATTTCGATAAAATACTAAACTTATCTGTTATTAAAGGTATTCTTTTAAGTTATGGTATATTTTAAAGATGCTTAGGAACTCCTAATGACCACATATTGTCTCATTCATTTTCACAATACAGGGTTGGAAGTCCCGCTTGGGAATCTTATGCGCTCTTTTCGGAAGTTGAAAATGCATATAAATACTAAAATGAACGTAATTCCCTAATGAAATCATAGATTTCCAAAAGATAGATAATTGCGTAAATGTTCCATTTTTCCTCCCAAAAAAGTAAAATTCATGATTTAAAAAGAACTTCTACATTCCTCGACATTTTTTTAAAATTGAAGAGGTTCCTAACTCTGCGCACACGGATGCGAGAAGGAAAAAGTGACGAAATGGCGGAAGAATTTTTTTCCGATTAAAATTAGAATCCATAAGGCAAACGGCTTTCGTCATGCAGAAATAAAATATCCTGCCAGAAAAAAATGGAAAAGCCACACGAATTAAAGTCCCCTTAAATTCGCAGGGATGCGGCCTTAATATCGCATTTATATTCCCCAGCAAATAAGTAATCGCTTTTGCGGCTCGTCCGCCATAAAGTCTGCCCGTCACCGCTATTCCCCGTGCACCGTTTCCGGACTCGCAACTTTCTCCCTCTAAATCCTCCACGCCGGCGTTCTAGCCACCCCTTCCCCTCCACTCCACTCCCTCACACGCCAAGGAAGTAACCTTCACAGAGTCCCCCTCTCAAAAGCACCCACACACACTCCGACCTGCCCCCGTGAGTAATGTCCTGGATGGAAGATCAGACATCTGGGTGGCAACTTATGGACCTCTTAGCCCCTACATCTTCCCCCGGTCCCCTCCCCCGCCAAACCTTCCTTCCCTCGCTTCCCGTGAGGCGCAGCGATTCAGACGGAAGCGGAACGGCTAGGTGTGCGCTTTTGAGACCGGGATGCGCGCCGTTGGGGCCGAGCGCGAGAAGGCGACGGGGCGTCGCTCCTCCCTCTCGCGGGGCAAACTCCCCCGTAACCCGCCCACCCCGACCTCACTCTTCCTCACTCCCATCGGGCACTCGGAGGGGCGGAGATAAAATAAAACGAATACGAGTCGGGAGGGATGTTAGAGTGGGAGGAGAATAAGGGCGGAGGAAAAGAGCAAACGTTCTCCGCTGCAGTAGCCAGCTCCCCGGAATTCACCATTAAATCTGTCGGACAAATTCGCCGGTAGGCCTTCTTCCCCTCTCTCCGCCTCTCTGCCCGCCAACCGAACACCCCTTCGCCTCCCCCCACGGCCTCCCGAGGCGAGATCCCCTCCCATCCGAGGGACGCCATGGGGTGCACGGGGGCGCGCGCCACTCGCACGGAGATGGGCCACCGAAATACCTTCGCCAGTGCTCTCTGGCGACGGAAACGCCCCGCCTGTCAACGAAGTTTTTTTCCACCTCCTCCCCACACCCGTTGGTCGTTCATTCGGAAAAGGGCGGTGTTTGCGTGGGGGATATAAAATGGTGGGGAGGGGTCAGAGAGGCAAGGTGAAGTCCAGAGGGGAATTAAGTCAGTGTGCGTTTTTTTATTCTTTTTCGCCAACCGAGGGTAGTAAAAATGTCCACGAGGGTTTATCATTGAGTCAAACTCGCTGCGAAATGGGGTTAATTTTAGGTCGCATTCGTTTATTCCCGAGTTCATACGTTGTTGAAAAAAAGAGACAATTCCTATGCCTAGGGCTCCGTAAGGTGTCCTTGTCGGGGTGACTAATATCTCTCTGCAATGCTGTCCAGAATAAAAAGAAGGACAAGTATAGGCTCCATGAGGTTTATTTAAAATACTTGAGTATTTCTCAACTATTCGGCGACTAAAGGTTTATATCCCAAGATATCATACCCAAGACCTAGGTGGTTTTTCCTCCTCCTAGGGATTGGGTGTATGTAATTGTCAAAATGTTATATCAATGTTCGAAGTCCGATGTAAAAGTCGGAGTGCTGTTTTGGGGCTAATGCAAAATAAATAAATCACATATTATGAAGAAAATGCTGACTGCCATTGAAGATGGGTACTTCCGAATATGAAAATATTCCGTGACATTTTCCATCTTGCTAGTGAAAAAGACACGCTTTAACTATTGTTGACAGTAAGATTCGGTGGAGCAGTATTTACAATTACAGGTTATGGCTAATTTTATATTTCTTAATGATACGTGAAAATATCAGAGGCATTTCTAAGTAGTCTTCCATTTTCAAATATCCGACCTATTAAAAACATCTCATCAATTAAAGAAAATACGAATGTGGTAATATTAATATGACGTTTCAACTGAAGTCTGAAGCTGTAGACTCGTTTAACACTTAAAAATTATTGAATAAAATCCTCGAAAAAAATCAAGAAAAGAGCCGGGAAATGTGCTGAAGATTCCCAGTTTGCATGGAATGTCACGCGGTTATTCTCATGGTTTTTCTCGGCTTTTTACTTACAAAGCCGGGATATGTTTTCCCTCAAGGGTACCCTCTTACACTCCCGCCTCTTTTATTGTTATGATTCGCTCCGCTCATTTTTTCCGCCATCATTATCCTCGCGTGACCATGAATCCTGAGATCAAACTGGAAAAGGCGAGAAAGGGTTTTTCGAGGCCATAGAAATGAATGTCGACAAATGAAAGGTTTCAGACAAAAGATAAAAGGAACAGCATTATAGCATCGCGCTTGGCAGATAATGAGCATGAAGGGACTCTAATGCCCTACTAAAAATTTTATCACTCCACAATGCTGCGCGTAAGAACTTTATGATCTTCTAGGCCAGGTATGTAATGTAAGTCTCTGATTCTCTAGAATCTTAGAGCATGTAATCTGAGTAATTACTAGTAGTGGCGTTTCAACTTCGTATTACTGACACCAGGTTTAGGATTTAAGCGATGGTTACCTTCCGGAATATCATTGCTTATTTAAAATAAAGATAGCTCTAAAACGGCAAAAGTTTAGCAGACATTAGAATTTAATATCTGATGTGCTAAATCTTTCGCTGGTTAAATTTTAAAAATCTGAGATAATCACAGCAATATTTACTGGGATTAATTCTGGTATCATAAAGCTTGTACGCATTTAAACCCTCATGATTACTTCCCGAGAAATGGGCATACAAATGACAGTGTTTAGCCTAATGACAAACTAACCACAAAGAGGAAAAACGTGACGCGCCCATGAAGGGCGAACCATAGGTCTTGAAAGGAGCTTAATTAGTTCTTACGAAGGGAGATTACTACCCTGGGAGTGAAAAGGAACGGAAAGCTCTGACACTACTTCTGCGTCACGACAATTCATTAACAAACTTTAATTACCTCGTCACTCTCCAATCGGAAGTCTAAATGAGTGATAATCCAAAAATAATAGACGCTGTCTCATTTGGCTCAAACCAAGCCACCCCATTACAGTCGTCATATCTCAACTGGACCGCCGGGTTAGGAAAAAGAAACAATTGTGAAGTTCGTTGACCTCCACTTAAAAATTCATCTCTACGGGCAATACCAGACACAAAACGTGATCCTGTGTATAATATTTTTGCACCCGCCGTAGCCCGTTCCTGTACTCAGTGGCCGTGCACATACATTCCGCATTTTGGATTCCCGCCCCAAATATCTCCCATACATTCACCCCCTTTTCTGATCCCATAATCCCTCTTCTCCACTTTCATTGTTTGCACCGTTCTTATCGATCCCTTTTCCCTTCCTCCACCACCCACACCTAGCTCTTCCTCTCTTTCTCCCGCCTCTACACTCCCCCCCTCCCGTGATCTTTCCGCCACCGTTCCCTCTCCTCAACCCCACCCCCCAGACCTTCCCTCCTCTGCCCTTTGCCGCCTGTGCCCGGTAGGTAGTAGAAACTGTACGGAGGGTGCCCACCGTTGCCAGCAATCCCTCCCCCCCAGTCCCCCATTCCGAAACACTCTAAATCCTTCCCCACTCTAGGCTCAACCATCCCACCTACCGCCTTCTCTACCGCCTCTCCCGTTGCCGCCCCTCGAACCTTCTGCTCCAAACCTCGAAAAAGACCATGGCATCTCACTTCTCCTCGCATAGTCTTCCGCCCACTGGTACAATCCTCCCGCCAGCCTTTCTCCCTTTCTTCGCGCTTCACTTTCCTCTTACCACGCTATGTCCTCGTCCCTATCCCAACCCTTCCGATTTCTTCCCTCCCACCCACCATACTCCACCATTCTTCTCCCTATCTTCCACCATCTCTCCTCCCTGATTCCCATAACTTCTTCATATTCCTCTCTTCTTGTTTCCCCGTTTGATGCGTCGTTTTTCTTCCTCCCTCCTCCCTCTGGTGCGCACATCGACTATTCCCATTCCATTCCTCCTCTAATCGTCCCTCCTCCCCCGCCCACCCTCCATCCAACCTCTTACCTTTACTCTCCCCTTCATTCACCATCCCCTCTACTGTCCCTCCCCAACCCATCGTCCCGAGTCACCTATTGATTCCAAGATGAGAGAGAGAGAAGAAAATGGAGGAAGGAGAAATGAAGGGGGAGGGGTAGTCGGAGGCCAGAGGATATGGAGGAGGTAGGGGAGATGCGATAAAGGGTGTGGGTGAGCGAGGGAGAAGGGAGGGTGTGTTAGGGAGTCGTGGAAGGAGAAAACGACTTGATGCCGACTCAACGATGCAATCAAAGTGAGATCGTACCGAGAGAATTCGGTCCCCCCCTTCCCCCCTACACCCCCTGGCGTCCCCCCCGATACCTTCAGCTCAACATTTTCTCTTCTCTCCCTCCTGCTTCTCATATTCTCTCTTCCTATCTCTCCCCCCCTCGTCCTTCCCCCAATGTTGTCTCCGTCTGTCTCCCTCCCTCTGCTTCTCCTTCCCCGCTCTCCTCTCCTTTCATGCCCGTTCTCTTTATCTTTCCTCTTTGCCGCCGCGGCGGAGACGCGAGAGAAATCGATATCAAAGCCTTTTGTGTTCAGTCTCCTTCCTACACGCTGCTTCCACCACCATCGCCGAAGCCGCCGCCACGCCTCCCCCAACCTCTCCCCGTCTTCCTTCCCGTCCCTCGACCCCTCCCTCTCACACCCACGCCTGCTTCACTCTTTCCTCACGCTGCATTCACACTGATATTGGTTCGCCTCGGTCCGAGCTGCCACCGATCCCCACTATTTTCTATACTCCGCCACCGCTTTTCTATTTCATTCGCCCCCTCATTACGTCCCTCTCCTCCACCATCTGTGAGCAACATTCCCACCGCTACCTCTCCTTTCCCTCTTTTTTCCCTTCCCTCTTCCTCCTCCTCTCGGTCTCCCCAGGAACCACTCCTATCTCTGGCTGGTCGGCTCTACGCCCGGTAACCACAATCGATAGCTTCCCGGAAAAAAGTCACCTTACTCCCAAATTTCCATCTTTTGACAATTTTCTTGAGTGCTCGAGACTATAAGCGAATGGGAAAAACATGGGTGCAATTGATTTGGCAGAACGATTGCCAACTATCTCATGGCGAACGAGATTCTTCCATTAAGCCTGGCTTTGCTGCCCGAAAACAGTTCGGTTGTCGTACCTTCCTTGAAAATATTAAAATTTTCTCTCATAGTTTTATTTCTGTTTTTTAGTACCCTGAAACCCAGCGCTAGGGTGCGTGGCAGGGGGTGATTACACGCCAGACTAATTTTCACCCGAAATACTTTTTCCTCCTTCCACGGTCGGACAACATTCATGTGCTCCTTTATCATTCGAGGAGAAATTGGCATCTTAAATATATCTGCTCTCTACTTCATCTCTCTAATTTTATGGACATGATCTCTCCTACCGTAAAACGATGGGGCTAACGGCACATTTTCAACGTTATTGTTATAGAGAGATCCGTCAAATTTATGGAAGAAATTTAATCAGTAACTTAACCTACACTCCGGGAGTAAATACCACCTAGCTCCTCTAATTATTTTGATATACTACTGAGTTCATCATGAAAATATCTCACAAATCCAGCTCTTCTATACTGCACGCGAATAATTCGGCACTTAATTCAACTCCATGAGGATCACATATAGTTGCAGTATATTGTAATTGAGACCTAACAAGCGAAGGATAATATTTATCTTCAACCTTTTCATCATGTTCGCCACCATTCTTCTAATAAATCCAAACTTTTTGTTAGCTTGTACATAATCCACGGACGAATTACACCCAGAAGAGATCGTGAGTCAGGGTAACGCCTAAGTAATTAATTGAGTGTACACCTTCTTGATGCAATAGGCATTCGAGTGGGAATTGATCTTTTTTCCAAAAATGTATGATTACGCACCTTTTTAAGTTTATTTATAATAACCAAGTGTCGCAACAGCGTTGTATTGCATAAAGGTCATCTTCTAAAGCTGATTTATCCTCAGGATTACGTATTTTTCTGTAAACTACTGCGTTATCGGTAAATAAACTTATTTTACTAATGACATGGAAGTCTATGTCGTTTACGTGTATAAGGAATAAAAGAGTCCGATGTCACTTGCCTGGGGAACACCCTAAGTGACTACTACTGCATTAGAGCTAACTCCATCAGTGATTACTCTTTGCACCCGACCATTCAAAAAGTCTTTAATTCAATCCAGGATATTTTTATCTATGCCATTGTTTTGTGAGTAGTTTACTACGAGATACTTTTCCGAAAGGTTTTTTAAATCTATAAAAACCGTGTCAGCTAGTCAGTCAGTATATCACCCAGTGGTATGCACGTTTCCTGTTTTCCCAAATGAGGTTGATTACCGGCAGAAAATATCATAATTATCATATGACAGATCAAATTTCAACTCCGCTGCCTTTGTAAATGTTTCCCTTACCCGCATATTAAATGGAACTTATGGGGCCATTTAATTTTTTCCTATCAATGAAATAGATATTTCATTTTATTTTCTTTCTGTTTTTTTTTGCCTTTTTGCATCTAAGTCCTTTTTCTTCATCATATGGTTTTACAATATTTGTATAACCAGGTCATTAGACATTCTGGGATTTAATATTAAATAATATAGATATTAAATAATCATTAATGTAATATTAAATTTAAAAATGATAATTAAATATGTATTTATCGATCCTGTATTTGTCGTTTCAATATCTTGCAGCTTTTAAAGTTCTCTTGTTAATTGCCAATCTCTTCAAATACACAAGCTGCTTTACGCTAAAATCTTCCATCAATTCCTTCTCGAACGGTATGTGATTTTTCGGGTACCAAATATTCCTGGGAAACCATAATCGGGAACAGGGTGAGGAACTGGCCCCCTACCCTGCTGATGTGTGAATTTCACACGCCATCGGGCTTAGTATTGGGTGAACTGTGTCATCACTTGCCAAACCGACCTTAGGGTTGATAACTGTGTTTATGGTTATATATATATATAGTATATAGATGATGCGGAAGTACTCACGAGAGTAATATAACTTTTGGACGGCACAATAGAACACAGAATAAAACAGAATTCTCTTCCCTCAAAACCTCTCAGACCTGAAGAACCTCTGACCTGAAGAAGGCCTCGGAGTAGGCCGAAAGCTTAAATCATCTACAGTGTGAGTGTCCTTTTACGTGTTATGTGTTTTATTCTCTTTTCTATTGTGCCGTCCAAAAGTTATATATATATATATATATATATATACACACACACATATATATATATATATATACACACATATACATACATATATATATATATATATATATATATATATATATATATATATATATATATATATATATATTTATTTATTTATTTATTTCCCGTCAAATTCTACTAGTATGGTAGTTTTACAACTTTTTAGGCTATTTGAACTCCATAAATATTAAGTTTTCCGCACATTAAATAACCGCACAAGAATTTCATAGCATTCCCCATTATGAGCCAAATTTTTCAAAGCCTCACGCCTTATCCCCGGTACTTCCCTCCAGGATCACGCCTTCGTTATAAATACACTCAACGACGCACCAGATCCCCCGATGCATTTCACAACATTCGCCCCCATGTGCTCCTCGCTAATCCCCTCAAAGTGCCTTTCATGGCGTCCCCACGAAAAGTCTTCACAATTCCCTTTTTAAACTTTCCGGAAACTTTCTCCTCCCCGGATTCTTCCTCCTTCCCAATCACTCCAATTCCGTTTTACTACTTACAACTACGGCTGCTGGGTGACTCAACTCCTTCCACTGCCCCCGTCTTTCCTCCCTCTCTCACTCCATCGCGATTTCTTTCCACCACCTCCACCATCTTCCCAACCCCAAAGCTCTCCGATTATTCCTAGTCGACACCCCATTCCACCGCTCAGACTCGATTCTCTCCACAGCGTATTTTATTTCTCCTTACGCTCTCTTTAATTCCCTCCGCTTCTAACGAATAGCTCCAAGAGCTCTCATCGAAACTTTTCGGAAAACTCTTCCACCACTTACACACCCTCCGCCGTTTTGCTCTTGCTATGTTTCTCTGCCTCATCCCTCCCCGTGTCAGCTTCAAGGTGCTTGTCAGTTGTCGCAAAGGCAACTGGATGGATGCACTCTTTGAAGTACTTCACCGAAGAAACTGCATCACCCACCAAGACCACATAGTATAACACATACATATGTTGCAAACGCACGCACGCACACACACATATGTGTAAAATGTATGTATGTATGTACGTTTATATATATATATATATATATATATATATATATATATATATATATATATATATATATATATATATATATATATACATGCATATTTTATGTATGTATTATTATCCATATTTGATATGTGTTTTGTATATATGTATATGAAGTTCGCACTAATGCACTAGTGGAGAAAGACAAAAACGCATAGAAGGAAGGGAAGAGTTCTTTCCTTCTCTTCCTTGAGAAGGGTGGCCTGGACCACCGAAAGTTTGAAAACTAGTGAGTTTCTTTTCTCTTTTGTGTGTTTCCGTGTTATTTATTTTGTGTGTGGGTGTGTAAATTTTTATCATCATTGGTATTTAAATCCTAGGATTGGTGTACTGCAGCCCTCCAGTCTACTCTATTTCATGCCAATTCCCTTAATCCTTACACCATCTCTGTTTTACATCCTTATTAGTTTGTCCTATGAAGTTGTCTCTTGGTCTTCCTCGTGGAATCTTCCCTTCTATTTTCCCTTCTATTTTCCCTTCTATTTTCCCTTCTATTTTCCCTTCTATTATTTTCCTAATCAATTCATTGTGCCTCAATGTGTGGTCCAACCTCTATTGCTCTTTTACATACTTCCTCGTTCCTTGTTTTGTCTGTCCATTAAATCTTCAGCATTCTCCTACAAGCACCATATTTCCAAGGCTTTTATTCTTCACTGGTCCACTTTCTAATGTTGAAGTCTCGGAACCATAGAGCGCCATGCTTCATACAAAAGACTTGACGAATTAGTGCCTTGTTTCCAGCCAAGAGTTTCTTAGTCAAGAGTCATATCTTATCTTCCGAAGAAGACGGAGTTCGAGTCCGTCGAAATTATCAAGATATTATTGTGAGTGTTCTTTTTATGTGTTCTCGTGCTGTGTGATGTTGTCTAAGATTTTTATTCAACACTTCCGTGTTACTTCGAATAAATCATCTATATAAATATATAATTATATATATATATATATATATATATTTCCATAAATATATGAATACGCTTTAGCTTTTAACGCAATGTATATCCACGCCAATGGAACATAAATGGATTTTTTCAGGAATATCAGTATTTAGGAAAAACACTTTCACGTCCAAGCACCGCTTAAATTAATTTTGAGTGAGCTTGCACACCAATATATCATAGGTACTGGTCATTTTAATCGGATGCTCAAGGTGATCGAAGGCATGCATCAATATGTTTCTCAAATCGAACACAAAAAATAAAACGTGGTGACGGCCGTCGTAGGGGCCAAACGTAAATCACGCGACACATTTGCTGGAGCCCTTTTGGCGGATTTTGTAAACAAAAAAAGGCCCTTTATAAAAAACATCAATTTCATTTTCAATGCGACCGATTTCCCATTGGCGCTCAAAAACTCACCTCATTCCTACCACCAAAAGTAGCTCCGATAAATAACAAAAAGGGATCCATTAATACTGTCGGAATTATTTTTTTTACCGTTTTTATCCCTAGTGCCCCTACTTTTCCCCATTTCCACTCCCACCTACAAAACCGCCCGCTTCCATCCAACTCTCTCAATTTACTCACAACTACCATAAAACTTCCCACCAACCTCCCACGCCCCTTTTTCTCCTCTCCTTTCCTCTACCTCCCCCTGCCCTCCGCTTGCTCCCCTCACCCCGCAACGACGCACGCACCCTTTCTCTCACACTGTTCCCACAAAACCACCTGCTCATTCTAAAACCCTTTTGGCAGGGAAAACTCCCGACTGCTAAAACTACTTTCTAGCCCCTCCCGCCCTCTCTCCCGCTTCCCTCGACCTTCTCTGCTTTTCGGCCCCGTCGTGCTCCCCCTACTCAGCCACGTGAGCCCCATCCCTCCCTCTCTCTTCGCTCCTGCCACCTTCTACTTCTGGTCCCTTTGTCAGTCTCGTCCATTTGCCCTCGCCCTGTTCCTCTGTTCGTCCCTCATTCTCTCATTTCACCTACTCCTTCCCATTGTGAACCAAGATACTTATTTCAGTTCTTTAACACGGCAACTGTGTCAAGTACAATGTTACTTCTATAGGAATCCCCCCATTCCGACAGTGCACCACTCATCAGGCCAAAACTATTATAAATATTTTCCTCGATACCGACCAGGTTTACACGATATCTGAGAGCAAAACATAAACTTGCTTCGATATTTTAAGATTCAACTATGTAATCCTTCACCACAGTAATAATTGAGCACCAAAGTACAATGTGCGGCAGCATAACTTCCTTTTTAAAAACATTTGGCGTTGGAAAAAAGGAAGTTATGTTGTCGCACCCTGTATTATCGTTTCACCTGTACTCTAGGGCCTACGATCAGTGTACCAGGACTATTTCATTACCCCTTCCACCTCTCTTTACTTCATTCATGAGTCATTTTTGGAAGGAAAAATAGATAGTGAGATAAATAGAGTGATGTAGAGTGGGACTTTGATGGGGAGAGGGTAGCGAGAGGGAGAGGGACACTAAAAGGGGCCACGACGACCGTCGCCGATCCTTCCTCACCGCAGCTCGCCCAACACGCCAACCCCTTTCGAGTACAATCAGATCATTAGGTCACTTAATGAGGTCTTGGGCAGAGCTCCTCCTTGCTATGTGGTGGGGAAACAAGGGTGGAAGGGGGTTGCAATAGAACTGGATTTTGCCAGGAAGGACCGGAACTTTCGGAAAGTGGATGAGCATGAGCAGGGCGGAGTTCAAGAGTTCGATTTTGAGGGCCTTTGCGGTGGAAGGGAGACCTGCGGCGTCCGGTAATGGTGACGAGTGAGAGTTGGCAGCTTATAATCACTGAGATCCTGTTTTCAATCTATTAGACATTGTTAATCAAGTCTCTGAATAAAATCGATTATAGCAGATAAGGTAGAAATATTTCTTATTATTGTGTGGTAGAATATTTGAGGGTACTTTTTCATCGTACACATTAAAGTTTAGGCTAATTTTTTAGCCGGACTTCCTACAATTACTTCGCACTATTTCCTTCATTTAATGACATGAAAAAATGATTAGAACCATAGGACTAACGTTAGGCATACTTAGTACTAATGTAACTACGGTTTATCATTATTTACTTCTGGCTTCGGTGGCGGTGGTGTAAGTGGAGATGCCACGGGTTTAGATCCAAAGGAGATGGGTTTGCCTCTAATTAAGGATTGGGTGTTACTAATTGTCCTTTGTACTATTTCATATCAAATAATATAATGCAAAATACCAAATTGACTGTTTCCGGATTAATTCTAAATAAAAAACGATAGAAAACGGAACGTATCAACTAGCAAATCAGTGATGTTTGCCTCTCAAATCTGTGATAATGCTAGAATTAAAATTATCTATCAAATAAAATAAGGTCATTAAATTTATACTTTTAAAATTCCTCTGGGGAAATATGTTATGTCTCTGGGATAATACCCTTGAAGAAAAAAATTTTTCCAAGGTATCACTCTAATGATAAAATCGTAAATACAGCAAGAAGACCTTAAACATAACCTTGCTGAAGCGAGCCATGCCTTATTTCGCCAGAGTAAGTGCTCAAAGGCAGAAATATAAATTTCTTTTCTCGCCCTAAGCCGCAAAAAATCGCTCAGTTTCGTGATACACCATTTCCTTAGAGCCGCAGAACGGACAACCGTGAGCGAGCGGGGCCAAACGATGATGGTCTTTGCACCACGCTCTTCATCCACCGCTCCCAATCAAGGAAAACTGCATTCGTTTCTCCCACAGGTTACAAAGAAACGGGCAAAGGAAGGAAATGCGGTAAACCCGTCAAAGGAATGGGACAATAATAAGGCTGCGAGAGGGAGAGAGGGTTGAAATTCGCGGGGCGGGGGAAAGGCCGGGGCATGATGGTCACGCCTACAACGTATTTTTTCATGGACCCACCTCCTTCTGCTCCCCCCTCCCCCCCACAGCTAACTTTCCCCTTCGTTCCATGCCGCGAGGAATAGGAAAATAGTCGTCATCTCGGCGGAACTTTTATCTCCTGACCCCAGAGCATTGAGCTCCCCTTTTATCTCTCCATCTCCGCTCTCATTTTCACACCCACCACACTGCTCAACACTTCACTCAGACACACCACATATCCACCCTCTCTCACTAGACTGGCCTTAGGACACACTCATACCACAGAACCCCTTGCCTTCGCCCCTTTTCCCATCCTCGTCATCTCTCCTCTCTTTCTCTCCCGCACCTCCCACACTCCTAACCCCTCTTCTCCATCCCGCATATTCCGTCCCCCTTTCCTTTTTCAACATGGCACCAACACTTCCAGGCCTCTCCTTTCCCAGGCCTCTCGCGACTGGTCCTTTCCTTTTCCCTCTGTTATGCTCCACCTCGCCCCTTTTACTACTTTTGCCCTGTCCTCCTCTCCTTCCCTCCAATCCCTTTTCCGGAGCTGGTCGTTCTCTTTCTTACTGCCTCCTCTCCTTAAATTTCCAAGAATTGTCCATGAATGCACCTTCCCATCGCCCCTTTTGTCTTTTCCTATTTCTCCTCTACTGCGAAATGTTCGTTTGCTGCAGTTCCCAACCAGTCATTAGTGCGAGGGGTGGTACGGTTTTGTTCTTGGAAATGCATTCCCATCGCACTTATTTTTTATTTCATCATCCCAGGTGCTGGGTATGAACACGCATTTGCTGAATATTTACTACCCCACTACGTCTCGAATTGGCAGACGGTTCGATATTTCATTCTTTTAAGCTGATTCTAAATATATATATATATATATATATATATATATATATATATATACATATAATTTACATTTAAAATATTCAGGGATAAGGTAATAATGAATCAACGTTTCGAAAATTTATCTAACAAATGGTTTCTATTTCAATTATTACATTCCTTTATTTTAAATCATTCGTCTATTTCTAAACTCCAAATGTTCACGCATTTTATGGGACGTTTTTCGCTCAAATTTCCAAACACCGTTATATCTTCTATCCAGCTTATAAATTTATATATTTTCTATTATATATGTCGTTTATACTCAACGAAGTTCCTGCCTTAGTCTCTAATATTTCTTAAATTGTAGATTTATCCTCCAACTTGTAATGGTCATCTTCACTCAATATAGCCTCACTCATTTTATTTCTTCTTCGTCCTTGATCCGAAATGGAGAAACCGTACGGCCTAAAGAAATAAACCGATCACTATCCGATACGTTGACTTCCAGAAAGCCCTTCGCATTTGGCATAATTCCCTATCCACAGACTACCTCGTCCTCAATCCCAGCATTTACATCCATCATCGCTGAACGGTCATCAAGCATTAAACCACTCTCTCACATACGGCCACTGTTTTCCCTTTCGCCCCCCTCGTTATCATATTAGCACCCCCTCCTACTATTGTTTTCTCCCCATCCAACCGACGCCCTCACTTCTCCTCCCCCTCCGTCGCCACATTCTGCTCATTCTTCCGGTCTCGGCATCAAAATCACTCCCTCCTACGCACAATCGCCTCCCTCCTTCAGCACGACCTCTCGTCCATATTCGGCGTCGGCGGCGACGCAAAAGCAGGCACGGCGTAGCAGGGAGCGGGCGTACATACACCCGAGCGGGTGGAGGGAGATGGGTGGGGTTCGGCAAGAGTGGGGACGGTCGAGATGTGGGGTGAGCGAATGGTGAAACAATAAAGGGATAAGGGAGAAAGATGGGAGTTCCGTCGTACATGGCGGTCGGTCTCCGGAATCGGATTGCTATTAGGAGGAGAGGAATGAGGGGAGAAATGTGGACAGGAAGAGGGGCAGATCAGAGGGAGGGGGACGGTAGAGTGAGGGAAGAGGAGTTGGGGTTATATGGAAGCGGGGAGGAATGGAGACGGGGACCTTAAGGGGGGTTGAATGTGAGAGGAACACACGTGGAAATTACGGGGGGGGAGGCGAGGGGGGAAGGGAGCCAACTGCGGTGCGGTGTGCCTATGGGTCTGCGGCCAGGAGAGAGGTTATTAAACGAAGGGCACCGAAAAGAGACGGAAAGGAGAGAGATGTATAGAAAGAGAGAGAGAAACAGAACGACGAAATATGTGAAAGAGAGGTGAAATTGCAGGGTGAGGAATCGATGAGGATTTTCTCTTCTTACAGTAAGACTTCCGTGGAGTGTCTCCAGCGGGAGAGATAGAGAGGCGAAGGCTTTATGGAGTCTGGAGTCAATAGTGTTGGAATTTGGTGTCGGTCTGCCCCCCACGAGCCGTTCCAAATGGACAAGCGAAAGAGCAGTCTCCAAACTTAAATTGATTCCGTCTCAGCTATGCCACTTGTTCTCTGGGGCTCCCAGGCGACGGCTTTCAAATCGACTACGGGAAATCCCTTTGTCTGGAACTAATGCATCATTGAGCAAGAGGAGCTAGGAAAAGGAGTTCGTTTCGTTTCTCTCGGTCACGAATTTTCCATTCACATCTGCTTGGTAATGTAGAACTTGCTACTCGTACAACGCCAGGTATGATACTGAACAATTCTAGGATAGTGTAATATTCCAGCCAAAACTCTGCTGAGTTTTCCCATTGAAAAATAAATCTTTCTAATTTCACTACGAGAAAAATGTTCTAATTTCATTGTAAGCAAACATGCTTTGCGTACTTCGTGCTGCGAATTTGCTGTTATAAAAAAAGTGTATAAAAGAATAATCAATAAAAAATGCCTTAAGATATTAAAAATAATTTCAACTGTACATTTGAATGTCTCAGCTCAGCAAATGGATAAATATCGAGGCAACTAAAATACGTTTGTCTTCCCCATATTTCTTATAAGTTCTTATTCATCAAAAGAATATAATTTTTTAAAATTGGTTCAAGTCTAAATAAATATGTGAGTATACCGAATGACACGAATGTTAAACGTTCACCATTTAATCAACAAGAATGTAATTCATGAAGTTAGCTCTTTTTGATAGATATAAGCTCATTATTCGTCTTTCACTCAATTAAAACTTTCTCAGTGAATTGCATCACTTAAATAATTCTACAAGATTACATAGCGTAGGAAGCTAAAAAAAAAGCTAGAGAAATAGAAAGGAAATGTAAGGAAAACTGGTCTCTTTTGCCATAGAAATAAACCGAAGTCTGGTTCACGACCTTAATCCCTCCGATGGAAACCTGAAGTGCTCCATGTATTAGACATGGTACCAAATCCCTCCGGGTTCCCCAACGATCCCGAGAAAGAGAGACAAACGGAGAATGGAGAGAGTACGGGATTGGGGGAGGAGTCGCACTGGGAGAAAATATTATCTTCTCATCCTCCATTCGTGAGCTCAACGCCCCGGAAAGTGTGGCAAATTAGGTGCAGAACGCAGTCCGACGGATCTTTAGACCTGATGATAGATAAATTATTCGTGGTGGGAAAATTTCGGGATACCCAAATTGAAGGGCTCCGCGGTAATACACGCCTTCTTTCGCCCGTCCTCCGTCCCTCCCGATTCCGCCCCTTCGTTGCTTGGATCGTTCCGGCGTCTCCTTGCTTCTTCCACCTTAATCGCGAGAGAGATGCTAATGAAGGCTCGTCGGGAGGTTGGGGCCTCAACGCGGAGAAGTGGGCGAGTCCAAACCAGAAAAAGAGAGGGACTATTAGGTATTCATGATGCAGTCAGCAGTTTCGTCTGAGATGGTTGAGAGGACGAGACAGAGCACCAGGACGAAACGCCTTGTTTTACGTAGCTGGAGGGGCTGTATCGGACGATTTGAGGTAATTTTTCTGAGGATGAGGGGGTGAAATCCGTTGCTTTGTTTTACTTGCAGTCTGAATTTTTTTTACGAAAAAGATTTGGGTGTAGGGCCTTGAAAAAATATCACGTGGACGAGAGCACAGGGGCACCCAAAGGGGTACTTTCCTGCCTTTTGATTTTATTATTTTTCATGGTCCGGACCATTTCATCACACTCGACCCCCGGCCTGTCCCCACTGGGTGCAGGAACATCGAATGTTTCGCCCTCCTTTATCAGCTGACCGCCCCGTCCCCCTATTTCTTTTTCTCAAAGCCTTTGTCCTTCCATTTCTACCCCACCGCTTCACTTCCCCCCTTTTCCTAAGGCCCTCGGGGTTTGGTCCACACCGTCACGTCCTTTTGGAGTCACGCCAACAGATACATTTCCATGGTTCAAGGCTGCCGTTATTCAAGGGAAAATGTTTAGGCAGTAACTTCTGTGATTAGTTCATCAAGTGTGCGCGCTAACCGCAGCTAGGAAGAGGTGTTCACGGAAAGAGTAGAATAAGAAGAGGTTAAGTGGGAGTAAACACAGAGCAGCCATGGACTGCTCGCCAGATAATCCTCAGATATAATCTTTTAAGGATTGAAGTAGTTGGTGAAGACTTTAAATAATGGATGTTAGATTTTTTTTTGGAATGAGAGCCAAAGTTCTCTTTCACGTGGCGACGGAAGGTTTTAAGGGTATTGGAGGATGGTGAGGATTAAAGGGTTTACATGAAAGTCTTCTACGCAGGTATAAATACGAGTTGAGTATCCCATTAGGTTGTTAAGGATCATCCCTTACACTCACAGAGTGACATTTTTAAGCTAAATTTGACTTTCTACGAAATATCTACACCAAACCGCAATTGCGGTTTCCTCAATTCCTATTTTTATACCTAAGAGCCCTTGTAAATTTAATAAATTTCACGATTTAAGGAAACAAAATTCATTGATTATTTTTGAACGAATTTCTTGAAAACCTTAATTATTTCCTTGATTTTTAATACCAAAGTGATATGTTATGGTGTTTTTACCGACGTCGTTAAAATAAAGTCGTTTGAATAAATACACATACAAACATTAAGAAAATATATTTATAGGTAACTGTTCATAAAGAGAGAAAAACGTGAAATCACATTCGGAGAAAAAAATTATTTTGATCATATTCAGCTCACCGGTAAAAAACCCACTTTGGTCATGCGTTTGATTATTCAAATGAAATTAAGAAGAAAGTAATGTACTTTTCTTATCCAACTTTAAAAACAAATTCAGCAGCAAACTTTCAAGTGTGTATTATTTTAAAATCCCGAACGTTTTATATGGGTCCTAAAATAAGCTCTTGTGATGGACACATGTCCCCTTCCCATAACAAACCCGAGAACTTTCTTCGGTCACGTCGTTGGGTGCAGGTGGAAGTTTCGGGGAAGAGTAAATAGTTTCTTGCCAGCCGTTCTAAATCCTACCACCCTACCCCATCACTCCACCCTGCGGCATCCAACTAAGGGCCACGCACCGTCCCCAACGACCTGGTCCCCGGTGCCGCATTAATGGCAACAAGGGGCCTGCAACTCATGGCCACTGGTTAATACCTCCACGAGAGCTGGTGGACGTCCGAGGGGGAAGTGAGAAGAAAAGGGGTCGTGAGAGAGGAGGCGCTCTCCAGAAGATCTAGAAACCAACTGGACACTCGGAATGCTTTCTTGCTCTCTTTGGGGCTAACCGTCGCTCCCTCGGCCGAGTAAAGCGTGGTCCTCTCCCCACCCAACCTCCTCTGTTTCTGCAGACCGATCCTGCTTCCTTCATTGTCCTACCACCCCCATCGGGGGAATCACTATATCCTCCTTCGGCCCATCCAGTTCCTACCCTCAATTTCACTTCCTCCGGTCCGGATCAGTCGATTGAAGTTAGTGGAGATATACTGCCAAAATCGACGAGAGGGATACCCGGAGGGGGGAGGGCTGGTGACTGTAGAGGTAGGATTTTAGGAGGAGGAGGGAAGAAGGGAGTGGAGGAGGCAGCAGGGCAGACCTCTATATACCGCTCCACCTGTCGCACTAGGTGCTCTTTGTCAGCGAAGGATAAGATCTGTCGGGAGGCGGGAGGGGAGGCGAGCGGAAGGAAGGCCTGTGGGAGGACGGGGGACATGTTGGTACACGTGGGGTAGAGATGGATGGCTGGTCGGAGGGAAACGGGAGTCGGCGAGGTGCGGTGGAAAAATATTATGGGCTGCTGTGGCCCTGGAGAAGAGATGTGAGGAAGAGAGTGGGTGAGGGCGAGAAAGAGGGGGTAGAAGGCACGTAAATTGAGGAAGCGGAGAGGGACGAGCAAAGGTGCGGATATGGGGCGCGGGGGAATGCTCGGTGGAGTGAGAAGGGGGTCGAGATTTAGTGGGGAATTTTAGCAGCAAAAATGTAGAGGGGGGAATGGAAGCTAGAAACTGGTTCAGAATGCTGTGAGGAAACATCATGACGTCCTAAATTATGTGGTAGTGACACATGCAATGTGAAATAATTCTTAGTTAATAAAAGTAGATAGCCATGCAAGCCGGAAGGAATCATCTAGCGGGTAATGCTAACCTACTAATCTCATTGTTTTCTGGGTCGAGTCCCGAGTCGAGCTATGGGTGTCGAGTACCTTCGGTGCTTTGGTTCTAAAAGATCTGATGTTAAGCAAAATATGAATGCATCTAAGGTAAGCCAATAGCGACTGCAAGACGACTAATTATATAGAAAACAGAGAAAGATGATTGTTGAAAGGATATTGGCTTGGAAAGGATTTGCACTGGATTGACAGGTGTTGTGAAGAAAAGAAACTATATTTTGGTCTTCCAACGGACAGAGCGCCGTGTTTTTCAACGAAGGGCCCGGTTTCGATACCTAGTGACACCCCTGTACACCTTCAGTGTCATCCTAGCTTTTATAAGTTTGTTTGTATGAGATAATCCAAGTAATAAATCTTCCAGATAGAAAACGGGAGATACGGAGAAAGGAACTGCCTCCCATTATAATACTCTCCTGGGTGCATTTCACAAGCCGTTAGACGTAGTATTATGCGAGCTCTATATTTACCGATAAAACCAACTTTCGGGTTGAATACTGCGGTGTTTTATGGCGCATACAAAGATTTCTTTCAGATATGCAGTAGCAGCATCAACTCAGATAGCAACCTTTCGTGCCGCACTTAATACTTCAACGTGCATATAATTAAAGTCGAATTTGAAGCTGAAAACCACAGAATTATTAAGAACACGGTTTAAAATTACACTTGGACTGAAAGTGTTACATCGTCTTCAAAAGGCGTCACTTGATGAAAGTGATGACGCTGGTACTAATTGGTTGAGCTGTATGTTAGTGGATACATTGCCAAAGGGAGTGTTATATTAGTTTACTAATTTACTTAATTCTTTACCTAATTCACCTCTGCTTACGAGAAAAGATCGATTGTAAAATTTCAAGCAAAGAACTGACATTTTCAATGAAGGAAATAACATAATTCCCGATGTTGCTTCTGTAATTTCCATAGTCATTTACCACATTTGTAAGGAGTTTATTGGAATAATACTATAATCACTATTTTACCCTAACTATGAATTTATTGGAGTCACCCTCATAATTAGCTAAAACCGATAGTTAACTTATTCTGTAAATATTTTTATATTCCTGAATAATCAGGCAATGTGCCCTCAAAAAGAGATTTCAATCTTCAACTAATTTCGGGTCCTTCGTCATTTCACGCACCCTCCCTAGGGGCGCAATTCCATCCTGTGACAACAGTTAAATGGTTTTTAAATCCATTTAAAAAATCAACATTATTTTATTGCATTAAAATTAGAATAAGAACATTAATTTGAAAAATTAATGAACACCGCGAATAAGGTAATGTTTGGCAAAGAGGAAAAAGAGGGAGGAAAATAGGTGATGAGACAACTTGTACCTTTGAATCTTGTTGGGAAAGTTTATGAGTGAAAAATAGACGAGAGAAAAAAGCGAAAAGTCCGAGAGTAAGCAAAAGAAGGAGAGAGGTGGCGGTGGGTTATGGACGTCTCCTTCTTGGGCAGGGACACTATTTTTAACGACGGGATTAGGGTCATAAAAAGGGCGCGTTTGTTCACCAGAGACGCACGGATGAATTAGAGCGATGAGCAAACTCTCACTTCCCATCTATTTCGACCACTTTTTCGAATTACTTCCAGAGGAAAACAAAAAAAAAACTGTGAAGCCTCTCCCGAGGTTAAAACTGCAAAGAAAGATCGGATAAAAACAACTTTCAGGAAGATCGAGCACGGGAGAAATAGTTTTCGTTTCCATTCAGGAGCCAGAGAAAATTGGGTAAAAGTGAGTAAAAAACAGGCCAAGTGTTACTCTAAAATTTTACGTCGGTAGAAGATGAGTGTTTATGGTCTCCTTTCCCAAGACGAAGAATAAATGAGGGGATGAGGGTAATAGAGATTTTTTGTGACCACGTGAAGAGTTCTCATCAGGAGAGCGACCGTGAGACCGCGGTGGTTATAGAGCTTTTTATCCACTCAAGACCCAAACGAATACTAAAAACCTAAAGCCATAAAACATGAAAGGTTCCTGCATTAACTTAATTGGCGGTGCTTGATAAATAAAACGGGATTTTGATAGTTATAAACGTCGATTTTTATCTCCAACTATGATTTGCGTTGCATGTAAAGGATCATTTATGAAATCCACGTTGAACACACAAAGAGGCCAAACTATTCATTTAGTTTCCATATAAAAAGATGATGAAAACAATCAGCGGCTAATATTTTGATATTAATAATAAAAAGTGGGGGATATTTTGACTACAATAGGCACTTGAGCTATTTAGCGCTGTTTTGTATTGATGAAACATTTTAAACTGTGCGCAGAAAATTCAATCTAAAAAATTAATGCCATACTATTACACGTATTCTTGGTTGAAAACAGATTTAACATTTAAGCTCTTTCCAGCAACAAACGAAACTATTTCATAATAGATAGCAGCTAGGAAAAAAACAGCCAAGTACATTTAGGTAATCGTACTAAATTCATGCGACGCAACTGCAAAAGTGGATGTTTGCGATGGAAATGGATGGACATTGAGATATAAATTGGCGGATGTAGTAAATGATATCACGGGAACTATATTTTCTATAATGGTCAATGAATGGAAAATAATTCTGACATTCGATAATATTCTCTTTGGCTTTCCAACAGGGATCACGTCAAGCGATAATTTAGAGGAAACTCTTGGAAACAATGAGGAAATATTAACCGGTCGGTTTAGCTATGACCCTGTCAAAGCAGCCAATAAAATCAAATCCGAGTGAAAACTTAGAAACCTTGTTTTTCAACGAGAGGGGTTAGTTATTTAAAAGCCTTTGAGTCACTCGAGACTCTTTGGTTCTCCAGTACCCCGGTGTCCGGGTATCCTAAATTCCAGCCAGACTTTTATCGCCGGGAAACGGAGAGTAAATCCTTCTTTCCTTTCCTTCTCCCTCCGCCCCACCTCCGGCCCCCGCTATCCATCGCGTGGGGGACATTCTCCACGCACCGCTCGCCCGCATCGTCCCCTCTCCTCCCACAGAACCACCCTCACATTTACCCCGCCGCCCCTCGACCCGAACAACCCCGCTCCTCACTTGCCTTAAACGCATTCGGAGTAATTTTATCCCCCTTCCCTTACTTTTAGGCTTTAAAGATTCGAAAAAAATACCTCTTCAGAATAGATTGAAAGAAGTGGTGGTCCTGAGAGATGCATTGAACACCCACAAAAACGGAGTTCAAACGCTTTTAATGTTTGTCATTCGCACTTTTATCCGTTGCCCTACGTTATAGTGGAGGCGGATGAATGTGGCAATGTATCTAAGTGGTCCTGGAGATGTCAAGCGCTGGTCTTTGGGTAAGGGTGGAGGTTGGAGGGTGAGGGATGGGTATGTTAAACGAGGGAGAATCGTGGAGAGGGGGCAGGGGAAGGAAAGCTTCCTGCGTGTGGTCAGTGCGTGGAAACATGCTGGTTCGGGAGGGTTGGAATGCGATTCACATTTCGGTCCGGATCGGTTTTCGGAAGTTCGTCCGATTTCAAAAACGTGGCTCGTGTCCTCCTTTCACATTCCCTACCAATCGTGTGAGGACGAGCATTGGCACATGCAGCCGAAGGGAAACTAGTGTTCACTGCACTTAGCGAATGTGCTTCTTACTGGTTTAATTACCTTTGAAATTAAAATGGAGCAAGGTCACTCCGCCCACTTATGGGAAAGGAGGGTACAATGAAGGCCCATGGCGTAGTACATGTTCCATGTAAACGGATAACAGATGAGGCAATGAATTATCACTTAGTTAATTGATATGTGGATATGTTTTTCAGAAACCTAGTTGAAATACGACCACTGTTTTCACGAAGAAGTACATTTTTGATAGAAGATATGTGTAAAACGAGTCATACTAACTTAGTGATAAATATGTATTGTTTGTATATATTATATTTTTTTGTGGTACTCCACCGGTTAGGGTAGATTTTGGATGCCCACAGCCTAAACAATTGCACAAAAATGCATTTACTTGCCTCTCCTAATAAAAAGCACAGCCTGAAATCGGGCACTACAGTAAGCTCATCTTCAATTCCGCATACGTTTTTCCTCCCTTCATTCCGTCTTACATGCTTATCCTATTCCTTCTCCGTCCTCGCTTGCCCAGCTTTCTCCCCTTCACAGATCGTTTCACCTTCTACGTTCCCCCCCCCATCAGATTCTTCAACATACCATCGCCGATCAAAACGCCCTGAATCCATCTTTCTTGCCTTCCATGCCAACAATACTCTCTTTTCCCCCAAAATGCGTAGTACTTCCTCGTCTGCTCTCATTTCTGTCAATTTCGCCTTTTCCATCGTTTTCCCCCCCCACATTTTAAAAGCCTCCAATCTATGCCTAGATTCTTGCTTTATAGATCGTATTTCCGTGCCATCCAACCCGCCCTTCAAATCAAAGTTCTAACGAGTCTTTTCTCAACAAAATTGCTCAAAAAAGCTGAGTTTGCAACCCCTTAGCTGATAGATAAACTAAAGCTTGAGTATCAGTGAACCAATTTTCATAAATTGGTCCCCTAATTTTTATTCCTACTTCTAGTTCTTCTCATGACTCTTTTACCATTTCCTCGACACATATGCTGAAAAGTACACGTGATGATGAACACCCCTGTCTTGCTCCTACTTTTAATACTGACCATCAGGACTTTTAATCTATCAATCACACATGCAGTGTCTGTGATATGCACAGGTTGTGAATCAGTCTCCTATCCCAGAAATCTACTCATATGTTCTGTAATACAGTCATTATTTCTTTATTTACAAGTTTACAGTTTACACTATCAAACGTCTTCCCGAAATTCACTAAACAGACAAATACATTCTGATTGTATTTTATGTGCCTTTCTATTTGTGATCTCATTATTGCTATGGCATCACAGGTGCGTGTTCGTGTGTTTATATATATATATATATATATATATATATATATATATATATATATATATAGCGCCAACAAAAATGAACAAGGAAAAATATTGATTACAACTCGCTGTTATAGGAGAAATGTGGTTATGACATCAAATAGAGAGACAAAAATGATTCCAAAATTTGAACTGTAGCATAACGTAACAATAGAAGCGCGGATCGGAATTATAAAACGAAATCGGTTCGAGAAGGAGAATGGAAAAAGGAATGGAAAAGAGAGAAGGGAAGTAAAATACAAGGTAAATTGATGGAGGAACGGAGGGAGTGTAGGGAAAGAGGTCGGAGAGGTATGGTTTGGGCGGAGGGAGAGTGGTCGTGGAGATATATAGGCTGGGATTCTTTGCCTGGGAGAGTTCATTTCTCAGCTACCACTGCTTTTGCCCCTTCCCCATGCCCCTGGTACCTCCTGCCACCGACTCTTCAGCACAACACGGAGCCCTCATTCCTGCACACTTGCCGTGACTACCGGGCACTCATCTGCTCATTGGGACGGTATCTTTCCTTACACGAAACACAATTTTCAACATGTTCAGAAAATTGATGCTCATAGGATGTCGGTATCGAAATGGAGGTAACTAAGCCATATGTAACTCGCTTACTTGAGGATAACCCAACGAGCAACGTCGATCGATAAACGACTATGAGGTTTAGGGAGTAAGAGCGGTCCCACGAGAAACTCGAGCGGGCTGAAAATCGCCGGGGCGATAAATCCCGGAGAAAATAGAAAAAATTGGACTTATAGAGTTCTCTTATGTTCACAAAGCATCAATATCAATTGTTGTGACTTTTCTTCTGTCTTTCGTCCCGTAAAACTGGTGTACCCGGGCGATGAGGAAGCGAAGGGGGTACTCCAACGGCGCCTCGAAGATTAAAGGGGTCGGAGGGAGCAAGCAGGTGGAAAGGACGCGAGGGAACGGCGGTGTGAGGTGTGGGGAGGAGGTTGAGCGGGACCGACGAGGGTTCGACGGAGGTGGCGGAAGGGGGTAGTGGAAGGGTGCGACGGGATCTGTACGAGAGTTATATTGCGATGTCCATCTGAGAGATGAATCGAGACACAGTTGGAACGGAGGGATGTGCATTCGAAGTTATGGATGCGAGGATATATCAAAGGGCGTGCGTGGTTTTATTCGAATTGCTTGGCGATGAGGCTGCGCAATGGATGACTACGGTTTGAATTTTGAATAAATGACGTCTCCTAAGAAGTTCGAGGGGGAATTGGATTGTTTTGGAAGTAAGCTGTAATTGGAGTCGCTTGAAATGCGTACCAGTGTTCATTTTCATTTGTATCGCCATCTATTATCAAGAAGTGTGTCGTAGGAACATAATCTCGGGATTGAAATAATCGAATACCTTCGAGACCCCTTTTCGATCATAAATGTTCATAATCGCTACGTTGACAGTCAAATACAAAGTTATCGTACGTGAAAATGGCAGCTGTGTAATAATGGGAAACTCCTTTGTGTAGTGATTGAATGTATTCAGATTAAGAATAACTTATAACGTCAATGCACAGAAATGTACATTTATGCATTCCAAGTAGACGTTAACCATGAATGAGGATTCTTTTTTAAATATCATTTCTCTAAAATTTAGCGAATGAATTATATAGAAAAATATTCATGGGAAAATAAATTATCTGCTTGATTATAGTATGATAAAGTAACTTGAAACGGTAAAAGCTGGATAAGAATAAAATATTCAGGAAATAAACTTAGGCCGATTATGAATTACAAGAGTAGTAAAAATTTAATGGGATATGAAACTGAGTATCACCCTTTCTGAACCAGTAAATAATTTTGAATAATATTTTAAAAAACAACGATGTAATTATTCCGTTTTAACGTGTTTCGTTTTAAATTTTACTGAATTAAATGATGTCGACAAAAATGTTTTGCATAGAAGATATTCAGTTACAGACTCAGCGGACTCCATATTAAAGAAACGTTCCTAGCCACGTAAAATAATTGGGTCTCACTATCATACCGGAATCAACATAAGAAACTGCGATATTATACTACCTTGATCAAAAAGTTCCCGGAATTTATTCAGAAAATTAAAAATACAAGTTTATTCATCTAAATCTATATTGCCCCTTCAAATTAATCCCCATCGACTGCAACACACTTATGCCAGCGCTTGATCCAATCCTCGAAACATTTTTTATATTCGGTTTTCGGTATGTCCATCAGTGCTTCCTGCGATTTTTCCATTACTTCCTCTCGCCTGCTAAAACGCGTTCCCCGTAATGGTTTTTTAACTCGATTGAACAGAAAGAAGTCACAGGGAGCCAAATCAGGTGAATTCGGTGGCTGTTGGATGGTATTTGTTGCATTTTTCGTCAAAAAATTACGAATAATGATAGCACTGTGCGACGGTCTCTGGTCTCTTTCGGCGATTTGCTTCACGCAAACGTCTCATAACGCCCAAATAATACTCTTTGTTTACTGTCTGGCCTTCTGGCAAAAATTCATGATGCACTACACCGTTGTAATCCATGAAAACCGTCAGCATTGCCTTCTTTTTTGACTGAAAACGACGTGGTTTTTTGGTCTCGGCTCATTTGGTGAACGCCATTCACTTGCCTGATGTCTGGATTGCGTGTCGTACTCATAAACCCACGTCTCGTCTCCAGTAATGATCCTTTTGATGAATGTGGGATCGGATTCAGCCTCGCAAATCATGTCTTTTGCGACGTCAACACGGTCTCTTTTTTGCATGAAATTGAGGTCTTTTGGCACCAACTTTGCTGCTACACGACGGAAACCCAAATCATTAACCACAATGTCTTGGGCGGATCCATAGGCAATGTTCAAGTCCTCCGCTATTTCTCTGATGGTTAATTTGCGGTTATTGACCAACATTTCTTTTACTTTATCAATTTTTTCACCGACTTTTGATGCCAATGGTCTGCCACTGCGTTCATCATCTTCCATTGACTCACGACCACTTCTGAACCGCTCGTGCCACTGGTAAACGACCGTTTTTTTTAGAGAATCGTTGCCGAAACACTTTTCCAACATTTCCAACATCCGTGCGCCACTAAATCCGTTTTTTACGCAAAATTTAATACAAGTTCGTTGTTGCAAATTTAAATCCATTTCTGCAATTGTAAAAAATCGCCAACACACACAGAGATAGATGTACTCTTGGCTACGTAACTTTTGCAAATGTCAAGTTATGACACTAAGATTTAAAGGGAATATCAACAACAGATGTATCAATTTAACAAAAAAAAACAGAACTCAAATCGAAACGATGGGAGCGCCACACGGTGGTTATTCCGGGAACTTTTTGATCAAGGTAGTATACCAACCTGAGGAGGCTATAAAAAGTGAAAGACAGTTTGAAAAAACGACGAAAATAAGGACGTGAAGGGTGCATGCCATTTATGACATTTCAAATTTGTTGGACGCCACAGCATTTGGGACACAACCCGAAAAATGTTGATTCAATAATCAAAGGAAGTACACAGTATACTACTTGATTTTGTGAAAAAATACTAGGAGCAAAAAATTCAGCACACAATAGCAGCAATAACTTGGTCACGATTCTCTTGGGACACGTAAATTCTGAAGGCTAAAGTCATTTCAAGGTTTTCAGGCGTGTGAATTAACACATGACATAGAAAAAATAATTCAGGTCCAATAATACCGTAGGATTTTAATATGAATAAAAATATTAGATTGATATATCTTCCTTATGCCGAAACTATGTTGCAGGATTTGTCCTTTTCTCTCAAAACTTAGTATTACAATACCAAGAGCGATACCTTAATGGATTGATCCCAATCTTCCCATTGGTTTCTGCAGTTTTATTTCCTTGGCTGATCTCCTCCATCCTCCTCCTCCTGGCATACTCTCTTGCGGAGAGGGGCGGAGTAAAATGCTCCTTATGTGCAAATCTGTTATTATTATCCTTTGCTATTACACGATTATTTGTTAACTAAAAAAATATTTTACAACAAATGCCCATGCAGGATAATTGCATCTGATAATCCTATTATACATGGTTCGTCCGGAAAATAATTGTACTGATTTTTTCCCGCCGCTCCAGGCGCGCCCAGCACCGCTCTGACGGGCTGCGATTGGAGGGAGGTATGTTGGCAAGCGACGCTGAAAAAGGCAGTCGGCTTTGAGCTGTGGTGTAGTGAGGAGCTCTGTTAACGCGAACCTCCACGCTCGACCCACGTCACGGAACGCGATGCCGAAGTTTTTGGAGCAGCGTTATTCCATCAAATTTGCGGTAAAGCTTGGGAAATCGTCTACCGAAACTGTCGGTATGATTAACCAGGCTTACGGGGAGTCAGCCATGTCCAGAAACATGATCTTTTGGTGGCACAAGATGTTCGTGGAGGGCAGAGAAGAGGTCGACGACGAACCACGGCCTGGACGCCCATCAACGACACTCACCGACGAAAATGTGCGAAAAGTTCGCGATGTACTGAACTCTGATCGTCGTCTTAGTGTTCGGATGATAGCAGAGCAGTGTAATGGGCCAAAAACAATAGTGCACGAGATTATTACGGACCAACTACAGATGCGAAAAATTTGTGCAAAGTTGGTGCCGAAAGTGCTCAGTGATGATCAAAGACTCAATCGTTTGGAAATCGCGACACCACTTGCGGATCACTGCAAAAATGATCCACATTTTTTATAGAACGTTTCTGTTCCCGAAGATAAAGAGGAGTTTGAAAGGAACGCGATACGGGACTTTGGACGCCGTCAAAGAGGCCGTGGCGACGAGAGGTTCCCGATGATGCCTTCGCGAGAGAGTTCCAGGAATGGAAACGCCGCTGGAACAAGTGTATCGACTCACAAGGGTCCTATTTTGAGGAATATTAGCTTAAGATATGTAAAAGTGCAATACATTTTTTTTCCTGAGCTCAGTACACTTATTTTCCGGACGAACCCTGTACGCCTAAGCTAATAAAACCAATTCAATTCATCTCATGTTAACGATACGAAAATTGCGCAATTTAGAAAACGTGATAGAAGAAATGTGTTTTTCACCAGAGGGTAGTAATCTAAAGAAAAATGTCCTTGTCAATGAAGTACATAAGAAAATCTCATTCCCACTGAAAGATCATTCTCGCAGCTGGATTTCTACGAAAAAATTAATCGAAACCCTTGGGGATTGCATATATCCTTTCCAAGATATCATCTTTTTGATCTCTCCACGAAACTCATTACTTCGACTTCCCAAGACTTCCCATTTTCCCTTTCTGCACCACGATTCTAATGAAAAATTAATTAAAACAACGCCATTTCAAAAACTTTTCCTAATCAGTCTTTTCCCGTCTATATTAAATTTTTAATCCAGCATCCAGTTCCCTGAATTCTTATCTTGCTTCCTTTCAACCGCTTATTTTTTTCCCGAAGTTTCTCCCCGCGCTTTTTCATCCAGTCTATATTTCCGCTCACCTACAGTCTTTGCCTTCCGCCCCATCCCTTCCCTCCTTCGCCCCCTTTAACCCCCTGACCTCCCCCTCACTTTCCCCTTTTACCCTCCAGACCGAACCAATGAGAGGGTGAGAGCCATGGTAATTTGAAGGAACGACAGCCTCACTCAATTTCCCTTTCTTAAGATCCACGTCGTTAAATTTACCCCTCCCAAGAATAGTTCAAACCTCTCCCTCCAGCCTCACGTCATTCCCATCTCTTTCCCGCTGCGTCGTTATGTCCGACGACCTCCGCGCTCCTCCCCCACGCACACATATACACTACCCCTCGTATCCTTTCCTCCCTCCACCCGCACCTCAAATCTCTCCCGGCTATCGCTCCGATCCGATCCGCGACCCTTGATTTTCCAATAGCTTAATCGCGACACGCTAACCTGAGTTCTCTCTCTCTCTCCCATCCTTACTTTCCGCACTTCTCAGCGCGATTCTCTCGTTAATCTCTTTATTCCTCGTCCCTTTCGACTTTTTATCACTTTCTCACTTAGGGGTCGAGGAAAGGAAAGAGAGCCATTACCACTTTGTCCAATCTAGTCAAACCTCAATCCGTACTCATTCTACATTTTCTTACTCTCCCCATTTCCCAACTACCATGTCATTTATCTTGCGGTTTTTGTCTGCTTGCGTTTCTGAGTCCGTTCTGGCCAGCACGAGAGTTGCAAATTTTTCACACTTTGTGACCCTGGTTTTTCCCTTATTTCAGCATCTTTCCCATCGTATTTTTCTACCTTTTAGTTTATAAGGTGTACATATACGTACAGGTATATTGTACTGATTTGTATCTATAACCCCCTCTTTAATAATGTACGTAGCCGTCATTATTTACATGGAAGAGGTTACCAGGTGGTTCATTACTAGCAAATGACGCTTATCTATTAGCCGATCTATCCATGCCCTATCCATGTCTTGCGTCGCGTCTGCTCCAAACCTGCACGTTCCGTTTCTTTTCCCTTCGAAGCTGCCGCCACGTGTCCCCGACCAAACGCACTTCCACCGCGTTCATCTACCCCCACCGCCATTTCTCGCCCTCTCTCCCAACCCCTGCTCGCCGTCGACCCTCTCCTCTGGCGCCCGTCCCGACCTTTCCCCGCATCCCCCTCCAACCCCTCCCGCTACTTTCTTTCCCACCTTTCATCACGACCTCCGACATCTTTCAAGCGCCCTCCTTAGGGAAGTGTGCAAACCTTTCCCGATTGTCTTAAGGGCATTCATTTCCTCGCAATTTAAGTGGGGTTTTTACGCCGGTTTAATTATCCCATCAGCTCTTTTGCACCTGTTTAAGTTTTTTCCATGATCTTTTTATCCTCATTCACCAGCACTTGTATAATTTAAGATTACCTACGAAGTTACGGCATTTTAACTGGACTGTTTTCTTTGTCTCAAGAGGTATTTTTTATCCTGGAGATTTCCATTTTTATTTGCTTAAAATGTCAGGGCAAGAATGTCGTCATATAAGTCTTGTACTCTCCATTTTCTCCGCAATCTTTATAATGAATCAGTTTTATCTTTATAAAAGTTAGTCTTGAACATACTTGTATATACATAATGGAATTTAATAGCTTCTACGATACAATGCTAAAGAAGGATTCACATGAATTTTCTAAAAATCCGTTTACTACTTTCTGCAGAGATTATTTGATAATCTCCAAGAATTATTAGGTTAACTTTTTTACTTTTAAATTTATTTTTCATTTCAAGTGATAACATGATAGAAAAAAGAAATTTCAAATCTGATTACATTCTGGGTCAATTATACGAATAATATCCTTCACATTATTTACGAAATTAACCTAGTGGTTTAGCATATTCCACATAATGCATTAAAGAAATAGCCTTCGCCGCAATGTTGCTAAAAATTAAACTGCATCTAACAGAGTCTTTACATCTTGAAAATAACGTTGAAGTGATGACTCGTATCACGAGCTACTATAAGAATTTTACATTGTGTGACTTATTTTTTTAGGTATCTTTCAAATACAAGTATGTATCGTATTTCCCGGTCCAAGTCGCATCGGCGCATGAGAGGTACCCTGATTTTTTGTGTCAGAATATTCGAAAAATCCTTGGATCAGACAGAAAAGATAAAATTATTTTGATGTCAACACGCAAACGAAGAAAAATAAAATTCTTACTTTAAACATTTTGCAGCTACACTTATATTAACGTTTATTCCGGAAATTCGTCATCACTGCGCTAAAACGCCTTTCCGCTGCCTCGTTTCCGTTGGAATTTTAGAGGAAGTACTTTCACCGAATATGTTAAAACTCTGTTGCTAAATATTGATTTAAAACTGATATTATCGACATTTGCAATAATGGCAACCATTTTCTATGGATGATGCGAGAAAAAATACGTAATAGTAAGTATTTTCCGGCGAATCGGCTTGCGCTTGTAGGTCGATACTATACCCGCTACTCCTTGCCCATTACAAGCAGTCTGATTTTAGAACACATTTTGGAGTAAAAAAAGTGCATCTTATGGGCTGGGAAATATAGCATGCCATATAAGACAATCTGTCTTGGCATTTTTTCAGACAATCAAAATTATCTGACATTCACTTGGATATCATCGTTCCTTGGAGTAAACGTAATTTTGCATTCCTCCTGCCATCTTCCAAGCTATCCATGTTGCTAAGTGAAAACTGTACATTTTGCAATGTATTCTGAATAAAGAGGTAGCAATCTTCGTCTTAATCTTCGCGGAAATCCTAGCAGGACGATCTAAGCGTGACACTTTCGGCCCCAGGCACGAATAAACTAATGTGAGAATTAAGGGATTGTATTTTAACCTCTCAAAAATTGTAATCCAGACACATCCTCGAACTGTTTTGATTCGGTCTGCACTCCTGCGAAGGGAAACGTCAAGTACCTATGACAATAAACTCCTTCCCATTCCCGTAACCGATTGCGTGACTTCCCGTGTATATGCTTTCATTCTTCCCCCACTATTTCTCCTTCCACGACATCTTCATCCTTCTTACATAATTTCATTCCTACGCATTCCCATTGCTCATTTTTTATCCACAAATATCCTGGTAGCCGATGCTTCGGGGCCCATTCCTATCATTTTTCCTTTGCCGATTTTTCAAAAGTATGGAATGAGAATATTTCCCTCTTTCCCCTTCTTGGCCACTCTTTGAGATCTTCTTTTCCATATTGCCAAGCTTCCGCGATCTGTTGGATCTCCTGAATGCGCCCGAGATGCCGGTTCTTTCTTGCGAGCAGTGACTCTTGCCTCCTTACGGCCTACGCCCTTCCGCCTTGCACTATGGAGACCTCCATGTCTCTCCCCCTCGGCATCCCACCCCCGCCCCTCTCTTTTCCATGACGGTCCGTCCCCTTGGCATAGGTCTCAAGTTCACAGCCGTGAAATGATTGCACCCTCTCTTCCATTTCAATTCCTGTATTTTTTACGCTTTCCTCTCCACCGACATCCTCTCATTTTTCCCTTGTATGCTTAATCCTCCCACTTTCCTTTTCTCTCCTCTTTCTCTACTCCTAGGTACCTGCTTCACGCATTCTCTCCTCCTCCAAATTACTGCCCTGTTCCGACCATATTTTCCGTCATACCCACTTTGCCTCAATCTCAAGCCGGTCGTAAAAAAGGAATATTTACATCCATTTTGCCTGCAAGTGTCCTCTCGTGGGATGCCCGCGTGGCTCATAAATGAAATTAGCTCCTATTAGTGGTTTTATATCCGCTCGTTACGGTTCTTTTGGATTCTTTTCATCCCTGAGTTACCACTACTATTCGTAGAAGATCTAAATTAAGAATCTTCTGAGCATCTGCTTAATTACTTTCTCCCATTATTCCTAGAAACTGGATGGCCGGTGAAGTAGCGTAAATTTTGTGATGGGTGAAGCATGCAATTGAAATGGAAATTTCCAGAAGAATGCCACTTGTATCGATGACGATGACAATTTGAAAGTAAAATCTACAATATATTTTCCTGATATTTCACCTCAAACAACTATTTCATTAATCAAGTAAATGCAATCTAACGGATTGGTAAATAATTAACAATTCTTCATAGGTACAGGAATCTTTAGATAAAAAGTTCATAAAAAACATTTTGGAGTTAAAAAGACCTTTTCTTTCACAGAAATCATAAACATCAAACATATTTTCCCACTGGAATGGACAGAGCATCTAATTTCCTTTTATTCTCTTCTTTATTTACTCTTTTATCGTGTTGTTTGTATTTTTAATCAGTCATAGGGAAACAGTGCATGGAATTCACTGTCAATCTCCTCGGATGTTGTTATTTGGCATCCATAACTATATTTCTTCACAATAACCCCAGTGAATACATAGCCGACCCTCATTATACGGCCGGATTCTGCTCCGCATTGAAACTTGTTAATCCCCTTCCCCTGACTTTGCTTTGCTTTTCCAAACCCCCCCTCTTGAATATAACCTCTTTTATTCACGGAAGCACTGCTCATTGACTGCAATACCATTCGTTCCCTTCGCTCTAAAATCCTCCCCTTCCACTAACCATCGCCTTGCAATTCGACTTCCCTGTCACTCTCCGATTCCTGTTTCAGATCTCCACAGCACTTTCTTCCCCGAGCCCTCTTGCCACACGCCCACCTCCCGTCCATTTCCAGACTCCCAGTCGACTCCTCTTCCTCTGCCGCCGTCACAGCCTCCTCCCGAGACCTCGCAGAGCTCAAACACATGCACAATTTGAGGGAGGGAGACGGGAAGGAAATGAGCGTAGTCGGGTGGGGTGTGGAGGGATGGAGGCAGCGGGGAAGGGGGAAAGCGAGAGAGAGAGAGGGAAGGCACGCAACAGTCGTCTTCGTCCGCCCTGCCGGATTCCTCCCTCTTAATTTAGTGTTTCGGTTGTAATCAAAGAGAGGGAGATTTGCCGGTTGGTTTCCTTTCAAAAATTTCTCCCCTTTTTTTCCTTCCTGTGGAATAAGAAGAGGACGGAGTGCGCGAGAGAGGAAAGGGGGACGGCGGCGGAGAGAAGCGATAAGGGGTGAAAAGGAAGGATTTTTTGTTGTTGAGCTGGTATTAGGAAAAAATGAAGGAGAGAAATGTTGAAGCTCCAGGAAATTGTTCGCTTGGAAAAAGTATGAGTGAAACGAAAATGATTTTTTTCCCTTTGCCTTTGAGTACTTCAAAACCGTCCCTCTCTTTCTCGCCTTTCTCCACTTCTTTTCACATATAGAGTTGATTTTCTCTTTGCGAGTAATAGAATGGGGCGAGCAGATCATAAAGGCGCCGGTATACTTGTCTTTTAACCGTCACTCCCATGTAGTTAGCTCCTTTTATATTAGGCCTTGTACGAGGGATTTTGTCACAGCACTCTTTCATGAAATTATTAGGTGCCCCTTAAAAGTACAAGATGCAACACAGCGGGGTAGTGAATCTTGCTCTTCTTTATTGCATGCATCGGGGTACTACGTTTTAATGTGTATCGTCTCCGTTTTCCAGTTGAGCATAATCATTTCACAGAATATGAGAAATAATTTCGGGATCCATAAAAACAAAATAAATACAGGGACATAGTGATTAAGAAAAAAGCCTTATAACGTACGCAATTCATTTCGAATTCATTGAATTTGTCATAACATACCATTAAGTAATGTTATAAGTCTTATATGAGAGATATTAGTATTCCAAAAACAAGATAAATAGCCTAAATTAGAGTTGATAATATGACTATTGTATTGATATTATTATTTTATATCGTTTTTTATGTGTGTAGGATATATTTGTTTTACATAACGTTATTTTAACAAAAACGATTAACAAATTTTTTTTTAACCTGTAGAAATTCCAGTGACGGATTAAGTTTTCCTATTTATAATATCCTTTATAAACTTGCATTATAAAACGTTCCATGGGATTTAAATATTTGTAAGAGCTTTAGGCCATGTAATAAATTAAATAATGAGTTTGGTTTCAAATATTTGTTCAACCACACATAATAGCTTACTGTTTCGGAAGCTATCTTTATACTTTCCCCTGAAAAAGGAGGGAAAGTACATTTCGACTTTTACAACGTGCGTTTCCCGTTAACCTATCTTCCCTGTCCCTTATTATAATCTTTACAGAGTAGAAAAAAAGATAGAAAATCCTCTTGGCTTCGTTATAGAATAAAAATACTTAAGGATTTTTATTCGGATTACTTTTATGACATAACTGAGCATTAAGAATAACTGGTTCAATTACCAGTTAATTTATATTCGCATAGGTTCACACCATTTTACACTATATCTTACTACCAGCACTGCCGCAAACTTCCCAACTGAGTCTGGACTTAATATTTCGACATTGCTTTTCCATTTCACCTATACCGACCCAGAACTTTCTTTCTCTTCTTAGCCTTTTCCTTTGTTTTATTTTTATATTTTTGTATGCAGTTCCCCATTTTCCCCCACTCCCTTACTCCGTCTACTAAGCTCCGTCCCCCATTTCTATTCCCCGCCCGGTTTCCATCTGAAATTCCCACTCCAAGGCAGAAAAGCACCCCCCTGTATATCCCGGCTCTTGGCCCCTTCCCTCAACTTTGTAATGAAACTTCCGTGTTTCATCTGGAGAGATGAGGGAGAGTTGAGGGTGCGCAGTGAGAAGGAAGAGAAAAGGGATGGAGGAGAGGGCTTCGGGGCAAAAGGAAGGGCTCGAACGCCTTGCCTCATTCTCATAATCTCTTTATCTTCACACTTTTGCGTGCAAAAGAACATTTTAGCGGGACATAATTACTGACCACTCTAATAATGGAAGTCTGTGATTAATGCCATTCTCAACTCTCTAAGAATTCCATGTACTCTATTGTCAATCTGTTAACAGTAGCACGCCATTTAAAATCATATGTATAAATAAAATAACTGTATGCAAATTTGTGATGTAAAATTTAGTACGTTATATGGTTATTTATTTCTACGCGAATTTCATTAATAATTACAATTAATCAAAACCTGATCACCAAGCCCCGCCTATACCAATAGGAAACATCATTTCGTCATCATATTTAGTGTGACACAGTTTTACGAGAGATCTGCATGATGACGAAGAAGTTGATCTGTGCACGTCCTGGCATAGCATCTGTGACACTAATGTTTCATGTAAGTGACACCTGTTGTATTCCTATGATCTTGGTGATATTGGGTCCGTTTTGGAAAGCCAAAGTATGATTTAATTACTCGTTTTTCATCGCGTCATCTTTCGGCGGCCAAACCTAAATTCGTTCATACCCTTGTTAATACCTACTTTGCCGTCACTAAATTCTCTTTCTTTTAAGTTACTTTCAGAAATCTTCGTGAGTTTGAAACAGATGGAAAATAACTAAATAAGAATGAATATCAAACTATCTACTATCTACTACTATCAAACTTTCAACTATCAAAAAACTCTCTGGGCTTCTCCGTTAGCCTTAATGCTCCTTTCGTCCGCACGCTCGGCGAAATTAAAAAGTTCAGTTTTATCTAGCATAATGTGTATCCGTGCATGTTAAGGAAAGATGAGTGTACTCACAGCACTCAGGCTAAAAGTCATGCTTCTGGGTACATCACCTCGTTAACCCTAATGCAGTGAGTGCCTCTTCAGCGATGTGCCACTTGGTTCTCTCAATTCATATTCACTCTTTAGTCTCTGGAAGATTTGACGTCAACTGAATCTGATTTTTCCAGGAGAAAAAAGAAATGGAATTTAACCAGCTCTCATAGTAATATGTAACATAATATTTACGTGAATATAATGCGAAAGTTCTCACAGCTCTGAAAATACAGCATTAACATTTACAGTTAGGCCAAGGGAAATAGAAGTTATATTATGGAAACGATGCAACCTAAGTTTATAAATAAAACTACATATTCGTACCAATGCACACGTTAAGGTGAATAATAGGGGCCCTTCAGTGAGCAGGAAAATCTAAGAACCCTTGAAAATTCATTTTACGAATGTATTTTTGGAAAATCAAGTTGAGTTATATTTTATAAACAGTGGTTTACGGAACGAAATGAAGTTTCCAAAATTTTCATTTATCAATGGACTTGCCTTCATTTGAAATTAATCACGAGCACATTTTCCTGAAAGATAACATTGGAACAGATCGTTATCTTTGCTCGAGGGACCAGATATTATGGTCAAAGGCGCGCAAAAATATTCTTGATCACTGTCTCGGTACTTAAAAGTAGAAAGCTGGAAAAGTAGATGAAGGGAGGAAGGAAGTACACAGAGATGAAGAGGGACCTGATGTAGAGTAGGTTGCTGGATTGGGTTTTGTTTGGAGTTACAAAATATTTATTTATTTGATAGTCGTGTCCATCCATAAACCTACCTTAACCGGTAGATTACCTAATAATAATATACACACACACCCTCACTCAATACTCAAGTACTTTATCTATTATTTCAAGCCAAAAATCTGTAAAAACATAAGTGAATAAGTTATGTTTATTTCACAGTATTCTTCTGTAACCGTTTATGAGGTTATTCTTAACCATTTACGGTAACATTAGTTTCATCAAAATTCGAATAGTATTCACATCGTATCGGACGGATAAGCTTGAAGGTCACCTAATAGTCGCAGAGAAATGAAATCGGCGATTGGTGATGTGATTGCTTGTTTGCCTGGAACCGAAGATAGTGACCGTCAGCGTGAGATCAACAGGCAGTTTCAGAAGAGGGAAGCACCATCGCTGTAGAGCATCCGTTTGTAATTCCCTTGGGCCGAAAGGGAGAGGTCGAGAAGAGATGAGCCGGTCGGAGAAACCCTCTATCTAGCCCTCATAACGGTGTCGCAAGTGGAGAGCGATGGAATGGGGGGCGTACTGTGTCTTCCCCGGAAGTGCCTCTTTATAGCAGCCGTTAAGTTGGGTCATTATGTTTACTTGACACCGGCTTTCCACCCCGCATCGCCGTTCCGCAATTCAACTTTCACCACTAGGTTCTTGTTCCTTTCCTCTAGTTCTCGACCTTCACCCTCTGAACCTTACACCCTCTCCACGGGATGGCTGTCTTTGGCTCATCTCTCTTCAAATGCTGTCACTATAGTATCTTTTTTTGCGAATGAAATGAATGTCATGGTATTTCTGCCATTTAAGATGCTATCGTTTCCAACTGAAACAAGTTTTTGCCGGGTTGACTACTATAGGAGATGGACTATAAAAAATGATCGATTGAGAGTAATGGTTGCTTGATAATGACGATTGGGAGCCACATTCCTTAATGGACGAGACAGCGTTTATTTTAACTTCGCCCGGACCATCAAAACCACACCTTAAATTCGAGGACTTTATTTAAGAGGCAATTCCACGCCTGCTAAGTTACTTTATAATTCCTCAATCAAGCGAGTGGAGCTGTTACATGATTTTTATATCCTATAAATTAACTAAGTCACATATCGTTAAGAGCCAATGGCATTCCTTAAGCTTTTTACGAGGTTTCTTCATCTTCGAGGGGAAGTTTATTTGAGACTGTATTTAATGTCAATATTATCGTTTCGATTTGTCAGTATATTTATATCGCAAGAAAAGTTGAATCTATCGTATTTTTTTACAATGTAGTCTTAATTGATTAGTTACGTCACTCCTATAGCAGATGCAATAACAAAATGCCAGCTCAATAGCAAAATACGTGGTTTGAGGACTTAACATCGGTGTTCGAGGTTGAGTTCGAAAGGAAAATATTCGGTCACCCGTGAAGTTACCAGAGTGGAATAATTAAACTTGAGCATCAGTAATACATGTACGCCATTAGATAAAGTTATCAATCAACATGATTATTAACGAATAATTTCCATTTTATTAAAATTAGAATATTGGATAGAGAAATTTCAACGTTCATGTTCAAAGCTAGAAATATAGTAAGCTTCATTGTTGGATGCGCTAACATTTCGTAAATTTTAATTTTATTACTTTAATCATCTGCAAATTCCTGGAACTTTAAAATTGCTGAAATAAACCCATTCTATCTTTGCTATCAGTAAATTTTGGAGGGAAATCTTTCAGTCAACCCTGGAAAATAGGTCGGCCGCATGAAAGACAACCCTGGCGTCAACCGGTTTTTTGGCATCCAGCATGCCTTGCCATACGCCTTCCGTCTCAACCCCACAGACCGATTTCTTCGGTCTTCTTTCCCTCTCCCGCCTAATTATCCCCCACCCCCTTCGTTTCAAATTACTATCGTTTCCCATATTGGCCTTCCCTCATTCTTCCCCGCCCACCTCTTATCTCCTTCCTCCTCATCCCCGTACTCCTTCCCACCCCGGTCGCGACTCTTTCACGTGCCCCCCCCCTTTCCTCCCCTCCCACTTGAACCCACTTTCAGACCCTGCAAACCTTACCCCTCCTCCAATTCCCAGGCGCCCGTCCCTCCCCAACATCCTCGTTGACTTCGCCCAAAGCTTCTTCCCTCAACTGCCCTCGTGGGTCCCTAGAAAGACGGAAAGGGGATCGAGGCGGGCGCCGGTAGAAGGAGCTCGTGGATGCGGGGGAGAGCAACTCCTTTCCGGGGTCTGTAATTTCAAGTGGCGGCGGTGGCGTCGACGAACCACCTAATTACGATGGAAGCGGGAGTTAAATCGATGCGAGGGGTTGGGTTGGGTCGGGAGAAGGTGTGGCACTTTCTCCCGCGGTGAGGGGGAAATGAGAGGCGGAATGGCGGTGAACAGGCGGGAAAACGGGGCGAGGGCGTCGGCTGGTCCCAGGTGACGGAAATGTCCCCTAATCACGTCCTACTCAAGATATGCGCCCGGCGAGAAGGGATTCTCTCATGTCATCTCAGGAATCACCCACACTGTTTTCAAGCTCTTGCTTCTTCTTCAAAGTTTTTCAACCCTTTCTTCATTTTCTCAACCACGTCTAATGATAATAGAACATGCTCGGTTATCTCAGTAGACTTGGGCCCTTTTTTTCATGGATGTAGTGGGCTAGATTTGAAAGACAGTGGCAACACAATGAGACAAAATATTTTGGGCCAATGGTGATTAGATTAGACATGCAGGAAGTCGATATTAATACGGTGGATGTGCAACAGTTTTCAAATTATGCGTGTTACAAGGAGTTAAAGCGACCATACAAACAATTGTAACAATCCCATGACCATATTTCTTATGACATTATCCATACATAAACCTGAGTCTTAGTTTCGCATATGTTCTATTATCATTAAAATAGGTTAATCAGCTACATCACAGAAAAACCCATTTGAATTGGACTGTCTAAAACTGTTATAATATTTTATTAGCACGCTTTGTACAATAAGTTATAGTCATTTTTTTCTGAATACCTTATCCAATAGCATAAAACCGAGAGAAAAAAAATTTTGGCAGTTTAGAAATTACACTGGTAAGTTCATTAAATGCGTATAACTGACAATGTGTATTTACTTCTAATATACTACCGAAATTGGGCATGGATCTGAGCAAAAATTTCTCAACTCCTAGAAATAAAATCGCAACCAACATAACATTCAAAAAATTATGTGCTATGCCGACATTATGCCCCCAAGATTGAAACCTTTAATGTTAAACCACTCGTAAATCCTAACAGCATGCCAAATATAAGTTTTCAGAGCACGTAAGATACACCGATATAATACGTCATAACTATACGATCGGTCACGCCAAAGTGCGATGCTGGGGTAATTTACGGAAGACTTCTCGGGCTAGGTCAAACTTTTCGTGTGGGCGCACAATTTCAGAGAGGTCGTCACGGGGAATGCCCGATGGAAAAGATTAGGTTTTATGGCCCTGTGGACTCAAAGAGAGGTCACTGGGATTTTTTTCTACTTTTAAATATTTTTTCATCTTTGATATAAGTTTGTGGTGGACACCAGTAAGTGTTAATTGTTGAATTAGGGACAGTTGATACAATTATCTCCATAAAAGCTTGTAATAAATTTGTAACTACTTATAATCCTCATCCTGAAAAGAAGGTATTAGTTGGAAAAATGGTCTTGGCAACGAAATCATTTTCATCAATATTAACATTTTTAAGAACACACGTATGATTAAATTTCCTTTTAGACTATGCTATTATTTAGTAAAACATTTATAGAATAATGCCCCCTGTACCTTACTACATTGATATCTTAAGATTTTTTTAGTACACATTGTGATGCAATATTATCAATATCTTGATTATAGAAGTATCCATGGGAAAATAGGAATATGTTTCTTTTTCTAAGAGAAAGGTGCCCTCTGCAAAATTGTAGAATGAACATACGAAGGGAAAATGATCGCTCAATATCATTGAAATAATCACCAAAGAAGACAATATATTTTACATGCTTTCTAATATCAAAACGTAAAAGATTTTAGGCATGTGATATTGAAAGAAACAATGAATACATGCAAATATTCATCCTCAAAAAGTAGAAACTTAAATTTTCAGGAGCACAGCATGGAACTGAATTTTTATGAAACGATTAAAGTTCTAATAACATTAATACTACGCTTTGGCAATAGAAATGTCTATATTTAGTAGTATATTAAATTGTACTACGTAAAATGGGTTTTTCAAAAAGAAGCTTATGTGTTATATGCATTTATATCAAGAAAATTCTGTAAAATAAACCTTATCTATTTTCTCACGGGATGCGTCTTATATTGACAATGCAAACTGTTCTCACAAAACGTGTTTTACTTTGGATTATCATAAACAAATCTGAAAACCGATAAGATCCATCATTAAGCAATTTATCTTCTCTATCTCTTCCTCGATCGATAAATCTCCTCTCGTCAGACATATTCCCCTCATTTTTCATTCTGCGCATTCACGGCTAATTATAATGGGCGGACTTGTAAGGAGAGATTAAACGGGGGAGTGACGACGGGTGATCATTTTTCACGCGCCTTTCGGCTGAACCGGTTTTTCATCGCGAATCCTTCGCTCCATGATTCACGATGCACGCACATATGCCCAAGCAGAACCTACTTCTGAAATCTCGGTAGACATTTTTTTCTTGAGCGAAGTCGAAAACACAAAGCTGATTAGAAGCAGCCAAGTAAGAGGTCAGCTGTTTGTTCTTATTTATGGCTGATCCCGTATTTGCATGCTGATCTTCGAATGTACTCCATTGGGGGTATGGAATGCAATGGTGTAGAGTAAATTTTTATGTATCGCTTGAAGTGATATTGTTCGTTTATGCGAGAAATAGTCATAATACTCGCTGTCGTTTAAATTCTATGTATTACTGTTAATATTTTCAACATGGGGAACAAATGTACGACTATTAATGTACTTGTCACTCTGATTACTACGTACGGACTTTTGAGAATTTTAGATGTGTATGCCAAATTATACGGAATAATTTTAAAGGACGCTTTCTGACAAGACAAGAGGGGACCTAGGGTATTCATTTGCATATTCGTATATTAGGGGCATATAAAACCATCAGATATCCGGAAAGATGAAAGTATAAATTTGAAATATCTTTTTGCGCCTACAGTTAAGACCTCCTCAGTTACATTATGTAGAATAGAGATCCAAGGGGCTACATTTTTCGTGATCACATTTGTGAAACCTATATTAACGTCTAACAGTAAACTGTTTTCTCAGCCATTCAAGAAAATGTTTAGGAGAGTCCCTATACCAGGACTATTTACCTATATTAGGCACTTCAATTCATGCTGTATTCATTCATTAATACGTAGCTTGATCCTTTTATCATTTACTCAAACGCACGGCAAGTCCCAATAATTTCAACATTTTTATGGATTCTTTTTAAATCATATAATAATAATTGTTACAGAACGGCATTATCCTAAACCAATCACGTTCAAAATCGTTATGAACTTCACGAGTGATTCTATATTCACCAACTTCCAACAAGTGCCTTGGATTTTTAATAAAACAGCAAATTTTCAATTTTGTTGTGCCATTTACGATGACGTGTATATAATTAAACAAGGATCGTGCTCGAAGCCGTAGAGGCGCGTCGATTCTTTTAGTATACCTCGAACATAAATTCCCAAGCTAATAAACGATAGGAATTATTGATTGTAAAAAAAACACTCGCCAGTGATCTTGCGGTAGGAAGCAAGTTTCTCCCACTCAATCGATCTTTAAAATTAGCAGCAGACCACTTTCTCAATTTCGATAAATTAGAACAAAAATATGCCGGAAACAGCCAAGATAAATGCAAATCGCATTTTATGCTCTCCGCTCCAAAATGTGTTTCCTGGGAATCCATGCATCCCGTTAGATATTCGCAGTAAAGAGGAACAAAGGTATAGTAAATTACTATCGAGCTAATGTTTGATTTATTGGTTTTCCTAGTAATTTTAAATTATCAGTGGATTACTAATTACATATAAATTTAATGCCTACTTCCGAAAAAGTATTTTGTCGCGTATTTTTTTACATACGGATTGTTTTGGTATGGATAACATTAATTAAGGGAAAATAAAATTCTGGCTATCATTAAAACGAAAACCGGTTAGGAAGTATATCAGTTCACGAGAGCCAATTAAATTAAATAGCACGTAACACGACTAGATATCAGCCAATAGCTATAAAAAATACGATAAAGTGAAAGTGCATTTTTTTATGAAAGAATAAACCGACAAGAAAAAGGGGAATAAAAAACAATTTTAAACTTTCGCACCGCAGCTCCTTGAGGGTATCTATTTACGATCCTGCCTCCTATTGGGGCCCATCGCTCATGCCTGATGACAACTTTGGACATTACGTGGCACTCGTTCCTCAATCCTTGTTGAAACACTTTTTTTACCCTCTGAAAATAGCACGGGTAGACATAGCTTTCGCATTGAAAGTAGCCTTCTATATGTAAGCGCTGAGTATTGCCATTTTCAGCTAATTTTTAGTATTTTCCCTTCCCTAACGTGCCGGCTACTAAAACATCCGTCGCAACCCTCCCTCGTTTTAAACCAATCTTCGGATTACTTCGTATTTTTTTCCAATGGATCCTTTTATCCCCCATCATTCACCTCCGAGCATGTTGCCGTTTTTCCAGGCCCACAATCTGACTACAGTGGGGCCACTTTCGGCATAGTTTACGTTTATTTTCACGTCGACGATATCCTCTTTTTGCCTATTACCCTCCTATCCCACCCGCCTTCTTGGTTCACCTCACGTGGTGTCTTCAAGACCATCCTTCCTTCGCCGCACATCTGAGGGACCCCACACTCCAGCCAAATTCTTCTCCTCCCCCTCCCCTCGTCCCAGTCCTTCCCGTCACTCCGTCGTTTTGGCTTTAGACGAGGCAAGTCTTGTTCAGATAACGAACGGAAAACTCGTTCCATGGCGAAGGGGAAGGCCCGTTCATTAGTAAAGGAAGGACCTTGGCGCTACGTTTTGCTGATGGACAGAGAGAGGGTGGGGGAAGGAGGGTAGAGGGAGAGACGTGAGGAGAGGAGGAGGATCGGGGGATGAGAAAGAAGCGGCAACATATGACAAAAAAAGAGGCAATGGGACGGCGTCGCGTCGGTCAGTCTTGTTCTCCAAAAAGTTATTTCCATACGCTCGTTTAATTTTACAGTTCTCGTTTATTTCACCTTCCGTCCTGCTCTTCATTCTCGTCCCCTGCGGTCACTGAATCCACGCCCCCTCCCCATTCCCTCCCTCATGTCACGGAAAAAAATTGGAAGGAGGGGGAAAAATGACGGAGATAGTTATCCACTCGGGGATTTACATTTATATATCCCCTAGTAACGTTTGTTTTTAACTCTTAACATATTTTTTCGCATTCGCCTTTCCCTCTGTAAGTGATACTGGGCCTAAAGAACCATAAAAAACTGCGAAAGAGCGTCATGACGGCAGCTGAGGGCTTCAACAGGATTTGTGGATATTTTAAAAGATATTATTGAAGGGATTCGAAAGGATCACGTTTTTCCAGGCAAGAGTGTTTGCTCGGGTGAAATAAGGGACAGACGTATTTATCAGGTGGTTTGGTAGTGATGTATTCACACATGTACCATTTGAAAGGTGAGCATGACTTGCTCTTCATTAAAACACCACGAAATTTGAACTCGTGTGAAAATTGGAATAAAAAAGCCGAGTTATAAGTAAAACTGGAAGTAATACATAAATTAAAGAAGCTTCAAAGACAATTTTATTGTTATACTTATCTCATCATGACTCCCGCTCAGTTTCTAATTATCTGAATAACAAAAAAGAAGTTAGATATTTATGATATAAGAAGCACAACAACTAAAAAGATATTGGTACAAAAAAATTAAGTCAACTACTCACACATACGTACTTCCGACTTTCCAATAACACCTTTGTCAAATATGCATAAAGCGTCCGAAACAGAGGATGAGATTAAAATGAAATGTAATGAGAATATGACCTTCATATAAAAATAAGTATTTCTTTTTAGAGACGCAACACAAATCTTGTGAATGAAAATTTATATTCATGACTGTTTCATTATTTGCTTTCTTTCAAAATACTGGAATTCAGAATTTGAAATCTTAGGGTAAGAATATCAAAATAATATAATTAAGGGGGATAATAATCTTTCAAAAATATACCCAATGATCGGATTTGGCATCAAAATAAACCTTTTCTACTAAATATGAAATTTGTCTGCAAGACTGGGAGTTATCCATTTCGATTATTTTATTTTCTGTGGGATTGCCTCACAATGTTTTTAGTGATGCATTTAAAAAATAATATTATTCATTTTACTATCAAATATATATTCAGTTCCAACATAATATGCCGTTCCTATTATATAGTCTTATAGTTTTTCCGCTCTATCAACGTAACATTTTTCAGTCCAATTTCCCGTAGGAAGATGAGCGTTGGACAAAGAGGTAACTGGTCATACTGTATGACCAGTAACTATTTTACCGTCTTAATCCTCTGACTCCTATCAAAAGAGCTCTTATTCTTATACATTTTTATTGTGGCCAATGAGGTCTGATTTCTTCGTAAAATGAGCCAAAAATTCATGAAAGAAGATTTTAAAGCATTAGGAAATCAATTGTTAAGGCCCAGTGTTTTACTGCAGTACAAGAATCTCTTCCCTAGATTTTCACAAATATTTAATTGATCCCCCACTAAAGCTGTCAAGTCCTTATTGACTATGTTACATTCAAAATGCCTTTCAATCACGTGCATCGAGATACTGGGTGCCCTTGGTGAACCAATGTTCACCCGTTAAAAGAAATTAGGTTAAATTTCGGGAAACCAATTACCTTTGATGGAAGAATTTATAAAGAGCATACAAATTTAGTTTTCAATAACTTGCACCCACGATTTTAAATCTCTTCACCACCAAGCTAGTAAAGGTTTCATATTTAAATTAATATTTTTTTTTAAATAGCACCAAAGGTTTTGGAAGTTACTTATTTTTTACTTTATTTCCTCCCTTTTTTAATAATTAAATGCAAATGTGTATAAATTAATTTAAAAGTAAGGGAAGTTTCTATCTGATCTACAACTTTGGGGTTATTTTCTGTTCCAAGAAACTGTGGGAGATGCCGCTACAGTAACTTTTAGCGAAGTCATCCGATAAATGAGCTTTACACTCTGAAATTGTTGCATTGTAATGCATTTGATACTCTTCTTAAGGTAAATAGTGATATGTTAATTCACAAGATATTGCCTTGATTTGTCAGGGATACGAATTTTAATGACTCATGTATTTGCGGTCGATTTCCTTAAATTATATCGAAAAAATAGCTATCAGTGGATACTTGTGAAATGTATTGAACTCCATTCTCAAGCAAACGTCTTTCAGATACCAATAAAAAACTGACAATTTCGCAAAAATGTTCGTGTTCACCTCGTTCCCGTGTATCATTTTAATTTTTCTTCTTTCGCCCATCGAATAGGTAATAGTGGCAAGAATTTCGCTCGCATTCTAATAACGATGTTTTGATTGCAAAAAATACAAAAAACGCGCACTACCTCCAGATTGCCTTTCGAAAAACGACCATGCAGAGATGTAAAAACCTCTCTTCGGGGGAGCTTTGAAAAAAGTTTACCCATATGTGCTCTCCCTCCTCACGCCATAATCCAAGTCCATCCACGTATTTTACATTTAGTCCGAGACTAAACAAGCAAGCTTGGCAGAAAATGAAATACCGTTATGAGGGGACACGGAATGAGTGTGCGAGAGTGAGATAGCGAAAGAGAGGAGAGAGGGGGAGAGAGAAAGAGGGAAGAGAAAGTGGAGTCGGGAGGGCACAAAAAATGATAAATTAAAAAAGAAGAAAAAGCAAAAGAAATTATGGAGCAGGGACATGAAAAAAAGGGCAGATGGGGGAATGAGGAAGAATGCCTCCGTCATAAATTGAAGCCGGCGGTCTAGGGAGGGAAACCTAATTTTAAATCCCTAGTCTGCCTTTTTACTCGCAACCCTTCTTCGCTTCTCTATATCTCAAGTATTTTCCTCTAGACCAATCCATTTTTTTTAATCTTTCTAATGCTTCCGTGCACTGGCCTTCATCTTTTCATAACAAAAGCGAAAACAAGAAAAATTCGATTATACTCAAGGATGAAGGAAAAAATACGATAAGGGGAAACCTTTTGATGCCCCTTGAACAAGCGTAGCATATAATAGAGGTTTCGAATAAGAGTACACCTCTTGCAATAGGAAAAGGAGAATGTATGCGGGATAGTTTTTTTACATGTGGATGGAATCTTGAGTTCGGAAGGGAATTTTTGCTGCTAAATACTTATCTATAAATTTGCGTACATCCTCACGCAATCAAGAATTTAAACTGAGAACGCACAAAAGCACTTATTTTACCTAATTCAAATTTAATAATACCAGTTAGCAGTCTCACTTTTAAGACAAATGCATTAACAGCAATTTTTTCTAAAAAATCCCTCTTCACGCTTCAACGAAGGGCCACTAATGCAATAAGGTTATTAACAAACAAGAACGATAATTTAGAGCGTATTTAATGAAGAGATATTTTTTCACATGGGCATGAAAAATGATATAATAGTGATGGATAATAGGCTTCAGTAGATAATTTCATTTCATTGAGGATGAAAACGTGGGAAGCTCGTGCCTATTTTCAGTGTCTTAATTTAATCTCTCTAACTTAAGTGAATAACTAAATTTGCCTTTCTATTTATTTATGGAATCAAAGTATCTGGTGTAGAGGCTAAAGTTTACTTTTTTATTATGGAGTTGGGTAAAACGAAAACATTGAGAAGTAATATTTGGAAATCATAATAAAATGAAATGAGCTCAATACCTTCAAATGAGAATACACACTTTTTGTTCTGCAATATTTTCTGCAATTAATCTGCAATATGTTTACCTGTAGAGAATTATAGGAGTAACAAACGTTACACTGTTACGAGTACGTTTACAATTGATAGATTGGATAAATTAATTTCAAACTCGATGGAGAGAATAAACACGTAATGCTGTGCAATACTATTATTACCTTAGCTAAATACAAAATGTTCAAGAAATTAAGCGGCGGGTGTTGCCAGAATTGAAAGGTGGGATTGTGTCTTTTCAACTAACAGAATATACCGTGATTTAAGATCTCTTTAATTCCCATTTTCACCCTTCACATTGAAAATACATTTGACATGGATTTTAGAATTATTATATTAAGCATGCAACGTTCATCGTATGCGTAATATTAACATAAATAAGCAATATTAGCAGGGAAGAACGCAAGTTTTTCACGCACGATATCATTCTAAAACGGAATAAATCCATCACTAATAGACGTTTATTAAAAAATAGCAGTTCATATATTTTAAAGGATGACTCCGGGATACCAACCCGAGGCCTCAAATGCATTTCTTAAAGAATTTTCGTAATCATAACTTCTATCACTGGTATCTTCAAGTTATTTCGTAAATCTGCGACTTAATAGCAGAGTAAATATTATAAGAAATGGTGCCTTAAATATTTAAATTTATTAACCTCACTTTAAGCCTTTTGAAATATTGAAAACTATGATACTATGAAAAATATAATGTATGCAAAAATCATCGTATTAATGAGCAAGAAAATAAATAATATCTAAAATATTTTAGGACATTTTTATGTGAAAATATTAAATATAAAAATGTTCAAAAATTATCAATATAATTTTATTTTTTTTAACAATTAAAAGAGAATGTTTTTAAATAGGATAAAGGTATTGCAATAAAATAGATAAAATACCCACTTCACATTGTACATGAATTCATCACCTAATTTTTACCCAGCTTCATAATATAGTGTCCTGTGATGAGTATAAGAACTTCATTAATAAATGATAGTTAGGGTCATACTCTACCAGCAAAACGTAGCGAAACTAAAACGGAAAGTGGAGAGTGTAAATCGCATCTCAGCCGTCATCAATAATGAATTATGATGGAGTCATGAATTAGTGGTGACCGAGAGCTTTAAACCAGATGATATAAATGCTGCATTCTGTTTCCGTGTAAATTGTTCACTGCAAAAAATTCAACACTTCCTAACTGCTCTAACGCTTCCTCTCTCACCAAACTTGTGTCACCAAACTGGTTACGCTGACGGGGGTTACGCAGTCGCCTGTGATTCTTCAGAAAGCCATTACCGGAAAATTCCCACTCACGCCATAAGCCTTACTCTCAACTCGTGAGCGTCCCTTTAAAACAAAGAATTCCCTCTTACTTAGCCATGGAAAATAACCTCGGCACTAAAAATAACTCGTGAAATTAAACTTCTGGCTTGATTGCGTTCCGAGGACGTTCGGATCGCCACTCGAGGTGGCAGCGGAGCGAGAATGGATTCGAGAAGTTGAGGGCGAGAATTGAATGAGGATGGAGGATCGACGCAGAGGAAGAAACACAGCAAGTGGAGGAGGAATGAGAGAGAGAGGAGAAGTGGTGAAGGAGGAGGTTGAGGAGGAGGAGAAAGGGTTAAGAGGTGGAAGGGAGTTGCGTGGGAGCAAATGAAGTGCTACTCCCTCGTTCCCACGAACAGAAAGGGGCTGCGGGAGGAGAGGGGGAAGTGGGAGGGGGCGATGGAGGAGTTGGAAGGTCAGAGAGCGGAGGTTTTCGAGGGCAGAGAGGACGAGGGAGCATTAGCGTCGTGGTGCACGGGGAGGCGGAGGAGGGCTGGCACTGGGGGCGGAGGGGGGGATCTGTCCAGCGGTCCGTATATACCGTGGGGGTCGGCAAAATAGTTGCGGCCGAAGTAATCCCACCACCGGAGTGGGGGATGGGCACATGGATGAGCCGACCTGGTGCGGTGAAGTTGGCCGCCGCGGGGTGGGCGATGGTTTGGCGTTTGCCGCTGAAGCGAGAAGGGAGTGCGGGAAGGAGGGAGATTCCGAGCGTAAGAGGGAGAGGCGGAGTGGCGGTGGGGTTTAGGGGGGTCCCTAAGGGGTGTGCGGGTACGAGGAGCCAAGGGACGGAGCGAGGAGGAGGAGGATAGAGAAAGAACATGGGAGGAACAGCGTCGCGTCCTCAAACTCTCTGATTGGCCGCCAATTAGTATTTATCGGACGCAAGAGCAGAGGCTTGAATGAGGATGGTGTTCGGATGGATTCCTTGCGAGCAGCATCCGTGTGTTAGGCCAACTAATTGGCGATTATTTTTTATCCCATTTTTCTACTCTCCGGTGGATTCGAACGGAATTTGACCACTCCTCGAAAAGATATTTATTATAAAATTTCATTAAACGAACTGGTTTGACGTGACATGAGTACTGTGCAGCGTAATGTCGATACCCCGTTCAGAAGTCATGAAGCCTCCCGCTCAGCTCCGCTGCCAAATTGCAGCGGAATAATGCAGAAGTCCATGAATATTGGTATTGGCTGGATCGGCGCTTCCTACATGGAACTTCTCATTATGGACGACGTCCGTTTGTATTAACGAACGAAAGTCACAGTGCGGCTTTTATTGACCCGTCTGATAAATAATTTTGACACCTCCCAAATTGGCGTCCTGCGTTGCACGAGCTTATCAGCTTGCGACACGGGATTAGATCAATTCGGAGAGAGGTGAAAAAATTACGTATAAAATTTTCGAATGGAGATTCGTACGAAACCAGCACCCGTGGATTCAACGCGCAATTGGGGAGACGTTTGGGGAACCAGTGAGTTTTTATCGACCACCACCTTTCGGGCAAGATAAGCGGGGCACCTTCCATTATCTGGGCGCCGAGGAAGAAGCCAGGGGAACAGAGGCACGGGGACCCATTCCTTCCGCATCACTGACTAAGGAGTTGGCGGGAGTTGTTCGAGGGGGAGAAGGGGGGTGAGGGGGAGAGAGTGAGAGGGAAGGATAAGGAGGGGCCGGATGATGGGTGGTGGTGGGCGAGAGAGGAAGAGATTGGGGTGCTTCGCAACAGGATTTGCGTTCTCCAGTGAGTTGTGATTAGTTTGGACTTGCCCGAGAGAAGAGATCCCACCCTCCCTGCTCTTCTCCCCTCTTATTTCTTCCCTCCATTCTCTCCCAACTCTCCACTACCGCCCTGTCTTTTGCCGACTACCAGAATTTTCTTCTCTTTCTCCCAATCCGTGTACTTAAAAGTACCCACATCACCTTCTCAAGACGCCACCCACTCCTGCTCTCTCTCTCTCTTCCTCCCTAATTCACCCTGTCTCCTCTATCCCTCCCTGCGTCTTCCTCTCCAACGCCGGTGGGCTCCTTAGTGAGTGGAGTGGGGAAGAGGGAGGGGTCGGTAGAGAGAGACAGAAACGGATCGAGGAGGATGGTGGTTTGGTGCTGTGTGGGGAAGTGACTGTCAGTTCTGCTCGGTAGAGCGGTCACTGCATCAGCCGTTCGGGGACTGGACAAATTAAGGGGGGGGCGTGGGGGATTCAGAAGAAATGGTAGGAAGGAAACCTCGACGAAACATTTTTTTACGTATTTATTTATGAAACATCGTTGGAGGCTGTCGAAGAATGTGGAATATAAATCTCCTAACTGGGAATGACAGAAACATGTTCCAGGAAATCAATTAAAATAGTATCACAAAGAGTAGAGTGCGGTGCTACAAATAATAAAGACAACATTAATAAGGGGTAAGCACTCTTTTGGTTATTCAGTGAATGGTAATTCGTAAGCAAAACTTAAGTTGTCACTCCAGTTGTGGCCACAGATGCACTCAAATTACTTTCGAAGGAATCACTCAGGCCTTGGTGAAGGAACTTATTCCAGATTTCTCGGTGAAAGTTGACTTTCTAGACAACAATTTCGATCCGTTTCCGCAAATTTCCCTCTGGCCTTACTTAACTTTTCAGTATTTTTCCAAATCGTGAATACAATCATTGAAAGGTAGTATAAACTTACATGTCTCATTATATAGGAGATGAGGATATAGGAATAAGAGGATGTTATAAATATAATACCTATTGATTTTTCAGCCAATGATTTAAAATAATTTGGTAACATCATCGGTATTACGCATGTCCCAGGCTCTAACAGATAAAATTACCTGAGTGAATGAAAAACCCACATATGCCCGAGCAGGGATACGAACACACAAACTTTCAGTAAGCAGGAGAGTTCATCGTGCAGCTCAATTACATTACTGATTTCACTCATTCAACATATTTTTCACTATTGATGGGCCTCGTACATAATAAGCATAGAAATATTAGCCATTACTATTCGTGGATATACTCGTACATTAGATGTATAAATAACAGTTTGTGGGTCTTTTTTTTAATTCCGGCAATAATCCCTAATATATATTATTATAACTTCCAAATAAAAATTAAATTAAAAATTGGGCTAATACGAATTAGTCATAATAAAAATGAAAGGAGTAGATATATTTGAAAATGTCGGCAAAATGTAATTTAACATACTCGTACAATGCCTCAGTTAAGTTATCGATATCTCAGTGTGAAATAAAACGCAATCCTGAGAGCACAGTCGGAAGTTACTGCATGTAGGGAATAAAAAAATTCATTGTATATTGTGAAAAATCATCGAAGCTAAAAGTTTTGGCATGAATACATTAGCAATCGCTTGAGTATTTAAAATATAGTATCTCACTATATCATAATATTTACTTCCTCATATATCTCGCAAAAAAGGGGACGAAATTATTCCAGTCCTTTCGTAGCCGGCATACATCTTTGAATCGTGTAATACTTTACATAAATAGGCTTCCCTTGGTGTGCATGACTGATGGTCTTGACGTATTCTGCCTCGCCATGTCACCAGGGCCATTTAAAACAGCCCAACACGGTTATTTACGCCCTCAAGCTTGAGTGCCGTTTCGCGTCTCACCACATTTCTTTCCCAGCTCTCTCTCTTTCAGACACAGGTACCCAAAGTTCCAATTCCCTCGCATTCACATTCACGGTATCTATTTTTTATTTAATTTTTAAATACCCTACTCTTCCAAGCACTGCACTGCACCATTTTATTTTAGGCTCACCATCTGTGTGTTCAGTCCATGCATACACAGTGGATCTTGTCTCGCTAGTGTCCACAACGCGGGTGCTTAAAGAATCATACTTACCGGTATGAATCATACTGAATTAAGCCATAACGTTATCATGAAGTTTAGAAGGAGTGGAAAAAAACCCGCAATCCAACCGGTATCCGTGCGAGATTTCAATTGACCTATCTTGGAATAAACTGACGGAATCCACTTTTCCAGAATGCTTCCGCCCTTGATGAACACCAATTCGAAGTGATTACACCCTTTCACCATAGTATTACGCTAAGAACGCTGCTTCTTGTCGATAATTTGTGAAAAGTGATATTTTTGTCAACATTTATTGCTCACCTGTCGATGTGTGGGTTTAGACGCATACATATAAAATGCAAGCTGATGCAGCGGAATAATGTAGTGTCTGAAAAACCCAAACCGCTTCGTATTATTTCAACTTGGAAAACGTCAGCTTCGAACGTAATCAAGAACATTACCACCAGGCTATCGCCTACTTGTAATGCTGGTTGTTAAATAATAAAAAAATAAACTTTATCCTGTGTAGAACGGGCCCATCCCTCTTAATGCTTTTGCCTTTAGCCACACAGGTTCAGCCAGCCCCACTATCTTTCTGCCACATTTTCTGGTCGTCTTTGACTTTTATTTCCTCAACTACACCGCTCTCTTTAATTTTTGTTCCTGAATCCCGTCTCCCCCGAATCTTTTCTCGCCAGCTCGTTATGACGAAGGGCAAGGGTAGGGGGCGAGCACTATTAACACGGGGAACTTGGGCGGCGTGTTGGTAGGGGACAGTGGCAGAGTGGGGCTGGAGTGAGCCGTAAGGGCTCGCTCGCTATGAAAGAGCAGGCAGGAGGAGACGAGAGGGATGATGGGGAAGGACGGATCGAGAGAGCGGGGTGGATGGGGGAGTAGTGAGATGGAGGGGGCCAATAGGGGGAGGAATGGAGGGGCGAGGGGGGGGAAGGGCATGATTTATGCAGTAGCCAATGACGGCACGCCCGCACTCCCCGCGTGCTTGGCACAACCCACCGTTAACATCCACGGTCGCCATGGATATTATTAATCTGGGAGTCTAGGGGTCGTGGCGGAGGAGGTATTGCGAAGGGCTGCATGGGATGAGGGAGGAAAGGAAGGCCGCTGCATGATTTCAGCCGCCGGCCTCCCCGGAGTGAATCGAGTGTGCGAGCCTTGAGTCCGGCAACTCCAAACCCAATCATTAAATATCAATGCTAGCAGGTTATGATTTAACCGCGTTTAATAGTATAGGTCACGCGGCGGCCCTTATTTGCAAGACGGGGATCGATCTGTTTGTTCGGTTCGTAGTTCGGATTGTTTGCACTGTATCGCTTGCTTCCAGTTCCCGCATCCTTCATCCACCCTCCCCCCTCGGGGAGGGGAGGGAAGGGAAAGGGAAGGATTAAATTCTGATGTGATTTTCCGATAAACGTCGTTTCGGGAGAGAAAGGCGGGATGGCCAGAGCGTTAACAACTTTAATCATAGCGCATTGCGGCATTCCGAGGGCTTACCCAATTCGTTAGCGAGAGATTTATTTTTATCCCGCAAAAATCACGGGTAGAGGTGATAATTAGCATGAGCAATAATTCAATTTCTCCACTATTTTTAAAGGGCTCACTCCTTGGCGCTCGGATATAATGGATGGTATTTACTACAGGATGTTTATTTTCCTGTAGATACTGGAAAGCCAAGGGGAATGAGCGTTTTCTACATAGAGAAAGTTGTTCATTAAAAATGTATCATAATAATAGGTGTTCTCCAATCGGTTTAGATTTAGCAGCCACTATCTGGTTGTATGGTCAGTTTAATGAATAATAGGAAGAAGAGCATCTGTTGAATGAGATATTTGAGTATAATTAATTGATAGGCAACTTTTACGACACTCTATACCTCCCCATATTCTACTGAATGTAGTTCTCAGGTAGCTGCTAAAGATTCCTTTTTATACTTTTACTTATGACATATTTCATAATATTTTCATCAACTTTTACTATGCCGTAAAATTCAAGAATCTGAAACAATCATCGGAATCGGATTAGCGGTATTTAGATTATTTTGATTGTGGGAAAAATTACATTGATGATGCACTCAATCAGAATATTTAACTCATAGTTTATCTACTTTGCATAACCATCGAGTGAAATTAATAATTGGGCATACTTTTCTCATTTAAAACAAGAACACAGAAAAGAGTCAAGTACTATTTTGTACATTAATATAGTAATAACATTTAGTTATGGTTTAACTATCACATTAACTATCACATCAATTATCAATATTATAACAGCGGTGTAGGAAAGAGACAAATAAATATTTCATTCATGGGAAGCTATGTTGATATGTTGTTATAATAGGGTAGTAATAAAAATAAACCCCTGCATTAGATGCGTGATTCAGGGATTTTTTATGTACAACGTACTAGTTTAAAGTATATCTTAGTGCCACTTTACGCTTATCTACTGTACGCTTTACTTTATGTACTGCCATGTACTTCACAGTCATCATTCCGTTTACAGTTTGACTAGTTTGCCCTCAGCAATTCTCTCACTAATTTTGGCACTTTGTAAACTGAACCAGGCCTTCTTTTCAGGCGCTTAATTTTATTAAATAGATTATAATGTTTGTCAAATGCTCTCTTGCTCTTCAAAATAAACGTCTACGAATGCGCAGGAGTAAGCAATGAGAGTATTCACCCTCTACGAGTGAGCTCAATTGGTTTAAACTGTGAAATTTCAGCTTATCGTACCTGTCCCAAGGCCAAGATATACCTATCATAAAATATCTGTATGAGTCATAGGAAGGGTGTGTGCGTCAAATACATAAGAGGGTTACAGAATGAAAAGATCTTGCGAGCAACGACGTGGATGTACCCGTATAACCCTAGAATGTCATGATACTACCAGCAGGGATTTCTATTACTCAGTTAATATATCGCAATTCAAGTTACTCTTCAAGCAATTTACTCTGGTCCTCCAATTAATTTTGTCAAGTTGCCTTATGCAGATGACGTTAGTATCATTTGGGTTCAATTCTGAAAAGCCAAGTAGGTAACGCTGTAGTAGGACTGTAAACCGCTGATGGGGGTTTCGAATTAGTGTTGCCATCTGATTGTGAACAGGACATTCCTAACATCAAGCTGAAATTTTACGTCACCTAAAAGAAAGAGCTGATACCAAGATCATATTTAATTACTAATCACGTTTGATAAATTCAATCTCATGCGGCCTAATTTGATCCCAAGGAAGGTGAAACAACTGTGAATAAGCATAAACATCGAAATAGGTATTTTTGTGTATATATTGGTTTTCTTATGATCTCTATAATTTTAAAATTGTAACCAGTCTCTATGGGGAAAACTAGCTTTTGCCCAAGCATCCTCCATCTGCTTATAACTTTTGAAGCAGACATCAAAAATTATCTAACCTAAAAACTTTCTTCAAGATCATCTAAAAACGTGCTTGTGCTCATCCAACCAAGGGTAAAAAATTCAGAAAATTCTGCGTCGATATTTCCAACGCCAACTTCTCCGTTGAGCGGTTAAAAAAACAACTAGGAGAGATATTATTAATAAGGATTTATATTTCTCCCTTTTTATCCTCCATCCGGCACACTATAGAGGCCCTTGAAATATCCGGCGCAGCCAACCTCCGTAAAAACGACAGCAGCCGCCCGCTTTCATTAATAATGGCAAACCGTCACCGGAGCGAAACGAGTGGCAGAAGGGGGGGTGTGGTGGAGTGCGGGGGACCTAGGGTAGAAAAAGGCCAAGGGTAGATTGGAGTGGGAGGATGAATTGAGTAGAGGGGGGTAGAACTCAGATGGTGGGCAAAGAGGGGGGGAGAGGTGAGATGGGAAAGGGTGGGAGAGGTGACCGAGGAAAACCACGAATATCGCAACTTTAGCCCAGTCCCCCAAAAATCATCCCTCCCTCCTGCTCGGTCTTTGGCAAGGGCGCCGGCTCCACATCGTCGGAATCACAACCCCTTTATCGCCCTTCCCCATCACGGTGCAACTAACACCCCACACACTCCTCATGCCCCTATCCCTCCCTTCACCCACTACCACCATTAATGTCATCAATTCTCCCCTTCCACCATCACCACCCATCGCCGCGTTGCTGCCAGCCACTCCCGATTCCTTCTCACCTCACCTCCCGTATTCTCTCCTCGAATACCCACCCTCCATTGCCGAAAACCACCTTTCCTCCCCGGACTTCCTTACTGGAAAATTTTACATCCCTCCTTCTTCCACCCTCGCTTACCAACGTCCCGACGTGTCCCTTGTCCCCTCGTGCAACCTTATTTCCACTGTTGGGCCTCATTGCCGATTTAAATTTTTATAATCTCGCTGAGCGAAATTTTATTTGAACTGCCGACACCTTTTTGTTTGCAGCAATTTTTGCTCTCTTAGCTTGTTAAAGCTTGGACGTGTTAGTTATCGGACCTTATTTTTAACGCGGCCAATATACTTTCATGAGTTAAAATCCATATCATAAGAAAAATGGCCAGCTTTAACGTTCCACTCATTTCCCAAACTTATGAATGCTAATATATAAACATTGGATTCAATTAACTACAACGATTTCTAAAATTCCAAAATTGCGTATTCATCAATGTTTTTCTTTAATTCATATCTTGCTTAAATTAAGAACATATTAGGTACATTGGTTAACTATACTTCACCTGGAGCATTAAAAAAAGAAAGGGTTTACCAATTTTCTTCGTCTAATTATTGGACATTAAGTGTCCCCTCATTAAATCCAAGATGTCAATTTGGTTTTTTAATAAAAAGAAAAAAATCAATCATCTCCTTCAAAAATAAGTGAGACACGTAGTCACACCTTTGGCGCCTACCTCCGCAAAATTCTTCATAGAGTGACGCTCTCCCTTTTTAACCCATTCGCTCCACATTGACGTAATACGGTCTAGTATGCGTTGTAGTAAGTGGTGTTATTACAATGACATTCGTTTTAATTTATTTCTGGTAATTACTGAAGTTTAAGCGGGAGGAATATGGGATGGATTTTTGCTGAATTGAAGGAGATTTTAAGAATACTGTGTGGTCTTCTCCTTAAAAATTCCATCCCCCTTCCCCCTTATCTGCATATCCAACTCTTTTGCTACAGCCATTCACCTCCGCCTTCCTCCCACTGTAACCCCCGGCCCGTGTTTCCACCATCCACATCGCTCCCCTTCCTTACGCCCTCAGACATGCCCACATCCTCCTTCAACATATCTTACCCCCTCTCTTAAACCCCACCCCACATATTTCCAGCCCATATCCTTCCGCGATCCCAAGGCACAATCTTCCCCGAGGGACCCCTGACAGGATATCCCCTCAGCCCCCTTTTCCCTCTCCCCAACCCCTTCACACAACGAAACCCGTGGGCGGGAGGAAGTGGGTGTGTGGAATCAGTTCCCCTTGATAAATCCTGTCCCCCTCCTCCTCTCGCCCTCCCTCTTAATCTGAAAGGGGTAGATTGACGAAAGGACGAGAGGGAGATGGGGGAGGTGAGAGGTGTGGACGGGCGGGAATGAGGGCTTCGCAATGTGGTGGGGTATGCACCCTCGTATTCCTACCCTGCCTCGTCATAAGACAAGACAGGGGTGATTTAGGTTTCAGCGGTAGAGGCAGGGAGAGTGAAGTATGGTTGAGATGAGGATCTGCTTAAGTAGTCTACAGATTAAATGATCAAGATTATTGGTTGAGGTATTCCTTATGCCAAACTGCACCTCCGAGCCTAAGAGCTTTGAAGGGGTTGAACGCACAGATGTCTCGCAGAGCAAAGGTTGACAATGACCATATCATGGCGATGGTGATTCAAGTGCGAGCACCATTTGCGAAAATTTAATTAAAAAGCTCAAATCATAACTCTCATCACCATTTTAAAAGTAATAACTCTTAAGTGGAACATGTTGACGTTTTATGTTCTTTTATAAAGATGAGGAGCTGTCGCGTCATCATCGGCAAGGCATTCGACCTTCGCTTTACAGTAATGATAATGTCAAATTATCGGTCATCAAACTGTTTCATTATTTTGTCTGAAAGGTAAAACAGTGAAAACTGACACTTGTATGAAATCATTTTATTAATATTTTCCTCAAGAGTCAATGTTATCGCTTTTAATGCGAAATCTTTATTTGAGTTGACGTGAAAATTGCTTAAAAATCCGTTAAAATTTGTTATGCTACCTCCATAGAGCAAGTGAGCATTTTACATTTTTTACAAATACATTTACGATTAATAATATCTCAAATATCTTAAAAACAAAGACCACGTGTCAAGAGAACATATCTATTGCTATGGTCCAAATAGATGGCTGAGTAGGACGAAAATATAATAAATGGATCTTCGGGTAGCACCAGATGCGTTTGTTTCCCAAGGAACCCAATTAATCACAAGCATTCTCTCTTATGCCTTCCCCACGAAATGGCACGCATCCGCTCAGGGCGAAAATACCTTAACACAAGGTATATATTTGGTAAACATTAATGTCTTTTGATTAGAATCTGTCTTCCAAATTTTGCAGGTTAACGCAGCATTGGTAAATATTCTCGTCAAATTACGGTGCGGGAGAATTTCAATGTTTTAAAACAGACGTTTGAATTTTCTCTGTACATGTTAAATAAAAAACTTTATACACGTCATGTTATTTAGACGAGTCCAAACAATTTACTGTTTTATTTGCTCTCGAAGATATCTTCAAATTACATTATAACCTTAATCACGAGTGTTCACACAGTGTCATACATTTTCTCTTAAACTCCGTGTGGGTCACAAAGAGCAGGAAAATTTACTTTATGTTTAATTAGTGAAATAATAGCTCTTTTTATATCCATTTTTTGGTTCCTACGTAAAGTGTTGTAAATCTTCTAGACCTCATGGTTCATCATCATAATAGATGTATGTTATCATGATTCTTCATCATATTCATCCAGCTACACTCTTTATTTTGCAATTGTAATGATTAATTCGTGAGAGCAGTTATGCCATTTAAATTTCCGAAAAAAAAATCCCAAAGCTATTTTATCCCAGTCTAAAAAAATAAAAAGATAACAGTAGATTTGAAAATATATCCCTGAAGTAATTTTCAAAAAAAATATTTCGATGTAACTGGCAATAGAGAGTTCCAACAGATTAAATGTTCAACTCGGCATTAATTCTCTTTGAAAATAACGCAATGAAATGCCTTTTTCCATTTCCAAGTATTCCCCGTGAATTCCCTTCCATCTACAGTTCTCCCTGTGGGTTGTGAACTTTTTTTGAACCGTTACACTGCCTATACGTTCAGCGATTTTAATTTAATTTAGGTTTGTCAAAATAAAATCCTTTCTGTGTGAGACTAAATGCAGTCCGGAGTAAGGGAGGCAAAGAGGAACGCTGAAGGACAAGGCGGACATTTCCGCACAAGAAGCTAAACAGACCCTCCAATCATTTAGCTTTGATTAAAGCCACCGAAGCTCCCGAAAATAATGCCTTTGCCCTTGTCAACGAGTGTTTTTCTCTCGGCTCCTTCACTTACTTTCCGCTAAACAAACCGAGCCACCAAAGCGTCATGAGCAGAGTTCCGTGACGACGACGGGCGGTGTGCAGCCACCCTCTCCGCCTTTCAGCTCTCCCCCACGCCCGCGCCCCCGACTCTCCCTCTTCCCTCACGGCCACCCCTTGTTACGTATGCAACACAATTAACACGCCACCCCTAGCGCACAAGACTTCGTCCCCGCCTTCTCGCCCCTCCTTGCCACACCCCTACCCTCCAAACACACACACACACACATACTACAACACACCGATTTCCTTCCTGCCGCCTGCCCTGGACACTGTGGTCGGAAACTGCGAGTGGAGAGCGGAGGGTGGTAGTGGGATTGCCGTTGATTGAGAGGGAGAGTGTGCAATCTGGAAGGGGTGGAGGCGGGGAAGGTCGTCACGGAGGAACGAGTTTGTCGGAAATGCCATGGAACAGCGTATAAAAATTTCTTTAGTTTTCACCTGGAAAATTTCTTTAGTTTTCTCGTAGTTCGATTTTCGTGAGGACGAGACGGATTTTATATGGAACCCATTTATTTTAGAGAGAAAAATGAGATGGGAAGGGAAATTATTCTTTGAAAATTGAATTTGGAATTCGGTTTTGGAATTGGATAATATCAACTGCAGTTGGTGTTAATAATTGCCATGCCAGCGCAATAAAATAAAAATGAATGTACTTTATAATTGGTTGAACACAATGACGGAGGCTGGAACAAAGCTGTATCCTTTACACGCTAAGAAATAAACAACTTAAGTTTCAAGACAAAATCTAAATTTCAGTGAAATGGAGAGGATAAAAGGTTTGTGAGAAACATATTACCCAAGAAAAGGAATCCAGTATAATTTTTCCATCAATAATAATATAAAAATGTTTGGTACTTTTATTGGTTAATTTAAAAGATCAATTTAAATGTAGTTAAACTCAAGCACTCGGTAGATTCATTTAACAGAGAGATGATAACCTCTCCAATAAATAGCTTAGACTTTAAGAGCGCATTTTATGGCACAGAAGTACGAATAACATTCCAGGCAACAAGTGAATGGTGCATATCATGCAAATGGAAGAACTATTCACCGGTACAAACCTTAAATTGATATAGTTCATAAGCTCCTGGTATATGAAACAGTTTCAATCGATTTCGCAAACTGTGGATGAAATTATTTAGCAAACTTTAAGTACTTTTTGTTTCTTTTTTTGCAGAATTCGGACGGAAAGCAATGGGGGTGCGTGGTGCCCCAAGCAGCAGGTCACCAAAGAGCCAAAAGAATGGCTTGAAATCGACCTTCATTCCGTACACGTTCTCACGGCAGCCGAAACCCAGGGCCGCTTCGGAAACGGACAGGGACAGGAGTACGCCGAAGCTTACCTCCTTGAGTACTGGCGCCCTCGACTGGGGAAGTGGGTACGGTACAGAGACATTAAAGGAGAAGAGGTAAGTCCTAATAATCACCTCCGTGTATTATATTGCTGACATACTCGTATAATATTTTGAGTACATTTCCTACCCATTTCCATTATTAACCAGCCAGTACTGGAAGTTTTATTAGCAAAGTATAAGATTTTACGTAAAGTTTTCCGACATTACACTTAAGTTGTAAAATTTTTAAGAGTCTGCATGGGTAAAAATTAAAAATGGAATTAAGTGTGATATTCACACTTTAGGGTAGGGGGGCCAGTGTCTTTCTCGGTTATGGTTTCCCAGGAAGATCTGGTACGTGAAAAATCACATAGCTTGGGTGGAGTTGCAGGCTGAGCCAGAGGGGCTAGCCCGGAAATCGAACGTGGGCCGTCCGGTCAGTAGTCCAACGCTCTACCCCTGGACTACTGCGATAAGTGTGTGTGTATATATATATATATATTTTTTTAATTATTTCATTTGAATTTTTATCTGTATATTTTTGTCCACTAGCCCTATCTCGCTTCTCCATTTAAATTTTATATAGTCATATAAAATTTTTATACATATTTATATATATGTATGTATATGCACACGCACATACATACATACATGTACGTAACTGAATTTTGGGTACCTGAAATATGAAACTCTTCATTACCTCTCGTTTGGATACTCTTTTTTTAACGCTGTTCTGTCAAATCTGTCTGTTCTACGGTACCCTATTGGATAAATGCGAAATGCACCAAATCTTTCTGTAAGGTATAGGTATCCTTGCAATTTTGAGAAACTATTCCCCCTAATCAACTGGATTCAAATTTCATTTTTATGGGCAGATGTCAACGCTTGATAAAATGCTCAAACGTAAATTGTCACAGTGTCTTAGCTAGAGATTTATTGGAATTATTTTAGGAGGTTATCACGTCTTTTCTAAATTTGTGCTAATGTGTATGGCATTGAAAAAATATCACAAAATGAGCATGAGCGAGATAATGCGGAACAAATAGCGATTCTCAATAGGTATTTCTTACTTATTTTGAGAAAACATTACTTTTAACATTTGAGAGATGATATAAAATGACTGAAACCATATTTGAGTCATAATGATTAAATGCAATTGCATATAAACTATCTAAAAACTAGTACTCAACGTGAAAACAAGTGCATTATAGTTTAAGTCACTTCAATTTTAGCTTCTTTACCGCTAGCTGTAGTATTATCCCCGGCAAAATGGGCAGGGTAGAAATTACAAAAGCTGCATAAGGTCACGCTGTTTTTTGCCGTTAAATTACCAATAACCTAAGTTTGAAAATTAATTAGTACCAATTCGATATATCTAACCGTCTAGCAGATTTAAATTCTCGCATGTTGTTAAAGAGAACACCGTAGGGCACGCCGGTTACCGGGGTAACCCAGAAACGCGCACACACACAAACACGCAGTATGCGCGGGTAGACCGTTCGTCGCCGTCCTCCGCTGTTGACCGGCAGTAACGGCAGACAAGTAGTCTGCCAAGGGTGGATAAACGCTCCCTCGCGTACTCGTCTCTGTCACGCGATATACTTGGGGCGGCCTTTCCTTCAACAACCGACGCTATTGATTCGCTACCCTATATGCCTCTCCCCCCATGCCTGGCCTCATCCTACCGCCCCACCCCCGCGCCGGGCTCTCCTAAGCAAATTGGTTATCGGCCAAGCAGGTGGACGGGGGAGGAAGAAGAGTACGCGAGGGATGTGAGATAATGAGTCGAAAGATTGACAGTGAGTAAATTAAAGGCAAAAGGGTAATGAAAAACTGGCCACGTTAATAAAAAATAAACACAAGGCACATTTATAGCAGCTACAAGTTTTCAAGCAGGATGGAAGTAACTGTGCATGCAATGTAGATTATTCTCAGAAAAAGTTTAATGTATGTGTCCCACAAAGTTGTTTACATGTACCAATATTTACATTCGCTCTCAATCCACATACAATTCAATTGGGACATGTTTTCCCTCTTACAGATCGATAAATTTTCCACAAAGCTCAAGGAATTTCTAAAATTGCTTTCAAAGGGAATATCCCGTGAAGTACTCTGTTTTAGTCGAGTGAGTACAAGGAAATCCGTTATTAAGAGGCGTCGAAACCCAAGCTTCATCTTGCAGCAGGAGCATGAGTTGAAAAAAATAGTGTTACAACTGTGACCATAGCGTAACCAAATACATTATGGCAGTGTATAGATTGACATGAATTAGGTCAGTCTGAAAAGAGCGCTTTGGGTATTTTTGTTTGTCGATGGAATAATCATTTCAATGATCATGGGAACAAGAAAAATAGAGGATGAGGCATGACTGGCGAGCGTCAAACAAATGCAAAATAACTTAAGTAGTGAGCAAGGAGAGTATTGTACTCGCAAGAAGTGAAGCGTCACACGAACGGCTGATTATACGAGAATGCGAGACGGGTGGCAGGAAGATTGACGACATCTCCGGTTGGCACATCCTCCATTCTCGTTTGCCTTCACCGAACAGGGTCTTTGTGGCAACAGTCCCACGGGTCTACAGGAACTGCACTTGGCGCAAATGGTAAACTCACTTCTCAAGGCATGTCAAGTCTTGCCTTTCAATTGGCTGCCATTATATGAAAATTCCGAATCGAACGAACAAGAACATCGGCAAGAAAGTGGTGTCTTTTAGCCAAGGTTCTTGATGTTCATCTTGAAATTATTTATTATTTTCCATTCATGAATTCATAATACTTCAAATTATTAACCAACGATTTGGCAAAGTCAAATTCAGTTTTTCAGTCCTTAAACTCGTCTAAATCATATCATTTAACAAAATTCGTATGTGTCGCTTTAGACTGCCTATTGCTTGATCCAAATTTAATACTTAAATCGTCAATTTACACTTATCAATAAACGCAACTGCCAATCGAAGGCTTATAAATTTGTTACATTCACATAGGTAGTCACTGAATATTTATTAAATACGATGTTCGTTGTCACTGCAATTGTGATATTTACACTTAAGAGGTTTTAATTCAATTGAAACATATTCCTTCAATAACAATTATTATTTGTCCTTCATATGCATAAATCAACCATATTAATTTGATTTCAATTACCAACACACTTTATGGCCATCACTGTCTTGTTTGCCTTTGAAATAGGAACATTAATGAACTCTGTCTGCAACGGCGGTAAATATTTGGGAATATTAGATCCACGTGAAAAATTAGAGCCATAAATTATAAATCGGTGAAGTTGATCCTCTCACAGACACACTGACTGTACACGAGCATCGTACTAGTACTCATCATAAAATATAACGTTCCGAGCATATGACAATGGCGCTTGCAACAAACACAGAGAGGAAAATGTCTAAAAAAAAGCCCCACCCCAACCATTACGACCCCTCATATTCCATTCCACACGACAACGGAATGAACTTAAACCCCACCCCCTCTGTTTTCCTCCCATTATTTGCGTCCCACCATCCTCCTGCCCCGTCACTGCCCCATCCCACCGGCACGCCTGCCTCCCGCCCTCCGCGGCCCTCCACCGCCCCGCGGAGAAGCTGAAGCTCGCACGTCAATGTTTCACTCGCTCCGAACGCCCCGGTTGGAAACGGGGGTAAAGAATCGAGGGAGAGTGTAGGGACCCAACCGAATGGGCGAGGGAAGGGACAGGGACGGATGAAGTAATAGCAATAATTTGTCATCGTCTTTATTTCGCCCCCTCTCCTAGTATGCAACTCCCACCACCACTTCCAACATCGAAACCTTAAAACCATCGCTCCCTTGCACCAACCCTCCCCCCCTCACGATATGGTACGTAACGCAGTCTCCATCCCTCTCGTCTTCCCTGGCTAACACCTCCGTTCTCGCCTTCTCTTTTCTACCCCCACTCCTGTTCAAAAACACCAAAACCCGGCCTAATACGGAGCAGTTTGGCCTCCCGTCCCCAGGCACCCAACCCTCCCCCCTCCACTTCCAACTTGTCGTATCCACTCCTTCTCGCCATCCTTCCTCGTCCCACAGAATGCCTTCGATTATTTCCCTTCTATTTCTCATCCTCGCCCCACAATCTTGCCTCCTTCCTAACCCCCTCCACCCTCCCACTCCAAACCGTCTCCGTCGCTTTATTCCATTTCCGAGTCGTTGCCTAGCAGCGCTGCAGGTGGGCGGTTATAGGGCGGAGACCAATAACAAGTGCTACGCCGGCGTTGTTATGAAAATGAGATCCATATCGATAGCAAACATGAAAGATATATCGGACTGAAAGGGACAAATTATGCTTAAAAGTGCTATGAACTTACATATTCAAAGCTCTCAAGAATGCTCTTTTTCGTGTAACGAGATACCAAATACGCACCTATTAGTGTCAAAGGTTGTGTAACTTTAATATTTCAATGATACCAGTGATCATTTGTTGGCTGTAGCTCCTGCGATGCTTCATTTTACTAACCCCGTGGTAGGCGGTACACAAAATAATCATGTACAATGCTTCGTAAACGATCCGCCTCAGAAACCAAATTTTGGATAAAAGAACAGAATTTTGATGTCTTACTACCTTTATAGTGAGGAAGGATAAAATATACTAGACCAAACGTTAAAATTTTAATTATACTTTAGAACTTTTAATATGTATTTCAAACTCTTAATCTTTCATGAATTACCAATTTTCACTTTCTCTCCACATAGTCGGGGGAAAAGATTTGTTACTGATAATAATTAAACCATTGTTTTACCTAAAATATGCTTTAAAGTCCCCTGAACCCATTTGTCCACATTCCGAATGATGTTCCTAAGTTCGCGTGCAGGGAATGTTTTTCACGCCATAATACGAGCTCGTAACTCAAAAACTATTAGCCTGTGCCACCCGAAATTTTATTTTCAACGTTTTCCTTGAAAATAGATGAACTTATTATATTTTGGCTACAATCCATCCACTGGTAGATAGTGTCGGATATTTTTTCAACGCGTGGCAGTGGCACCGCCACAAAAGAAGCATTTAAAAAAGTGAGAGATTTGATAACCATTTTTATTATAACATAAAATAAACGGCGAAGCACCCTCTGTTTTTATCGTTACGATAATAAAAAAATAATGGCGTTACTGATGTGAAATTTTAAACCTTTTTATTTATAGATAAAAAATTATTCGTATCAAGCAAAAAATATTTATAATGCGACGTTCATATGCAACTGTTGAATGTATTTTTATCCTTCTGAATGTGGTCATTCACAAGGACCACCAATGCTGATACCCTTAGCTTACAACCGGTTCAATTTCCTTAATAGAGCGAATGCCGAATACATTCCAACCCGGGATTAAAGTTATTTAAAAAAACTTATTGAAGAATAAACTGTAGAAGGAAATGGCTTAGAGACAATTACTCCCATTTCATTTTGTAGTGGATCAGATAAAAACTTTTAACATTCCTGAGTAATGCTACCGTCTATTGTCGTAGTCCATATAATTCGTCTTAAAAAGAAAAACCGTATGGAGACATTAATGTACTAGCCAGATGATGTTTTGGAATAAATTAGCAGTGGTTAGGCATATTAAATTCACATAGCATTTATCACACCATCATACTATGTGGAATATGAGCCTATGAAATAAAAATATCAAAAGAAACACGGCGTGGAAGCATCTGGAAATTCGATGGACGGTCATTACAACAGTACATATGGATGATGCAACTCACTATGTAACATCTCTTAGAACGGAGATTATGCTTACAATCTATGCTCACTCTGGGGAGAAAGTGGAATTGAGTTTTCGTTCGCTTGGCATAAACCTTTGGGTGAGAGAGCAAAGGATGAGATTTACGGAGTGGAAGAGGGAAGCAACCGAGTAGCAATCAATACGACGTCTGAGAAGGGAATATACCTTGGAAGGAGAATTGGAGAGGCACCAGGAGGGACGCGGGGGCACTGGAAGCAAGCAAGGTGGGGGTTGGAATCATGGGGACGGAGGCTAGAGGTCGAGGAAATCGAAAACAATGGTTTAACCATTTGTCTCCCCTCCATCCGCTCTCCCCAGAGGGTCCCCCACCCCTTCCCTCCGAGATCTGGGGGGATTTCATCCGCTGCGGGGGAGACCACAGGTTTGGGAATGCTAGACGATCATGATTTACGACCTTTGCCTGGTGATGGGGATGAAGAAAGTGGAGGCAGATAAAGTGATAGCGGGCGGGGGCGGTGGATGATGGCGTCCGGAGTGGTCCAAGAGCTAGGTGATCCCCGTGCCATTCCCGTGGGAGAATCGGGTTAATGTACCGCGAGGACATGAGATCGAGGAAGTGAAATTGTCTTCCTGCTTACCTTTGGTGGAGAGCGAAGAAGGACGCCGGGCCTTACTGCGGTCCTTGGCGGAGGGTGGCGGAGGTGGTGATTGATTTACTGGCCCCCAGGTCACGTGGTGTGTCGAGCCTGACCGAGCATGAAATGGAAGAGAAATGATAAATTATGGATTTTAGCCGAATGCCTAAGAAAACTGTTTGACGTAAAAATTGAAATCTCACCGAAAATAGATAAAAAGTATTACAAAAAGCAACACCATTAAAATACTCTAGCAGAGGTGGTTATATCTTTAATTGTTAATGCAATTAGTAGCTAAAGCATAGAGACTGATACTTCATGGCGAGGTAAATTATTGAAACCCATTATCTAAGACCAGAAGTGACCATTGCTTTGTGAAGCAAACTTTCTTCTATTGACTCAGCTTGTTCAATGGAAAACATAACTAAACAAATAGCTATTCACTCGTGTTTTCTTTAATGCAGAGATCTCATACTAGCATAATACTATTTCATTTACGATCGCATCAGGCAAGTGCTTTATCTATACCCTACAACAAAAAATAGAGGAAGAACGGGCAAGTAAATGCAAATAAAGGGTCATATATTCTATGAAAATACAATAGCACACTGCAGTTACATAAAAGGAAATATGTATACAAGCTGTGCTTTAACTGTGACAGCAAATATTTTCCTTTAACGCAGAAAGTGAATAAAATTATTATTCAAACACATTTCCCGTTATATAAATTCTTTCAGTAGACATTTCAATGCATAAATATTGTCTTATTAATAGAAAAATAAAGTTAAAGAAATTGTCAGTCGCTAGTCACGAGAATGATACACGGATGATAGCAAAAAGCAAAGGATCGTAGTGACCGGTAGTAAGGGTGGCATGGGATTAATGACACTATAAGATATCCTTCGGTGATTACTTTTCCTCCAATGGGAAAATATATATTCACAAGTATACATAGTTAACCATGCTATAAGCAGTGTAGGTAATTTAAAACCTCGAAAATAATCAATCAGCGAGGAGTGATACATCCGTGAGACTGGAGCCATGCTTTCGTGGAACTTCATTTTCCTCTCTTTCCCTTCGGAAAGAAATAGGAAATGTCGATCAAAGAGAGAGAGAGAGATTGAGAGAGAAGGGGGAGGCTTGAGAGAGGAGGGCGGGAGAGGCGCGTGGGTTTGGGATAATGTGATTTGGGGTGCGGTGGGAGGGGTAGAGAGAGCAGGGAGAATGGGAGGGAAGCGGGCTGCCGGCCGGCTCCAAATATATATCGATCATTTATTCCACCTACTCCCGAACTATAAACCCTTCTCCCAATTTCCCACCACAGCCGCTAGACGATCACAACTCTGAATGCAACATCCCCCCTCACCAACAATTCTAAACCTAGAAACCTGCCGCCACGCACCATCGACCTCAAACACTTCCACGAACATATTTTCAGCTAGACCACCCCCCTCTTTTCATCCCCTCCACAAACATGGACCTCGTTCCCCTCCCAACCTTCTCTCGATTTTCACGCCCCGATCTGTTTGCGATTACTTTGTTTACCAATTTAGCACTTGTCAATCCGACAAAATGCCCAACGGGTCTGATTAAATACTTGTCGAGGAACCTGTCGGGAGCAGGCACTCGTCGGAATCATACCTGTAAATGGTCATTCTCGAAGTTACTGGATTTATTTGCATGTAATTTAAGCAAACATTGTCGTTCAATGAAATGCTGTTGATCACGCTCTGTTTCATTTCAATGTTGCTTGGCATTCGTAATTTTTGTTGGCAGTGGAGGAACCCAAGGATGGAATAAAAGATATATTGATTGTTTGATTTTCACTATAATTATTTATTATTGTAGATCATACAAAATGATTTAATTAGTCTGTAGGGATCGTTTCCAATATCATGTTGTGGTAAATAAAAATAGTAAAAAGCTATGATTATTTTAACCGCAAGTATTAGTTCAGTCTTAATGCAATAATAAGTAGCTGTGTTTTAACTGAACGTACATTTTATCAATTAAATTTATGATAATATTTAAATGACTTGCCTGAGTAACTCAATTAAATCCCTAATTTACAATTTTCTGAAAATAATACTTATATTATTTAAGGAAATGGTTAAAATTTGATGGATAATTTTCATTAAATTATTCATAGTTGTTAAAATTGGTTATAATTTCTCCAGTTTTTATGAATTATTTTCAAATAAGAGATATTTTACAATGATGTTTTAAAACAATCGCTAACCAAATGGTCATAATTCGCCTGCCATCCAATTTCCATCTTGAATAGTAACATACGTTAATATATTACCCATTAATATTAAATACGTATCTAGAATCTAACAGATATGAATGCATTGATAATCCAAAATTTAACCTATCCTTATTGATAACCAATAAATTAGCTTTTCCAGGAAAATCAAAGCGATATTATCGCATGAATTGATTCGTTTATCATGACGCTTTCCTCCAATGTAACTCGCACGACCTTTCACAAACAGGTTGCCAGTGACGATGCTTAAATTGATGGAATACGCAGTGAGAATCAAACAACGGGGAGTGGGAGGGAGTTGTTGTTCAATCAGCAAGGGATCAACCAGCCTTTCCGCTTGGAGTATTTGCTTTGCCTCTGACCGGCACTTGCAACCCCTTTGCTGGCGGTATTCAACGTGGAGGCTGCTAATTCTCCTACCAATCCCTACTACCAACCCTTCTCCCTAGGGTTTTCCTCACCCATAGACAGTTTAGCTCAGATTTTTGGGTACTTTGATGTCGAATTTAACCGCTCGGCCAAAAAAATGTCGGAATCATTGAAATGTTTGCTATCGATCAACACACACTTGAACACAACATTGAGTTAAATTTTTAATATATATATATATATATATATATATATATATATACACACACATATGCCAAAAAGAATACGCAGACATTCTATAATTAATATTAACTCAAATTTTATAATATATATCAAAATAGATTTCCATTAGATTACCTTGACAAAATACACATCCACAGGATTTTCACATTAACAATAATACCAAACCATGTTTCACAGAAATCCTTAAAGTAGTAAGGTGCAGTTTGTCAACATCAACAACATATAATATTAGCATGCGATGATATTCGCCCATTTACCCATGACTAAAAAGCAATTAACACATGTAACATTACGTGTAATCTGGCGCTTATTGACAAGGTCCTGGCGATTTACTATAATGAGCTATGCACTATCGCGACACTCAATGCATTGATAAGTTGACATGCTCTAATGACTACGAGAATAATTGGATCGCGGTTTAGGCAAGACATATTTGAAAGATAAAATGACATATTCGTTAACTAATGAAGGTAGAGAACCAAGCTCAGACAGGAGTCAATTTTCAATTGAACCTAACTTTCTTCCGAATTAGACTCGAAAATAAACCCTTAAGAAACACAGCGGCGCTCTGGGAGGTAAACTCTAGAGGGGATAGAATAAATCGATAAGAACCCAAGAGGGCCACTAAACTACCCAAAACTCTGCCTTCAAACTCCTTGAGCCTCACTCTCCCCTCTACGGCCCATCGCACCCTTTCTGCCTCTGCCAATCTAACCTCTCCTTCTATCTCTACCTCCCTCCCTCCTTTCTCTCCTCTGTCCATTAAAACGCTACCATAAAGGGCACACGTGGAGTCCTGCAAATAAAGCTTCCTCCACGCCATCTCCTCTATCCAGACCCTGCTGCCTTTCATCCCCTTCTCGTGCCTCTAACCCTTTTCTCTCTCTCATCCCCGGCTCCACCCTCACTCGACACATCCCTATTAAAAGGGGGGAGTTCTTTCGACGTCGCGGCGGGCTCGTCGCCTGCGACCCGGCACGAAACCGCACAAACTCCCGTCAACGCAGGGAAACTCAAACTCACGCAAACTTAAAGACCGGTCTTGGTGAACAAACGTGAAAACATTGGAACAGGGCGAGAGAAGGAGGACCATGGGGGTGGTGACAGAGAGTGAGAGAGAGAATGAGAGAGAGGGCTTGAATGAAGAGTCGCAAGGGGAGGAAGGTTGGAAGAAGGGCCAGGGGAGGGAAGGGAGAGCATTTCGGAGTTGGCGTCGAATTAAAGCAATGACAACATTGGGCTCCCATTAAGGTCGCTTATTCCGTCGGAGAGAACTTGACTGTTATTTCTCCCTCAGGGAGAACCAGCCTAGCACCCAAAGCACATCTGAACTCATCCCTTTCCATATCGGTCCAGGGCTCTCTCCTTCTGCTGTGCCCCCTAACCCCCTTGTCGGTGTGTGCCCAGATATTACTACCCTATGATCTCCAGACCTTCACCAATTTAGATGTCACCCTAACCACCCCTACCCGCGCACTCTCTCTTACCTTTGCCCACCTGAGTCGATCATTCTCATCCCGGGTCTTTTGTTGAATTCATCCGACCACTACAACCACAGGAGCGAATTGTCATGTTTCCTCTTTTACTACAACCGAGCGTAAGGAAGAGTTCTCAATAGTCTCTTTCGTAATGTTAATTTGGAATTCTACGTAAATATAGCGAATTTCTCACTTCGGAACCTCAATTTCTTAGTCGTGTAATTTCCATTCTTCTTGACTCCAAAAGTGAATGCCTACGGTATCTTAATACCGTAGAAATTGTTCTTTCTTTTAGGCATGCCTTGTGTCTACGTCATGGCCAAATTACAGGCAGGAAGTTAAATTTAAAGGAAACATTTGTGAGAACTGGCATTTTTAAATAAAGAACATCTGATTAAAATATGATAAAAATGAGTCATCAACATGAGTTACCAATCCGAGGAATGATTTGATTCAGCTCTACAAGCTATCCTCTTTCCTGCCTATCTCATGTCTTCTTTTCCTCATAGGTCCTTCCACCAACGTTTTCCATTGCCTGCTTCTCAGAGTACATTCTTGATCTTCCTCTGCAATTCTTCCCCTCTTATATTTTTCTTCAATAATAATTTTTCCAAATACTCAATTACTTTCTCTTTCCTTCTTGCAAATATCCTCCAGCAAATTGTCCCTTCGCTCACTCTTTAAAAGATTTCTTAATTGGTTACTGATTGATTTTAATATTTAATAATTAATGGTATTGGTTTTAATCTAAATACTGCCCTCTATTCTTATAATTTTTTAGTTTCTAATTTGGTGGAAACATGCAATAATGCTGCGGGGAATGATTCAGCAGTTCCTTCAACGGAGTCGCCCGCTGGATGATTTTAGCGCTGTGTAATTCTCAGATTCAGAGGAGAGATTTTCTCTTGCTCTTCAACACATTTTTCTATTTTGTATTAATGAATCACTTAATTGATACGCTCCGGCATATTTTGCGACCTATTTCATTTGAAATTTCTTTGATCCAGAACGATGATCAAGGATGAGAAATTTGCTTAGGAACTTCCGAAGGTTATTTTTTGTCAGCGATCACGAGCAATGAATATTAATATTATTTTATATTAAAGCTTTTAATCTAATGTTTACTTCTTAACGTCGAACCTCTATTGTGCTACACGAGCTCGTATAAGAGCATCTATCGAAAGCTTCAGTACCACACCACTTATTTATAGAGCATTATCGGTCAGGTTTACCGGATGGGTTACGCACACGCATGCTAATCCAAAGGCCACGGGTTTCAAGTCTCACCCCGAGAATGGGTGTAGAGTAAACTCTTGTTGGTTCGGCTCCTGGGAAATTTGATGACAAGCGAAAACCTCGTTGGTATTCCGAGGGGCGTATGGACCACCAGAGGGGACCGGATGCGAAAAAATAACTCACTATAGCTAATATAATTTTTTCTTTGAATGTGTAGAATATTTCTAGGGAGTATGAAAACGAACCTACGACAAAATCACGTTAATGCATCAAGCGATAAAATTGTTCCTGCAACTTTCATTTTAGTGCGGCGCGCTGTGGGCCTTTATCGCTTAAAATCTCCAAACAAGTTCCCTGAACTCCCATTTATATTATTTACACTCTACCTTCAACATTCAATGAATGAATTGAACTTCTCCGTCCCATTCATCTGACAGACACCCCCCCTCCACTTCTCTCCCTGTCCTCCGTTCCAGGCCGTATCCTATTATCTTTTCGTCGGATGTTCCCGTCTCACAATCCTCTACCTTACTCCTCCCTCATTTCTCACCCACTTTCTTACCTTCAAATCCCCAATCGCCCCTTCCTCCCGCTCGCAACTCCTCTCAAAGCCTTTCTCATTTGCCCCTCTTTTGCCTTTCCTACTTAACCCACTCTCTCCTCCCCTCGTACCCATTCACCCCGCGCGCCAATCCATCTTTCAAGGCGCATCTAGTTTCTCTTCATGCCACTCTCACGCCCCATTGTTTCAGCGGCACCTTCCCCTCCTCCCCAAAAACCCCACCAACCCAACCACCCCGCAACCCATCTTCCCCGCCGCGCTCCTCTCCGAATCGTTTCCCTCTACCTCCACTCCCACCTACCTTCGCCCGCTCTCTATACGGAGAGTACCATCATTCGTCAATCTCCCTCCCTCAGTCCCAGTTTGTGCCCTTCCTTAGTCTTCTATGCATCACGCCTCCACATGCTCAATCTTACTCACCTCCGTGGTAGAATATCACTCCGAGCCATCCGTAACAAATCACCGAATACCCCGAGAAGGTATTTCACGCATGGCCTGCATTCGATTTTGGTGCAGAAAATGAGGTTGGGAAGGGAGGCGTAAGTGTTTCTTCGAAATCAAGCTAATGTCCATCGTTAATCCAGGATCAGGATGTCAATAAATTGCTTTACTAATGTAGGTGTGATTCATAAATGGATTCATTCCCTTCCATTACCTTCTCTCAGTTGAATTGAAGTGACATCTTCAATATGCTCACACTCTTAGAGATGCACTCCTGAACACTTTCGGTAGAAAATTATCATGGGAGAAAGTTGTTCTTCACTCATTTTACGCGAATCTCGAAGTTATATCCCCTGAGGCGATACTTGGGACCGATAGGTTGTTGAAAAATATTATCTAGTTTATCAATGAGATTACATGGCATCCGTTTTTAATCTATCGGGCAATAAATTGCAACATTTTGAGGATCCAACCGTGAGCTATTTTCCTTCTCCTTCGCCGTTGCATAGAGTAAAAAAATCCCGAGTGAACCTATCTTTGTCCGAAACTGTAGTTTAAAGATTCGTCGAGATGAGAAGAGCAACCGAGGGGTATTGTGTCAATAGGCCCGATAGGCTCTCAGAAGTGTCAATTGGAATCATAACGTTTTGATGTAACCCGTAGGTTTTCTGACAGCGACACGGTGTGGGGTTTACTAATTCAGAGTCCAAAGAGAGAGAAGGAATTACGAAAGTGACTTCGGTTGAACTGAGGTCATAGTGGCATTGCGTAGGTGAATATCGAGCTATGGAGCAGGCTGCATTTTTTTGCTCCGAAACGAAGCACTGTAAACAAGGATATAAGAGATTGATTTGTCGGTATTTTTATTCTGGTTAATATAATTTACTCAAAAGGATTTCTCATTTCATTTCATGGATAAGTTAGCAGTACCTATGTCACTACTGGGAAAAGGAAAAATTGTAAATCCTGAATATTCACTCTTCTCCTGCTCTGAGGCAGGTCAGTGAAAGTCATTTTTGGTTAAAATATATGTTACAGAAGAAACAATTCATAAGGGTGTAATTCGGTAATTAGGTAGTAGAGGCGCACTTTCTTTGGGACAAGTTCATTGGTTCAGCTTATTCAATATAATACTTTCACTCTACCTACAATAACTAAAACAAAATATTGAAAATTCAAATGAGAAGACACATTTCTCGATTAATCATCACTCAGTTCATATCAATCACAGTTTTTAATAGGATTTTAATTGAAGACAGCAATAATTGGTTTTCTGATATTAAAACTTTGGAAATCATCATTAATTAGCACTAGGAATCCGGATTAAAATTATTCATGACTTGCGTCTTATTATCTTTTCTCCTAACCGTGGAAAGTGAATACAACAGAGCTATCAACGATTTTATATTGTCAACGTATCTCAAACAGAACAATCAGCTTAGGTCCCATCGCCATTTAGAGTTCAAATTTAGCTTATCGATTTTTCCAATTTTATCCCTATTTTCCTGAGCTAAAATCGTTTAAATGTTAATGCATATAAAATTCTGATTGAATATTTTAAACTCGACGAATATGACTAATTTCTAGAACTAACTGTATGTTAAAAATCATTCACACCTCATTCCGAAAATTTATTTATCCAATGAGATATCCTAAATTATTTTTAAGGCCAACGCGATAGCCAACCGCTACAAGGTGATGCTTTGCGAATTCGGAGACGCATTAGCATACATCACATATTGTTCCATTAATTCCTACTTATTGCCGACATTGCTAGACATCTTGGAGCAGAAGCCAAGTTTTTAGAGAGAAAAATTTATGGCTCCCAACGCTTGTGTGCAGATATACTTCCGAGAGAGACTGAATGAGAGAATTTCAGGAAGAACTCGGCAGGGCGTGCATTTGTGTAATTCTGGCCAATAATATTTTTCTCATAGAGGTACTGGGACTGAAACAGGATTCATGGGGAGCCAATTGCTAACATTTATATGGAAAACAAAGCAGTGGTAGGTAGATCGCGTGAAACGCCAGAAAAGAAAGATGACAGGGGAAATTGCATCTTTGAGTAGGGTCAAAGGAACAGAAATTCATATGTCCCGTTAAATATTTATGAGCCCGCATGCGAGGAGTTTTACGAGCATCATGATTTTTGGAGGAATGAAATGCCTACAGAGGGAATTAATTATATTTCGATGCGAACTTAATGAACATCATCAAGTATTCAGAAAGTCGACGGTTCTTTACGATTCGTACAAATTCCATTAGTATTATGTTACACTTAAACACATTTTGTCGTGATCTCAATTAAAGAGGGAGGGATGAAAGTAACAGCAGTGAATTATAAACCAACAAAATAGACTTCTTAAGTATTCGTTACCTATTTTATACAAAAGCACATTTGCTTTTCTCCGTCAGTTTTTACTGTCCATTAATGATTTTTCTATAATTTGTGAAATTTATGCAACTAAACGTTCTTTGCATGAACTCAAAATTCTGATACACACACACACACACACACACACACACACACACATATATATATATATATATATATATATATATATATATATATATGTATATATATACATATATTTATAGAAAAACCATAAACCACAGTATTACACCCGCAGATCGGTTTAGTATGTGCTGGCAAGGGTTTATGTGGTGATAATACATTATACTAGTTTATATGTATATATATATATACTAGTACATTTTTTATAGAATTGTTATGCCATGAAAACCATGGCATCATACACTGACATTTATTACAAACCCCCACAATCATCAAAGGTGAACTTGCGCTATGAGTTTTAACTTAGAACAAAAAGACAAGTGCAATATCATATAAGAGGTAGTCAAAAAGCGGAAGATTAAAACAATTAGAAGCTTCTTACCGGACAGAAAAGAGCTTGGAAAAGTAAGTCAATGATAGTAGAGGATAAAAGGAATATGGAGAAAGAAATAGGATAAGTAGAAATAGAGATAGAAAAGTAATAGAGATAAGTAGAAAAGAGAAAGCATTAGAGCGGATAATAACTTCAAAGGGAAATGGGATTCTGTAAGGACAGGGAAAAAAAATGAAGGGCCAAATTAATAGGGGATTTCTGTTATATTTTACCATTTTCGATATATATATATAAATAAATATATATATATATATATATATATATATATATATATATATATATATTTATTTCTATATATATATAGAAATGGGGTCGCGGTGGTCTAGTGGGTAGAGCATTGGACTACTGACCGGAGGGTACCGGGTTCGATTCCCGGGCAAGGCACTTTGGGCACCTGCAGCTCCACTAGAGGCTAGTTGATTTTTCGGGTACCAGATCTTCCTGGGAAACCATAACCGGCACAGGGAAAGGAACTGGCCCCCCTACCCTGATGTGTGAATATTCACACGCCGTCGGGCTTAATACATGGGTGAGCTCTACCATCACCTACTAAACCGACCTTCGGGTTGATTACTGTGTTTATGGTTTATATATAGAAATATATATTTTTTATGAGAGAGAGAGACAGGGGAGTGGGTTTGTGTACGTGCGCGATAGTGAAGGTAAAGAAGTAAGGAGGTAGTAAGAAGTAAGGTAAGAAGTGAGGAGGTGGAAAGGAGGAGAAGTAGGGGAGTTTGAACTGAGGTAGATAACGTTTTTGAGGGGAAGAATACTACGTTCAGACTTTCATTTCCTTCTCGAGCAGAGGGAACCAATCCCTAGAAATAATAAAAGGACGTGAAAGTGAGAATGATACATGATAAAGTTCGGCTAAGCATGAAGCGAGCTTGAAAAATTATTTTACATTGACATATAAACAGAAAATTGATATAGAAATTTAACTGACGTACGAAGAAGTATTGGAATATATAAAACATAAATTTTCAAATGTTTCCGTTTATTAACTGTTGATATATCAACTTTGCCACACATCGTATCATTTATTATATTGCCTTTTGTGTCATGCGTTATACTTCGATATTGATATGTACGTAGCATATATATTTTATAAGGTCACTCCCAAAAGTAGTAGGACTGAGTCGAGTTAATAAGATGTATTGCCAGAAGTGATACATTTACTCGATAGTCTTCAGGGTAGTACCATTGTGCGTCCACACACCGCCTACAGTGGGTTTCCACGCCCCGTACACCTGGAAGGCGGCAGCCGTAACGCTGCTAAGGTTCATTGTCACGGTCTGTTGTACCGCTTCTAGTGAGCTGTGGTGACGACCTTTCAGCACGGATTTGAGGCGGGGGAAGAGGAAGACGTCTGGTGGGGAATTTTCTAAAAAAGATTTATCCTTACTCACATGGTTGAAACTCTCGTGGCAGATCCGCGTGCGAGTTTCCTTTTGTTCGTCCGAGAGCATTCGCAGCATCAAATTCGCACACCTTTCTCATGCCCATGTTTTTAAACACAAGAGGACTCTCATCACTTTTAGGTATGCCGAGTTTATCAGAAACCATGCGAACATGTCTGCTTATTGCAAACTTAATGATGACATTGGCTACTCATTTATATTCCTAATTTATAACAGTCCAACTGGACTCAATAGGTCGATATTTCCATGCTAACAAAACCTTAAATGGTTTTACCAAGAAATGAAGGTTCATCAAAAATACATTACCAGTTCGCAAGAACACATCCCCGAAACAGTATTGCAACACCAGGGTTTTTAATGTGCCTAAAAGAACCGGATTTGGTGAGTAAATATATACCATCGAGAAAAGAGGAGATAAATCAAGCAAGGGAACGAAGAGCCGAGGGAAGAGACGATGAGCTTCGCTGAGTGAGCGGACCCAAGGTTGGACGGGGCTTGTGCTCTTTGTCAAGGCGTGACGGAGTGTTATGGCGAAGATAGCGAGTGAGAACGCGGGGACGAGTCAGGGAACGGATTATATACGAATTTTTCCACTCTCTCGTTCTTCCGTTATTGGTTTGATGGGAAGAGATGGGAAGCGGAGTGTGGCGTGAGAGGAGGGTGGGCGGAGTAATGCGCGCTCTGAGGTTCTTGCGGCTGACTGGGCGTCTGTGCGAAAGAAGAAAACTCGTCGGTGACGTGAAGGGTGATGAAGAAAGCGGACTTCGACCGTATACTCCGAAGGAGAAATAGAAATATATTTGGAGTGAGAGGGAAAGAAATAGGGTCGAGAAGGATTGAGAGAGATGGAGAAATGTGAGGACGGGAGGAGTGCCTCCGGAGTGCGAAACGTATACTTGAGAGAGCAATGGAAATTTTGAATCACTGGATCACGATGTAAAGTATAAACTATTGCCAGAGAGGGAGTGAATCCAACTAAAGAATCAGTTTATGAATACAATGACAGCATACTCTTTTCATAGTTAAACGAGGGAAAATCAATACATTTTTAAGGACAATTTCGCCACATATTCCATGGAATACATAACCATGCGAAAGAAATTGTAGTAATACTTATATATACTTAAAATATCAATAAAAACTCTTGGGTGAACAGTGGCTCAGAACTGACGACTTGGCTATCAAAATAATTTATTTTAGGCAAATATTATATTTAATGCGGTCTCTCACTTTGGACTATGCATATAAATCTTAATAAGACGAAAAAAATGAAAACGAAGTCTCAGTTGCCTGAACAGGAAATAAATGGAAGCAGTTCTTCTGATCCATAGGTATCGAGTTCAATTCTACCTAGATGGGGTTTCTATCGCATATAGCGTAGATTTTTGTGATTACCCTAATTGTTGATTTAAGCAATAACTATTTAAAAATTCAAGGTCTAGACCAATTAAGATTTTTTTAATTATTGGCAAATTAGTGGAAAATATCTGATCATGCTGAATAAAATCATGAAAGCGAAGTGTTCCACCTGGCGCACTAACAAATAGTGGGAAAGAAATACTCTTTTACGTCAATCTTGCAGTACTTGGGTTACGAAGAAATGATGATGATTGAGGTTTCACAGTATAAGTTGCACTTAATAAAAAAACGTGTAAAAGGTGCACATAAGTACTTTCATACAACGGTTCGGTTACCACATAGTCTGGAGTGTAAAAATAGTTGAAAAATATCCACAGAAAAATAGCTTATCCTGTGTCGCGTGGGACGGATTTAGGAGGAAGAAATATTGTCTGAGCTGCTGTGAAATAAAGATTGCATGAAGAGCATCTTTAGATAAATAATTCATTTAAATGAATGGAGAAATACTAAGATTGGAGGACAATCAATAGAGGGAATTATCGAGACATAGTTTACAGGGTGGAAATGTAAGCTGGAAATTTTTTAATAGGTTTTATTTCTGTGAAAGGAAACCATTGGTACAGTTAATGGGACGAATATTTTTCAAATAAAATATTACCGTAGAGTCAGAAGACGATTCCCTACTTCCGGTGACGAAATACGGAGGGGATTCAAGTTCTTAAAGGCGGTAAATGGGACGGCACCAAATTCTTTTGGATGAGAGACAATCACTTTACAGAGGAATAGGTCCTTGTGTGAGAATGATAGAAGTGTAAAGACAAAGCAAATGGGAAAGGTTTTATAATTTTTTTTCATAATTCGCCCCTTTGGGGCCTTTCATTATCTCCCTCCTCTTGCTTCACTTGACAAAGCTGAACTTCCGATGAAACTGTCGAGAGGCCGGGAGAGAAAATGACGCGAGGCCCGCGTCGCGAATTCGTAACAAGCATATCTACATTCGGGAATAATTTCCGTTTGAAATACACCGATCCATATTTCCGATGGAAGCAGTCACTCATGAATTGTGATCATTAGATCCGTATGGTTGAGAGATAACTCCAAATGTTGAGAATTTCCAATTCACTCAATCGAAATTACCCGGTGGGGCTGGGTTCCACATTCCATTTTAAGTTTCTCTGCGTACGCATCGAATTTAACCCCGATGACAACGGGTTATTTACGCGGGAATCATATTAGTTCATTTCCATTGATAGAATATTCAATCAAAGCCGCGACCCAATCGATTTTTTCAATCACAAAGTGTAATTAATCATTTTTTCTCACATACAAATATCAACATTTAGTGCTCATGAAATTTTTAAATATTGGAAAATATTGAGCAGGTAACCAGCAGTCTTTACCTTTGCTTGAAGAGAAAAGAGGATTTCTCGCCTGAACGCATAGAGGAAATCATTATAAATTTACAGGGAGATTAATTTAGAACGATATAAATGGTGCTGTTCATTTTCGCAGTAGATTTTATGCGCTTTCAACTCTCTCTATGTCGTGTCTTTCACATTAATTGCAATGACGAAACATTACTCACCCCAAAATAATTAACTAAACTGTCCGTAAACAATTAACCGAATACGGAGTCTTAAGGTATGATATACTGGCGAATATTAAGAATTGTGTTGGAAATGGTGGTATTAAAAGGGGAACGAAAATAATGAAAGAATGCTCGAACGTCGTAATGGACTTAAGTATCCCATCAAAGGCACTCGTTGCAGCGTCATTTCGTCGGAATGACTCCGGCTTCTCAGGGAAATAAGGGATATTGAAATTTTGGAATTATTACGGGCTTGGTAGAAAGAGAAACGGCTTAATGGGAAAAGCAGGGAGGGGAATACGGCCGACCTGAAGGCAGACTCGTATTGGTAATCTGGATGAGAAAGTCTTCTTAAATTATGCTGAGAAAAATTACGATTGGTGCAGTGAAGTTTATTTTTAAGGTTGAGGTCAAACAATTGGTTGGTTTTCTGGTCACTTTCTCAACATTAGCTAATCCAAAATAAATTAATTCTTATTCTTAAAGAGATACATTCAGCGTGTGGTTAGGGCCAACGTGTCCCACACTGTGCATCGCAATACAGAGATTTAATAGCGTAGTAAAGATGATACTACCAGGTTTATGTCAGCAGTACTAAGTAAATTATACGCTTGTTTCAGAAATGATTACCTTAAGTTAAATTTCTAAAATATTAGAGACTGTAATCTTTAAAAGTAGTAGGCAACTATCTTTCAGGGGGTTGAAGGAATATATAATTGTTTTCATAATATTAATGTGTATTTATTAATTTAGTAAAACTCATTACTATCAATATATTAAAACTTAGGACTATCCCAATTTGTGCAATGCACATGCAATATGCACTCTCTAACACACAAAGTTTGAGCGTAGATTACTCATCTTTACACATATGTCTGCGGTCATCAATTATTGAATTTTACATTTGTCCAACAATTGTCTGTCTGCAATGAACATAATAGAGTGTTTAAGACTTTCCTTGAGATTTATTGTAAGAAAGTTTCGAAATATTAACTAAAAATACTTCAGTTAAGGTTAATATGCGTTGCGTTCACTTTGAATCTCGGCTAGGATTTCTTAACGTAAGTATTATCCATCACACCAGATAAATTAACATCAACTCCACAGAATCTGTTCATACTGAAATTCCGAGTTCCTAAATTCAGCTTTGAATCCTTCCTTCTTCACTGACTAGTGAAGATTTCGCAGTTTCCAACTGTGAAGAAAGCCATCGATTTCGACGATGTTCCATCTCTAGACTGATATTTCGCCAAATGCCGCCCCACGCCGGTAAAAGCCCTTTCGTGTCGCTGCAGGTCTTGGAGCGCAATGATCCTCCACTGGTCTTTACCTCGTTCAAGTCACTCTCTGGAAACTGAAGCCGGATGACGGGCGTGAGGGACGAAAAAGAGCGGTGAAGAGGAAGGATGTAACGGCGGAAGGGAATTGAATGGTTGTGATGAGAAATGCAGACGAAGAACGATAGGAAGAAATCGAAAATAAGATAGAGAAAAGGGAGAAAAACCGTTTGGGGGAATGTACTAGTTAATAAAATTTATTCCCTCTAGACAATTATATGTCTTCAAAATATAATTTAGTCTTTTCAGGAAATAATATTTCTTCCTAATAATAATAATAATAATATAACATTCTTTCAGAAATACTATATCAAGAAGAGATCTTTTAAAACATGCATGACCGTTTAAGGTAAGATTTGCGCACTCAAAAATCTTGCAGAGAATATATGGCAGTGGCTTAAATCAGAGTCAATTTACATTCCTTTATTTTTCTTAGAAATATGTTATGCTTCCTAACCCCAACACTGTTTAAGATTATATGGTCGGTTTATTCTTTTTGAACTGTAAGTACGTATTTATCAATATTTTATGCATGTGAATATGGCAAATATAAAGGATACGGATAAATGTATTCGTTATTGCCCACATTTTATGTACATCACTCATTCTCCAGCGCTAAAATTAAGAAAATTTTCGTTCCAGCACAAATAACTAGCGCATCCTGATTGTAGCCCTTGTCAATATATTCATTGTTCCTCTCCCAGCCTTTTCTATACAGATCGATATCTAATGTTAAAGTAATGTAATATGAGTGGTAGGAATTTCATAAGGGCTAGTCATGATAATAGTAGTCCTGAGACAGTTGTTCAGCAAGGGAGTGGAATAGATGGCGTAATGATAGGCGTGGGATATAAGGGTGTGGAACGGAGAGAGGGAGGAAGGGAGACCGACTATGAGGATCGCGGACCAAGAGTAAGAACTGGAAAGGAGACGGCAGTCTGCACTCAGGAAAGCAACGAAGCGTCGAGAGGGACCGATTTGAAACAAGAGAGTCAGAGGCGCCGCGCATCACTTCCGCCGTCGGTAGGAAGATAAGGGGGAGAGGGAAGGTTTTATATGTAGGGATGAAGGGGGGCGGGGAGGAGGATTGTCTCCCTTCATCCTCCTCCCGTCTCGTCAAGGGAGGTGCGGTATTTGTATCCGCCCCCTCCGCATCCATCCGTCCAGGCGTGGGAGCAGACGCACCGCTCCCACACCCCTTGATCCTCTTTCGCGGGCCCAGGCGTCAAACCTCCCAGCGACCGTGTTCCCATCATCCACCCCTTCGTGCCCTCCGCTCCTCCTCCCCAGATCCTCCGTCCCCTTTCTCCATCTGCGCTCGGCCTCATACCCACCACCCTCTATCTCCTGCCCTCCGCTCCTGATTGGACCCTTGTGCTTGTCTTCATCCGGCCTGTCTCGCGACAATCTCCTCTCCACTCTCCCCATTGCGCGCCGTCGATCTTCCGCCTTGCCGCTCGCGCACTCCCACTAGCTATTACTTCCCATTCCCTATCTGTTCAATTTCCTCCTATCTCTGTGTACGACGTGCAGTGGTTTTTTTCAAGCCCTTTTTGGTAATTTTAAATAAAAATGAAACTGCAGCCATTTTTCCAAGGAAATTATACACATGATCCTTGCGGAAATTTCGAAGTGGAAATGAATTAATATCACGAGGTCTTTAGCTACATTTGCGTTGAGTTGAGTAGAAGTTTATGATAATGTTTGCGTAGAATATTACCGAAGCTCACACCCAAAGGACATTCTTTGTTTAATGTTCGTACTATTTTGTGGACTGCTCAAACGCCATTCACATAACGCAATGATTAGGGCTCATTCTGCCCAAAATCTTTGTTTTTGGGCAGAATAAGCGTTACTTAGTATGATAGATAGCATCTCTAAACGATAAAAAGCTGCCTTTTTTGTCACCACAATCCAACGTGAAGCAGGGTATGAATTTCCTACCGTTATTTGCGATAGATCTCTTGAAGAAAGGAACTTCCAGGAAAATTTCTAAAAATTCACTTCAATTATTTAAAATTAAAAGCTTTTAATATAAGCTAAAACCTTTTTGTTTTATGAATGTACAAATATAAAATAATTTAAAGCTTTTAAAGGGATTGTCTACGAAGCGACAGTTGAAAGAAAATTGAGCACCCGCCATAACACAGTCTGCTAAAACCAAGCTTTTAATGTATCGAGACTGCCATCGCTGTGGTAGGAGAACTGCATAGTGACAACACACAGGAGCACGCAGTTGTTGGGTTATGTCCTGGGTGCCGGACCGATTGTGGTAGCGGACTTCTTCTGGTACAACACAATGTTTCGGAGCAATTCGCTAGAATTAGTCCAGATATAAGACTTTTGGAGGCTTTTGAAATATGAGTATGGAGAAGAATGGAGAAGGTGAAATGGACCGAAAGGAAAACAAATGAGGAAGTACTGCAGATGGTGGGTGAGGAGAGGGGTTTGTTGAGAGAAATCCTATGGAAGCAGGAAAAATGGATGAAAGGCGCATTGAGCGGTAGTAGAATATTGAAGAAGGTAATAGAGGGGAGAATGTTGGGCAAGCGAGGAAAAGGCAGGAACAGGATAGGGATGTTGGATGGGATGAAGGAAGGAAGGAAGTACACAGAGATGAAGAGGGACCTGATGTGGAGTAGGTTGCTGGATTGGGTTTTGTTTAAAGTTACAAAATGTTTATTTGATAGTTGTGTCCATCCAAAAACCTACCTTAACCGGTAGATTACCTAACAATCATAAATTATATATATATATATATATATATATATATATATATATATATATATATATTATATAGGCTCTATTTTAGTCATATTGGAAAATCTTTAAATTGCCATAAGATAATAAAATTAGTATAATTCTCAAAATTAAAAATACATTGATTAACTATCATTACCCTTTACAATATAACTTGAGATAAAAGCCTGTCTTCTGGGGAGGAATAAAATAATACAAGAATATGAATTAAATTCCAAACATATTGCAAAGCTTACATCTCATAAAGATTTACGATAAAAGATTTAATTTCCTCTCTGCGGAAAAGAGATTTTATGCAAAAATGATTATAGCATACTAGTAGACTAATTAGCAAAATATCAGTAATTATATATGCAAGTCAAATGTTTTAGTGGCAAAAAATCAACGCCCTAAGACTAAAATATTAATTTTGTGCAGACATAATTATTTTAACGCTGATACATTGGTACTGAAATTACATTAAATTGATGAGGGAAGAGCAATAATCAGCTTCAAATACATTATACATTTTCCTGGATTCACTTAATGAATTTAATATACGCTTTAGTACACCATGACATAGAATGAAATATCCATGCCAGTGATAAATTACTCTGATTCGGAGGCAGTAACAATAAGTAAGATATATTACCCACTTTTCGATATGGAAAATCTGTTTATTAAGTTCCTCATTTCACCCGAAAACTATTTATCTTCAACATGACATGTTTCATTAATCCAGAATCCCCATCTGAGCTCAATATACTAGCCGTATGACAATCATTCATCAAGGGATTTTAATAGAACAGGCTCTCTTACGCAGAACACCCTCAATCAATTTAAGATTCATCCCGCTCCAAGAAAGAACAAGACCAATGCGTGCGACACAAATTTGCTGGATACCATTTCTAAGCGTGTGCCCGTGTATTTCCCTCTTTCTCACTCTGTCGTGAAATATGCCTAAACATTATTCTTGCCCTTTTTCGATAAAGAAGGGAACAAATGATTCTGTGCTCTATATTAAAAACTAATCCGGATTCAAAACCGAATCGTTTGTCATAATCATTCCCTTATGATGGCTTCTGTTACATCCTCTTGCGTCCCCTTTCCTACCACCGTTTCTTCCTCCTTTCCAGTTCCATTTCGGCCTGTGTGTGGGATTCCATCATCCTCTTCCACCCTTCCTCCCACCTCCGCCATAAAACCACCACCGCCTTGTTATCGTCTCATCCATCCTCTTCAATTCAACCGGAAATGCTCCCTCATTTCATTCATCCCTCGCAGGGGTTCTACAAGCTTCCTTCCGAATATGTCCGCTCCTCGCGGAAATCACAGCTCCCAAGGCGCCTGTCTTAGCGTTAGACAGATCATCTTGTGGCCTACTCGCACTTTTAATGCCCCACAAACCCCATGTAAGCTTCTCCTCATCAATCCTTTACCCTTCATCCTCCTATACCCCACTCCTACTTCCATCTCGATAATTTCCCGTTCCACAATTCCGCCCATGGCCATCAGTACACCTTTTCGGCTGACTCTAGGAGATTGAGGAATCAGCCCACACGCCACTTTTTCCGGTCCGCCTACGAATGCAGTACGTTCACGGCAACATTGTATGAAAAATATTTTAAAAAACATACATTATATGGCTCTAGATGAAAAGAATAAACCGTGTCTTCATCCTGCCAATCCTTAGCGAAATAAGAAGGGCCTAATTAATCCATCACGAAATATAAAAGAGATTGCGCGTCTCCCCACCCGTTCTCATCATTCTTCCCCGCCGCCCTTCAACCGCCCACCAGCTCTCCGCAGGTTCTCTGCAGGAATTCCGGCGTCTTCATCCTCGCTTCCCCCTTGGCTCTCGGGATAGAGAAAGATGCGAGGGCAATGAGAGAAAGAGAGAGTGGGTGGACACGGCCCGAGGACGTGGGAAGAGTGAGAAGGAAGTAAGCATTCAACTGGAGTCTCGAATGAGCTTGGAGGAAATATGACGTGGTGGAGAATCCGACCGAAGGAAATCGATATTAAGAAAAAATAATTATGGAGGCCGGAAAAGGGGCGGATCGTTGAAACTTGAGGGGATGGAAATTGAGAATGAAGGGGGCGCGGGTGAGTGGCACGAGGGAGAACATGAAGTGGAGTGAATTTCTAAGGCGGGGAATGGCAAAGGAAGTGGCGATAAATCGAATACTAATTAATTTATTTTTCCTTAGGGAGATCACTTGTAGTAATGCAAAATCACAAGACAAACAACATAAAAATTGAAAATTAGGGTATTGAAAAATAATGAAAACGATATTTCTATTAATTTCAATTTTTTTTAATTGCACTTATCTTCCTACAGGGTATGCAAAATGAAGACATTGTCCACACAATACTATGTAAGTTATCGAGCAATGGAAATTATACAATTACCTATCGATGGAAATTTCATGTAACGTGACATTTTTCATATTTCATGCATTTTCCAATTTTTTGTGAGCGACACGAAACATTTATACGATTTCATCCAAGGCGAAATGGGATGTAGAACGTTTGTATTTCATAATTGAATGGAAACACTAAGGCGTTCAAATGAGCGTTATAATGAATACCTAAGTTCCAACGCAGTAAGAATAAACAGCCTTTCTATTTTTTTTCCTATTAACGGGGAAATACAGAGTATCATGAAGTCAAAAAAAATAGATACGACGTCAAATAGGTTGAAACTGCGAGTTTTGGAGAGATGAGGGAGGAAGAGAGACGGAGACAGAGTGTGGGGAAGGAATCATGGATAGGAGGGGAGGATGGGTGAACGACAAGTGTGGATGTTTTGAGAGGGGGCGATGCATTCTGGCAGGGGCGGGTGATGGGAGGGTCGGGTGGAGGGGTGGGTGGTGGTGCGGGTGGGAAGATCTTCTCATTCCGGCCGCTAATTAGTGGAGCCGAGCTGAATGGTTGGGTGGAGACGGCGGCGGCGACGACGAAGATCGGGGTAGGGACGGGGGAATGGGGAAAGAAGAGAGGGAGAAAAGAATTCGAGGGTGGAAGCCGGCATTCGTTTCCTGCCGTGCACTCAAAAAACGCACCCCCGGAATGGAGGCCGGTGAGGGAGGGTGGTGAAGCGATGGGAGATAAGGGGGCGGGAAGGGGATAGAGCAAGCGCTGGGCGTGGCGGCGAATGGGTTCTGTGTGCGGGGTGGGGGCGCGGGAGAAGTTTGGGCAGGCTGAGGGTTGTGGAGGGGAGATTATTCGGGGTGGGAGTGTGTAGGGGTGGCGAGAGGAAGGGGAAAGGGGGGAGGGGGGGAGGGAGGATGGGGCGGAATATGATTTGTGAGAGGTTTGTTGAATGGATGACTTGGGCGGTGATAAAAGACGAAACGTTCGCCGGAAAAGTAGCTGAAAGGATGTTGCTGGTATTTTTACTTCTCGCATCAGACGGGTTCGTAAATGCAACGAGGGATTTTGATATGGCGTACCCGATCGTAGGTAGCATTCATACAAGACGCTGGATTGAATTGAAGCATTGGGAAACCTTTTAAGAAAATATTAAAATAAAGCAACTTCATCCAATCTTGATATCACATTCTTAAGGATTAACCCATTAAATGATCATATGTATTCTCCTAATCATTAAAATGTAACCCAGGAAGCGCTTCCCGACTTCAATGTCAGAAATTCCTCATGGATTCAGATTGGAAAAATATCTCTATTGAGCATAGAATCGTTATTATTTACTTCAAAACTATCAAATATGAAATTTTGGTGTAGATTTGTTTAGTCTTCACATAATTCATGAATATGATAAAATTCGCCTATAGAATATGCTAAGCCCGTGAAACATTAAAACATGAAATAATGTTAGGAAAACCAGTTCTAAGTTCATGAACAATCCTATTTCAAATCAGGGAAATATCTATTCTTGTTAACTGCGGTTTTATCAAACACTCAACGAATCCAATACGATGAAGGATTGAATTTCGTAATGAAATAAAAGTATTTTGGTTTCACGGCTGACGTAAAATGGATCATTTTGAGCTAAGAAATGCATTGTCAAAATGAATATATTTCTTAACTTTACGAATATGTAATCTTTGAAATGCTTTCATGGACTCAATTCAAATTATATCTCACTCCATATTCTCTTCATATGTATAAATCTCGTATATTCTTTCCTTATTTGCCTCCGCTCATTCAGTCTAAAGGCTGAAAGTACTCTCTCCCGTCTCACCTTGGCTCCACGGTGCCTTCTCGCTACTCACTCGCTACTACGTTTTATACCATGAAGGCGAGAGTGCGCCCTCGTTAGCTGTCGGTATACCTTCTAACTAACGACTCCCTCGCCCGCTGTTCTGTCTGCCTCCCTTCCAACAACCATAATCCTACTCCAGCCATTGTATGTGCCTCCTACTCACACTCCTGACATTCCGACGTGTGCAATATTCCCCTTAGACCTCAAGGAGCCTGGTAGAGGACACTAAAGAAAAGAGAGAAGGAAAGTAATCCCATGTTATTTACGACCCCTTTCAGGCTCTTCTAGGTTATCTAAAAGAAATACCCTGGCCACTTTGATCTCGCAGGAATCATTTGGATTTTGTGAAAGATACATAGTGAAATAAATCCTGGGGTGAAGGTTAAGATTTACCATTGAAGAATATTTTTTACTCGGAGTAATGATGCAAAGAGAAAAAATCTATGAATCATCTATGCACGTACGGTAAAAAAGGATGGAATTCTTAATAAATAGAATAGGGAATTTAACTTAATTATGTCGTTTCAGATATCTAAAGATTTAATATTCTTATTTAAAAAGGAAATCGCCAAGAAATTTGATTCAGATTCTGGCAATGAATCAAATTATATTATAATCAGAGTATACAGGCCTGTAATAAGCCTAAATCAACCCTTTAAATTTTTCATGCAACATCTAGTCAGTTCACACCAATGTCTCTCGCTTTGTTTTTCAATAATATATCATCCCAATGGAAGAGCAAAAAGTTATTCTGATTACTCTTGTGGTGTTCAATATATCGTACGCTGCGCTTTTATATTATTGAAGTACAAAACATAATATAAAATGACTAAAATATCTGGTAAAGGCAATCTCATTAAAAGACGCTGATTCATACATTCTTCTACCCCCGAGGGTTAACTATTCAACGAGTGCAATTATTATAATTAAAAAAAATATTTATTTAACTAATCTCTATCTGGCCCAGTTCTTGTACTAAGATATCCATTTTCCAACTCTGATAATTTCTGAATTCAATCTCAGCTCCACTCCTACCTCAATTTCCATATTTCCCTACGTTCTCATTTATTTACCAACAAAATTCCCACCACCCCCTTCTAATTTTCATCTGTTGTCTTCCGCACACGATCTCATTCAATCCGGCAATTACAAACGACCTCCTCGCCACCTCTTTCCGCCGTGGAAGGATTGAGAAAGAAAGAGCTCCAGGAAAAAGAGAGGACGGGAAAATGGCGGTGGGAGGGAGTGGTGGGTGAAAAATGAACGATGAAATTGGATGGTGGGTCTGTTGGTTGGAGAGTGTGGCTGAGGCAAGCACGAGACTTTTGTGGCGTGGATCTCGAGTAGGGAATCCGAAGGGGGGGAGAGTTTTGGGCCGGTGGAGTGGGAAATGGTGGAGGAAGACGAGAGGAGCATTCGGGCTCTCCTTGTCTATCCAGGGCCAAATTGCTTGGTCGTTAATCATAAAAGCTGATTGTATTGAACTGGCTGTGGAATAAATCCGGTGGCGTAGTGATTCTAAGAGAGCAATCCTGGACCCGTTTAGAATTTGCATCCTTTGGACATGTAATGGATTTAATGCTAGTTAACGAACATACGGACAATGGGCTACCTGGCCAATGAGATGAGCGATGAATTTTCCACCGATGCCACTAATTCCACTACAAATTTTCTAGCATTTCCTCCCCCGAGTTTAGTCAAAGTAAATTCGATTATTCTCAACCGCCTTTTTATATGGCATGCAAAAGAGTGCCATGAGAAAACTTTAACTATACATGTGCATTTTCCGTAAAATTAAATCCATTACCATCAAAACTTTTCCTTAATTCATCACTACTACATGTTTTACAATGATGTCAAATTAGGCACCACATGGATTCGACGTGATTTCAGGAGGGTCAGTGCTTACAGTAATTATACGACACACAACTTTCAATATTTCTCTCGACAAATTAATAAATCCGTGATAGACGCTTAAGATTAAGCGCTAAATATAGAGACGTGAGGTATAATGACATTTATTGAAAATTGCATTTTTTTAGTTGAAAGGTAAAGGACTCAGCTAAAAGAATAGATTGAATGAATAGGTAGTTTTTTTTTAAATGTTTTCCTTTGAAGAATTTGACTTGTGTATCAGTATCTTGGGCATCGCCTATTTCGTGACGAAGAGATTGCACGTGTCACCTAAAATTAACGGAAACATCTGAAAATTAATCAGATACGCAAAACTAATAGTCGGGAGTCCAACGTATTACTATTTAGTTCATGTTCCTATAGAATTCAAACCTACTTCAAATTTGAGTGTTCCTACTTTCAGTGTTTCTACTGTAAGCTAAATACCCCTGAGTATTTAACGCTTACATAAGTCGAGTAGTGTTTAGACTACGAAGACTAGGTGTTTTTTAAAATATAAGTGGCATATTACTCAACTGCAATATTCAGGAAATAAATTCACTAGAGTCACTAGGGAGACAATAAAAACGCATTCACATTATTCATGCGATGTTCAACTGCCCCCTAAACTTAGCACGACCAATTATTCAAAAGGTACTTCCATCTTCCACATGACATAATCTCTCCTCAGGCATTCCGCCAATAAACCGTAATCGCTCCGTTGGGTTCAAAACATGAAAAATTGAACTCACGTCATGACTTGTCTGAAACTTCTTACGTGCAGAGGTCAAGTTTCTCCCAGCGGAGGCCAGAGTGCACTCAGACCATATTACGGTACGCAGCCGAACTATCCCAATCACGAGAACACAAAGTAAAGGAGTAAAAATAAATAAATAAACAAGAACAAACAGGATACCTTCACTTTAACGTGATGTCTCGGGAAAAAGGGCGGACACATTTCGATTCTTCTTTTTTCCTAAAAATAGTCCCGTACCTGCCCGTGCCCCTCCGACCGTGGCAGCACCAATGATAGCGGAGCAAGAGAACGGGGTTGGGACTGGGGGGGGTTGAAACTGCTTGACGTGCACCGTCTTTCATTTGTTGTTTCGTGCCTACATATGCTGCCGAAGAAGAAAACTCCACGAGCACCGTGAGTAAGGGAACGAGAGGAAAAGAGACAAAAAGAAATAATTGAGAGGGTGGGAGAAAGAGAGAGAGGAAGAGATCTTCCCTCACGACGAGTGACGCCGTCAACCCCTTTAGAGGCTGCGGGGGGGGGCGAATATCCGCGGGGAGGAGAGAGAGGGGGGAAACGTTGGAGGGTGGAAGCCTCCGGGGAGGGGGGAGAAAGGGACTTCCGCAGAAAAAGGGTATCGCGCACGTCCCACACTCTTTCTTCACCTTTCCCTCCTGCCCTCCGCCACGCCCGCCCCACGAATCCCCTCCTCCTCCCAAAAATCGTTTTCCCCTCTCCCACACATTAATCATAGGCGTGCCACAAGAGCCCACCTCCTACAGAAAACGTTCGCTTCGCTCCGCTCCCCCGCACAACCCCCTAACGGCACTTCCTTCCAAAAACCCCTTAAGACGCCCGCCCCCTCCCTCAATTGAACTACCCGGCTCTCGGCCACACTCTCCCATCGTCGTAACTATTCGTCTCCCCCCCCCCTAATTTCACATCTTCCTCTCTCTCTCTCGCAAACCCCCCTCCCCCAATATTCTACTACCTCTCGACCCAATCCCACCGCTTCGGTCTCACGTAGGCACCCATCCTTGCCTCATAGCACGAGACCGCTTGGCAAGCAGATGAGCGATGGCCACAAGTCGGAGCCACGGGATGGAAAAGGTTGGATGACATGGGGGCAGGAGGGTGGCGTCCGAGGGAGAGAGGAACGGTGGGTGGGAAGAGGCCGTGGTAAGGAGCGGGAGATTTTGGGGGCGGGGGATCGGGAGACAGAGGGAGAGGGAGAGATAGGGCAGCCGGGGATGGGGAGGTAGGGAGACGGAAATCGAGCTGACAGGTTGGGTAGGTTCCGTCTGCTACGATACCGTGAGCAAGGGGGGAAACCATTTCCACCCCTATCCCCGTCATCCTTCTCCGTGTTCTCCCATTTCCTTCTCTCCCACCCCTTTCTCCCTTCCTTCCACACCCTTCCTCTTTTCGTCCAGTTTTCGCATATCTTACGGTACTTCACGTTTTGCTGTGGAATTTTTCCATTCTCGGAAAAAAAGTAATCATTCCTAATGAAACTACACTTAGTGTTGGCAATAAATAACACAGGCCTACAAAAAAAATTATTTTGGTGCCGGGAATCTTTGTGATGATTTTAACTATATTTGTAGAGCTGAATCCAAATATGAAATCCGTTTTTATTTAACAGCTCTACTTTTTTAGGTATGGCACATCTCACGATTAGTTGTTTTAATATTTGATATATTCCGGAAAATAATTTTCAAAGTTAAATAAATCTATAAGTATACTAATTTATAACCACTCTGCGGTGTTCCTTTTATTTTCAATAAACTGTCAACCAGTTTTATGTATATTTCTATATTGTAGGCCAAAGAGATTAAAAAACAAAAGTCGTTTGTAACGACTTCGGTAAAAGATGGCGAAATTAGTTCATAAGGTATCCGTTAGATGGCATCCACGTTTTCTGTTCTCTTGACAGCCATTTTTGTTTCATTAGTTGCCCTTGGCTATTCGGAGCAGGTGAAATTATAATTTTTCGCAAACATGCTGTTTTGTCTGCTTAGGTTCAAAAAGTATAGGATATCGTATAACTATCCTTGATTTTTCAATCGAAAACTGATTATATTTTTCTTGGTTATTTTATCAATACGACGGATAATATACTATATACACGATGATATGATGGATCAGGTAAACTAATTGATGAAAAAATGAATTCCATGACCTCTTGGAACCAGCAAATATACCGTAAGTTTTTTAAAATGGGCAAAATGGGATGATTAATATATTACGGGTTTTTGAAGATAGGTAAGTGTATGCAGTTTGAAATGTAGGTGTGAGAGGCACCTTGTATTTATATCATTCTTCTTTAGAAAACGGGACACATTGAATACATCGCAATACATTATATGAGGACTTTTTGATGAGTTACTTCATGTTTACCTCGGGTTTCATGATTTCTTTTAAGGGCGCAGGAAAGACCGAAAAATATATTTTACCCATTATTCCAAATGTGGCAGACGAGATGGGGTCATCAGTTCAATGTGAGAAGCCTGGGAATTTTGTTGTACTATCCTGATGAGGACCCCGACATGTGGTATCGTCAAGGAGGATCTCTAGCTAATTGTTTACATCACTACGAAAAATGTGTACATTTAGATGTAGTTAGCATGATCGAAAATCTATATTGATGCAAGGCCATGATTTCCGCAACTCTGTGTCAAGCAAGAGTATTAACATACCTACTTCAGGTTCGTTCTTCGGTTGCCATGTTTTTCTGGGTGAATGAAAAACATCGTACAAGAAAATAAACGTTTAGAAAGGAATACCTGGATACGGTGAAATGCTAAAAGGTGCTTATAACAATAAGGATTTTCCTTAACCGTTTTTGCAAGTAATGGGTCTTATTTTTTATGCCTGCAATTCCTATTTCTGAAATGAATATGAATTACAGAAAGATTGAACCGGATGGAATAAAGTAAGAATAGAATTGTACACCGACGATCAAATGAATTATTTAAAATGTACCATAGTATTGGTGTCCTAATCCATCCGATAAAAGTTATGTAGATATTTCCTGTAATGCTATTCCCAATTTTCTCGATGACTATTTGGATGAATGTAATAATTCCAGGGTAGAAACGCAAAAAGCACGTCCACCATACAAGCTTAATTCTCCAATTTCCTGCTAGGACAAATTCATTAATAATTGAAGTGGCATAGCAAACTTAGTTCTTGGGAAATATGCTCCAAAGAATTCGAATTTAATTCTGGAACAAAACTGCCGACCAACAAAATATAATCACCAGCATTCACGAATTATGAATGAAAAAGAATTCTTTAAAACCGAGAATTCAGGCAGCAGCAGCTTTCCCACCGAAAAAATCTTTGTGATTTGTACGTTTTATCCGACCGGCTGATGAAACAGTTCATCAAGTAGGCTTTTTTCGTTCTAGTTTGTGGGAGAACGTACACAAAAGAATAATTTGAGAGGTGGATTGCAGTAGCGACTGACTTGCATGCCATACAGCTGTATCTCAAATTGTTCCTCTTGTTGTCTAGACGACTAACTGGACGGGCTATACCTGCCATCAGAGAGTACGTGTTGCTCCACCGAAGGAAGACCCATAGCGTGACGGGATTGTTGATTGGTTATTTGAGATAGATGGAAAGGGGGGAGAAATGAGGGAGCGGAGGTATTGTCAGTGGGGCGTGTTCCAACTATGTCCAATGGATAAATGATAACGCGCTCTAGTGGGAACCCTTATGACGGCACCGTTAATGTGTTAGACGATAAACGACATGTTTTGAATTGGAATATGATTAGTAAAGATGAGATTGTTCCAAATTAGAATGAAAAATATTCACGATTTCCTTTGTTTAAACTTTCCTTTCACTAAAAATAATGGCAAACGCTCTAAATATAAATTCACTTTGTATTTTACTCACCAACTCTAAGTAATATCCTCTTGTAAGTTAAATATTTTAATTACGAAAATACCTCGTAGAATTGCAAAGATTATGGTTATTATACGAGTACATGCATTCCGATGTCGGCGCGTTATTTATTTCATCAAACAGAGGCTCTTTAAACATAACTGATTCACTAACGTGGGTAATCGCAGATTGAGATTTACTTAGTTCTTAGATTGAATTTTCCATGTCAGGAAATCATAATTTTTCTATCTTAGAAATTTTTCATAGCAGCGAATACCGCTGACACCATGGAAAATATATTCCATCTGTACGCCGACACTATTTTTTAACAGTTTAATTCACGGAAGTTTATAAATTAAAACTCTGGAGAGATGTTGAATTTAAAGCAATGACGTATTAAACATAAATAAAAGGAAAAAAAGTGCTCAGCGTATATTCTCCGAGAAGGTAGGGTTCTTATGAGAATTATTGCCTGCTCGAAATGTCTAACATTTTTTTAGAGGAGGCTCTAATGTCATCGCGTGTCCGGTGCCGAGACTTAACGTGGGACGAGACCACTGGACGTTGACTCAACAGCGTCCCTCGTTTGAAAAATGACCAGGTGGGAGCAGAGCCGAAATAAATGGCGCGAAAGGGTAAAAGGGTTGTGGTAGCGAAAGAGGAGACAGAAGAGTGAGTGGGATAGTGTGGCGCCGAGTGCTTGGAACGATTCAACGCACTCTGCCAGAATATTGTCGCAACCCCATTGACGGTAAAGCTCATATCTCGCTTTGAAAAAAAAATTCAGTTAGACATCACAAAATTTATCTGAAGTACAAAATGAATTCAACCACTTGTATTACTACTATTAAATAGTAAAAATCGTCCACTCAGCTCCTAGATTTTCAAAGATTGCTTCCAGTTGACTGGATCCAAGATGAACTACTTCAGATTCTTAGCTGTAAATTCTTTTCCTAAAAAATACTTCCCTTTTCTCAAACATATTTGTATTAACTCATGCCATTGTTTCAAAGCGGTAGACGTGTTCCGACCATTCATTTTAATATTTACGACAATATGTTGAAATAACAACTTTTACATAATTCATAGTTTCGATTATCACTTATGATCGTTTGAGCAATTGTGTAGATAAACACAATAAAGTTATTCTTTTGGAACTGAAATGGACATTAGTTGACAACTTTTCCCGAAGTACACTGAGCAGAAAATAAAAGAAAGCATTAATATTACAGTTCGCGTAGATTCGTTTAAAATAACTCCTTCGGCGTCTCCATCGAAATATCTCGGCAAGAAGCACCACCAGCCCTCGCACTTCGAGGGAAGTGTGTAGTTGCGTGACTCAAGGAATGAGTTACGAGCGCCGGGTGCGCGTGTTGATCTTTGGCACGGACGTGCGGGGGAGGAGTGAGGGCGGGGAGTGACCAGAGTGAGAGGGGCGTCGGGATAAAGGGGGGCGGAGGAGGAAATGAATTAAAGGGAAAAATGAGACATGCTTAACGGAGGACGTGTTTCTGGGGGAGAAGGGAGGAGGGTTGAGGAGGAGAGGCGGGGGAGCAGCGGAGGAGGAGGAAGTGAAAAGGGAGAGGGAATTACGTTTCGACAAAGGAGAATGAATCACTATGGAGACCTAGATGTTCGCCGGATCGTTATATTTTCCTCCTCTTTCATAATAGGGATTTCTATATTGTATACCAATTGGGGGCGAAACGTTCTTAGACAGCGTTACACCGAAAATGAAGGTTTGAATTTTGAATTGTTTCAAAATTGAATTTTGAAGTTAGACATTAATGTCATAGGTATTTAACATGGATGACATAACGTTGATTTAGACTCATTGTAAATAAAATTTTATCACGAAATCAATAGTTGAGTAAAACTATTGGAAAAGTATACGTCTTAATTTTGGAACAAAACATATTTTGATGGCCAGCGTTTCTAAAACTGGTCTCCTTGAACATAATCGGTAATTGTTGAGAATGAATATATAGTGCACATTTAGGTAAGAATTTTAAAACCTTGAGTATAAAATGTAAATATATCATAATTTCATATTTACCACTTTTGAATTATTATACTTACTATGTTATGTCGTCGCGCACTCAGGATATACTTCCTATTTTTTCCGGAACACACGTAAAATATGTTTGACACTATGTCATCTACAAAAAGGACATTAATAATAACGAGTAGACGTTCAGTTTTTGGGAATTTTTTTAAGGTTACGTTGTTAGCGCAACATTTCTTATTAATTGTATTTTTAATTGAGAATTAATAAGATTACAAAATTGCATAGATTTGTGTGTAAATATTAAAAACGGGGGTAGGAAGATGTTCGAAGAAAGTTAAAAACATACTTAAAGTGTAATAAACTCCAAAATTAATCCAGTTACATCTTGTATTCCAGTTACATGTGTTCAATTTTTTTTCGTAGGTGATCCAAGGAAATGCTAATACATACCTGGAGGCAAAGAGAACGCTAGACCCTCCAGTGTGGGCCAACAGGGTACGCTTCCTTCCCTACAGCTACCACCGAAGGACTGTGTGCATGCGAGTGGAAATATATGGATGCTATTGGAATGGTAATAGATGAAATGCATACTCATACATTATATCTTTTTTAAAGGGATATCTAGCACAGATTTCACATTATAATTGCACCTAGGCTCAAATCCCTTAAAGAAACCAAAATTTCCCTCGAATTCCTCGTTCTATTCTCACTTCAAAGTATTTATGCGAATTATTTTAGTATTCTAAATATTTTGTAACGAATTTAATCACAAAAGTTGTTATTTACTTAATTAAATTAATTTTATGCGGACTTATTGTTTTCAGATGGCATCGTTAGCTACACAATGCCACAAGGCGATAAAAGAGGCTCCGGATGGGAATTCTTTGATGCTACATACGATGGCTTCTGGGATGGAGAACTCCTTCGACGAGGTCTAGGACAACTAACAGATGGAAAGATTGGTCCAGAGAACTTCAAAATGGGCTACTACGATTACGAGAGAGGTGAGTGAACTATATTCAATGTTACAGAAGCACATAAACACTACTGTTCGTAGCATGTCGGCTTGGCGTCACAATACTTCCTTAGACACTGAGTGGCTGACCGTTTGTGGAGGATGCACTCGCCCACTTGTAAAAAAAATCTCAATCATTACGATTAAGGGTCGTCACCTACCTAGACATACCATACCACTTTTCATTTATGAAGATATGAAGACATACGATCAATGATGTAACCGTATTTGATGCCCTTTTGAACAAATGTCCAATCATCATGCCACGTGTCCAGTATTTGCAATGTTGAGAAAGGTTTTAAGATGCGCTAAACTGATAGCCCTCACTTCCACTTGCTGTCGTTTTCAGTACCACCAGTACAAAAGAAGAGTGCAAAAGATATGCATTGATTCATTTCAGTAGAAAATGAGTTTAAGTTCTTAATCCATTCCTAATACTTCCAGTAAGTACGAGGTTTGAAACCTCGTATGTTGATTAGATTCTGGGATATAATGACTAACCAAAATCATCCCATTCTATGAACAAACTTACCCTTTGTATCGAAAGAGTGTGTAACTCATTAAAAGTACATCAAAGCGTAGCACTGAGTGCGATTACTGGCTAGTAATGAAACCGCGACATACAGAACAGATTGGATAGTCAAGATCTTTGGAAAATACCCCTATTCTTCAAGTGAAGAGGAAGAGAGATAAGAAGACTCAGCGGGAGGTTCTTTTCTTGTTCCTTTTTCTGCTCAAGTGTGTCTCCCCGCTCCGCCAGGGGCTCCCAGAAACCCTTTTGTGGGCAAACGGCAAGGAGAGCCTAAAAAGGATCTCTTCAGGGTCTTGGGTGAAGGCGGGAAAGCCAATAATTAAACATTGACTCACGTTCTCGTGAAGGGAAGCTCCTTACTTTAGAATCTGGAGCACACTCGACGGCGTATAAAGGAGACCACTTTATTGGACGAGACGGAGACGACGAGCGTCTGTTACATTCCCTCTACACTTTCCCTCTCTCCCCCTCGGCGCCAATCACGCGCTTCCATCCTCTCTGCCCACCCCTGCCTGTGTCTTGCTTTTCATATTATTCAGATCACAGTTGAAGGAAAATTTTGATATTTCAATTATTTGCCCACTCACCACAAGAGCGCTTTTGCCTTTCAGGAAAAAACCTCTTCAATTTTCACGGAGTTTCGTTGAAAGCACTAGATATTGATGAGCACCGTAACATACAACCTATGAGCTTCTGCCTGTCTTTATCAGGATTCAATATAATCCATATGAAATTACCGTTGATAAGATATTCCAATGTACTTTTTCAATTGATGTGATTCCCCATTTTAGGTCAGGGTTTTACGGGTGGGGGGGGTGAACAATTATGGTTAAAAGGAAACAATCCTGATTCAGAGAGTGCTTGAGGAAAATATTGCTTACCTTAAAATGGCTATTAACGACAGATAGTTCAAGTTCCTTATTCTTAGAGTATGAAGGTGATTTAATGTATGATATTTTATGAAAATGTATTCCTGCGATGTATTATTAATTCTCCCTCTTACTTATTTTTTCCAGGCCAAGGATGGGTGGGATGGCGAAACGACACACGGGGAGCTCAGCCCATCGAGATCAAATTCGAATTCGACCGAATACGAGAATTCACGGCTGTTCACATATTTTGCAACAACCAGTTCACTCGAGATGTGCAGGTAACTAGAATTTTAGCATGCTGCATTCATTTATTTCTATATTCTATTTCAATAAGTAATCGCGTATGCCTCATCCACGAAAAAAAATACTGGTAATATCTAGTATATACTGGTACCTAATTATTTCTTGCAGAATATATCCCATATATGCAATGCTACATACATGCATGACCTTGGTTCAAAATATATCTCTTTACTCAGCGATTAATGCGAATTTTCAACACCTGACAAATTATTTACACAGATAATCATAAAAATTCTCTACTTGCCGCGTGTACTCATAACCACGTTTTCATGTATCTTTAATACCGCATACCTTAATTCTTCTCCAAAATACAAAATTTATTAATTACCTATGGTTTCCATTTCTCCATTAACAGTTTTTATACTCTCATCAAGCCAAAAATTTACTTGCCTACGTGAATTCAAAGAGTTGGCTTCACTTGAAATAATATAAGTGTAGGATTCGATTGTGGAATTATGGAGGAAATGAAGATCCGGCAAGCTTGCCGTTTCGACAAATAGTCACCATTTCAACGCAAACCGGGAGGTGGAAGGAAGATGTAGGCGTTTTACAAAATGTCGAAATGGCAACTGTGCATAAGAACAGTCAAGCAAATGGAAAATTGGTAGAAGTGGAAGCGCGGGAAAACAAAAGGGCAAAACGAAGCCCTCACTTGGACGCTGACACTCCAGGGGGACAAGGGGGTTCTTCAGTGAGGTCTAAATCCGCGACGACATATCATCCGAATGTTTGAAGTCAAACTTCGTGATCATCATTAGAAAATCCGAGTGCGAAGGAGCATTGAGAACCCCGAGCCATGGGTGTCGTGAACCGTGCCCTGGATTTCGTATCATATAATCCACACTAGGACATACTGACGGATGGAGGGATGTAGGTATCCACCATCTGAAACGCTGGTCCCTAAACTATTTGGGCGCAGCTAAAAGAAGAATCTCCATTCCACGATAGGTTGGTGACACTGATTCCCGACCCATGACCTCCTGTTGTCCATGGGGATCGCATAGTAACAATGTGTAAAAAATTTTCGAGCATGAGGTCACGAGTTGAAAAGCACAACTATTGCAACTCACGGGCAGAGAGGACACGTGCGCAAAAGGGAGGGAAGGGAGATGGAGGACAAGGTGGAAGGGAGAACGGGGAGTCCGAGCAGAGTAAGGAAAGTGTTGGGGACGAAGCTAGTAGAGGAGAGGGTGGATTCGAAAATTGCGAATGAGACTCCCTGGAATCAAGGCGAAGTCGCCTTTTGATCCCGCGTTCCAACGTTGTTCCCAGACGTACCCCCACTGTCTCTCGCCTCGCCCCTCATCTCCAGCGTAAAGGTCTTTGGTGACCACCATCGGGCACTCTTTGCGAAGAGCAGAGTTTCTTCAAGGAATGAGAGGGAGAGAGAAATGGAGATGGTGAGAGCTAGAGAGAGAAAGAGAGAGGGAGCGGTCGGCGACTCCATTGAGGGGTGAGTGGCGTGTCCCTTTCCGTCTCCGTACGCCGACTTATCGCGAAGTCCTCCCTCACCGCTGCCGCACACACCCCGAAGGGTTGGGCGGTACTTCCACTTGATGCCTTCCCCCTATCCCTTCTCCTCGCTATTTCCCATTGCCCATATTGACGCCCCAAGTACGTTGCGGGGACCCAAAGGGAGTGCCACGGTAGAGAAAGGGAGGAAGGGTGAGCGGGTATTGGTTGCGTGAGTGAAGTGGAACCTAGGGGGAGCAAGGGATGGACGAAGATGAAAGGAGACTTGAGAGAAAAATGTATGGGGAGAAGATGAAGTGGGAATACCCACGAGGGAAGTGACCAACCTCATTAAGAAGCGAGTTTCGCTATGAGAAAACAATTTTCGGAATAAACAGACATCGAACTAATTTAATAATTCAAATACAAAATACCTGCAAGTGATAAGTGCATGACTAACGGGAATTGCCACATGGTCTACCACCTTCGAGATACGTTCGGAAAATGGAAATGGATTCGCTGTTGGCATTAAATTCAGAAATATATTTGCTATATTTGCGAAAAAACTAGAAATTCTGCTTGGAAAACTAAATTTTGCTCAGCAACAAATGAAATGAAAACCTGCCACGATTCCAGACTGTAAGTTACAAGAAATTATTAAAAAATTAAGAAAATGACATGGAGGTAATAACACGATATTCTAAGGATTCCGTTCCTTAAGCATTACTCTGAAGAGGCAATGCTTAAGGAACTGAAGTTTTGCTCTAATAATGACTGCCGAATGAGAGCTGATGTAGATACCCGACAAGAAAAGTGAAATACAGCTTTCGAAAAGAGATCTTTGCCAGAAACCGAACTTGCTCGTATAAGATCAACCACAATGTACCACAGGAAGTAAATGAGTGACTTTTTTGTAAAACAAGAGTAAATCAGCAAATATCTTGTGGTACTTAGCGAAAATGAAATGAACGGCTGTGTGGCCGAAATCCTCCGTGGTGACGAACATACCTTCTGGCTATTACCAAGGGGAATTTTCATTTCTCGTCTCATATATGTTGATTTTTCACCACGAAAATAATAACGGCCCCATAGATTCTGCCACCAAAATCCATAAAATAAAACAAAACTACACTACTACTCGTGAATTAGTAAAATGAAGAGATGAAACTCAGCATGGAAAACGGAAAGGTAGGAAATAGCGAGGGAGATGTGTAACTGGAGAGGAGTTAAAAAGCGAGGTTTGAAGTGGCGAGTGGAGGAAAACAGGAGAAGGGAAGAGGGCGTCATTGAGAGGTAGAGAGAGATGGTGGTAGGGGGATGTGTAGAGAGCAGGGGAAGGGGAGTTGGCAGAGGATCGAAAATACGATATTTTTTTCCGACGGGAGAGGTTGGGGTCGGGAGAGAAGAGAGATATGGTATTTCAGGATAAATGGAAGGGGGAAAGAGGTAGGAAATATATAAAAATAATAATATAACATTCGTTGAGAGTGGGACGACGAGGAAATACCTTCAGATATTCCCCCACCCCCTACCATCCCTTTTTCCCACTCAACTACATTCACTCCCCCCAAGCTTCCCCCCTCCCCTGGTATTTTATTTTAGTTTTTATTTTCATACACTCACCCGCAAACCCTCCCCTCTCTCGATGGGCAACCGTATGAATCCAATGCGTTCAGTTTCCCATCCATTTTCAAAGGCGAGAGCGTAGGTGGGCGGCAGTAGGGAAGCTTCACCGCGCGCGCCAACCGGTGATCGACTCGAGTGGGTATTGAAGCGGGGTCCGCTGCGGGAAGGTACGGTAGGTTGGGGTTCATGTGAGGAAGCCATGCAAGATGTCGGCGATGGCCGATGGGAGATGGCTGGCTGGCAGTTGGGTTGCAATAGGTAACGAGGGTGGGTAGATATTGATGGAGAGACAGCGACAAGGGTGGAAGGAAAAAGAATGGATTTGAAATCAAAAGATGTGAAAGTCTTGAGAGGCCTGCCCACGGTTTTTCTACGATGTATCAACGAAGGAATGTCTGGCGGAAGTGCACAGGGTTGTAAAAAGGAGCTATTAGACCCCTAGAAATGAGCCTTAGAATTCAATTCAAGAACACAAAGCCATTTATACGTACGTGTCAGTTGAATTTGAATGCGAAGAGTGTACGCTGCTTTTAACCTTCTAGGAGTTATCCCAAAAATCTGTCCTTCACAAGTATATTTACATGGACCTTTAACCACATTTATTTTTACAGTTACCAATTACATCCAGTACTACATGCAGTATTAAATTCTTAATTTGATCAACCCATTTGGAAATCATATTTTTACAAATTAAAGCCTGAGGCAATCTCTCATGCGAAATGACGGTGTTAATCATGAAGAATAGTCATTGATTTGCACAAGGTTTAAATATTGGCTAATATTTTAAAAAGTTTATGCTATGTCGCGTTACTTGACGCGATTAAACATATTAAGTGTAGCACATTGATCGTCAAATATTATTTAATCCAGATTAAAAACCTCGTTTGGATCTTTGCTTCCAGTTTCCAGTTTAAAACACTCGGGATAAAATTGATAATGGGAAACTTAGGGCAGTATAATACAGTTATGGTGATAAAAGTAAAAATCTGCGCAAACTATTTCCATGTGGTCTAAAAATACGGTTCAAATTAAAGATACTCCAAGAAATCAGTGAACACTAAGTTCATGTTGATGCAGTTACATTTGTACAGTTCTGCTGAAATACAAGCACGAAATATGCACCACTTTAGTTTTGAAACAAGCCATGTATTACGGTCAGTGGAGTCAGTTCTTGTGGGATGAGTAACGGTACCCCATGAACCCTGTATGCTTTGTGTGTCCGTGTCAGAACATGATAGGGTATGATGAAAGATATACGACGAGCTATCTGAAATAAGAGATATGGATCCCGGCGCACAGGGACGGTAGGATCAGGATGATAGAGGGGGGATGGTAGAAAGACCGGAAATTAGCAGATTCGAGCGGCAACCGTCTCGAGGGGGGGTTGGGTACTGTCGGAGCTCACGCACCAGCACCATCGTCCAGCGAGAGAGCCTTCCCCTCCATGGTCCCCCACCTGCGTCCCCAGCACTACATGCCTATTTCAATAAACCGCACACTAGCGTATTATCTGCAAACGCACTCGCCCTTCATGCTTGTCAGTTTCTTATTCTGATTAGACTTCGATGGAAATCAATCAGACCTATTGATTATAAACAGTGACTTGACGCGGAAAACAATAAATTTTTAAATTATTCAGAAACAAGATAGGAGCATGTCATTCTCGTTACAGAAGCGGGTTTCCAAGTGGGTCGTGCAGAGTTTTGAAAGCCATTCTGGAGGCGAACGAAGTTCGCCGCGCCTAAAGTCCCATGATGAGTTGTTCGAGCACAAATTATGTCTCGCCTCGACCCGATTCCAAACCTTTGAGAAATTCTCTTTGAAGTCGTAATTGGCGTGCCGGTGACGCAATAACAAAATGACTCAACAAATGCTATCTCTATATACAAAGGAAGAATAAACTCGTGACCTAATGACTGCCTGAGTGCTCCTCTGACGTGGAATTCCTTAAACTAGAGGGGCTTGCATGTCACACGCTTAACTACCGCTGTCCTGCATATGTCACGCAACAAACGCTACCGTATCCCCTGATGGAAATATGTAACTACGCTAAAATTTTTTGAAATAAGAAGAGAAAAATTACTCTTTAAGGTTCTTAAATCTGTATTACGTATAAATATAATGTTTTGCCAAACCCCATCTAGCAAATTTCCAACTTGTCTGAGGTTACTATAATATGGAGGTTTCATGAAAACCAATGTCTCCATCCACCTTATCTCTAATTATATTTCTTATGAATTATCATGCAAAATTGGAGCAGATATTAAATGTATTTTTTTGACACTGGAAGTAGGTAATCAGATTAAGCGCTGAGGAAATAATTAAAAATATTTTCTGATACCGGCGAAATGGAAGCAATTTCTGATGGCTGTAATATTATAATTGCGTAGCAGGGTATTGCTATAATGAATTCTGCCTGCTGTAAGCTCTCAATCTTCAAAAACTAATGTTCTGTCTTGCCGGGATGTCGTAGACGCTTGCAAGATTTTGTTTGCCAAGCTCACATTTATTCAAGTGATAGAACGCATGTTTCCTTTATTGGAAGGATACATTGAAAAATGAGATTATCCTCCAAGTAATTTTAAGGATTTCAATCTGATTGGCCTCTTCCGGTTATTTTCATTTCCTTACCTACCTTTCTCCAGCTGTCTATTAATATCTTTAAAATCAACAGCTGATGACCTCTCATCATGTGTACTCGGGCTTAAACGCCACAGTACTAAGAAAATGCTTCCATTGTAGGGAGCTCAATAAGCTGGACATAATATGATTTATTCCAGAAGACGAACATGTCAAGGCCTTTGAAAACGAAGATTATAAGAAATCAAAATATGATGTAATTTCTGATCGTTCCGATTTTTCCAATTAAAGGAGCAACAAATAAAGAGAAAGGAAATCTTTAGCCTTTCATTTTGGAACGATACCTCTCGGATATAGCCTATTATACCATCGAATGAATACAAAGCTAAGGACTATACTCAGAAGATGGGGCGGCAAGGGATAGGTAAGTGGAGGATGAAGGTAGAAGGTGGAACCGGAATCTTCCTTTGTGTTGTCTCATTCAACTCCCCCATTTCTGCTGGCCTCTGTTCGACCCATTGTCTTCATCAGGGTCGAAACACAAAGAGACGTTGATAAGGGCCAAGAAAGCAAATCGGAGGCGAATCTGCGGGCAAGTACAAGACTAATTCGCGAATTGCCTAGCCGTCCAATTCTATTTCGTGTAATTTGTTGCGCGGGGTACACAATTTACTTCTTGTTCCTTGACTGCATTGGTCAGAAATAGCATTAAGTAATCTTAAAAAGCTTGGATACTACACAGATTTCTAACAGAGTTCTCTGAAGTTTATGTATTATGAACACTTGAATACATTTCTTGTCCAGTCAGAGGAAATAATAGTTTTAAACGTTTTATTGAATAATATTTGGGAAAATATTTACTTTGGGAAGCTTTCAGCAAATCAAAACTAAATTTGCTTGCTTAGATAACTCGATAAATTTAATGAACAAGATTTTTCACGAACGGGAAAATGTGGCAAAAAGAGTTAGATAAAGTCGCGAGAAATTCCGCCAGATTCGTTCAAAATTGTTATAATAAGAACAAAAGTACGAACAGTCGTTATACCTGACGGAATTTCATCTTTTGCTATTTTAGGAATAATACTAAGGTTGCTATATTTGTTTTTACTGCTAAAGTTGCTGAACTGAACATTGAAGTAGCTCTTCATCACGAAATTGATCCAAAATCTTATTTGGTGTCCGATCACTCCCTCTTACTGCCAACACCTATAATCCCCTAGAAATTCGTGGTAATGGTTTTGTGACCTCATTTAGGCTGCTCCAAACTTAGGGGTTAAGAACCCCTGATGAGCCCGGCAGATGTGAAAACGGAGTAGAGACGCGACGTTAGACCTTATTGTTCACCGTGGCCTGAAATCGATCACGCGCAATCTTCAATGCTTCACAGCGAGAATACTCATTCCGTGGCGTTTTCAACTCCAGATTATTCGGTGAAACCTATAGTCCGAACACGACGTTCGGCAGACAAATGACGGGTTAATCGGGAAGACCGATACATTCCATCACTCCCTCTATCACCAGGGCGCTACAAATTCTCTTGACGCTTTGCCTCAGAATACCGGGTCCAAACACGCCCGGCAGTCGAAATGAAAACTTTCCTCCGCGCCTGTTTATCCTCCTTTATTATCGAGATATCCATTCGGAAAGCATTCGAGAAACGCTTAAAGGCGGGAAGAGGGTGGGGTTTGGTGGGATTTCTGGGGGTCTTCAAACGCCACCAGAGCGCAGAGAACACGGACTATGTCCTGTCCGTCGGACGCCGTTCAAGAGGCTCATTCCTTCCCCTCTCGAAATGCCCTCAATGTGCCCCTACTCCCCCGAGCTCTCCTGTATCCTAAGGAAAAAAAAACTTCTCCGGAGTCTCAAAGCGTTATTCTTTTTTTCTCCCACACCCTTTCTAAATGCATCCACTCAAGAGAGGCAAATACACACAAACCCTCAAAGACTGTCACCTCAGAAGCCATCTCTCAAGAGAAATGTTTTCATAATTTTTTCCTCCCCGCTTCCTCTCGGCCTCCCCTCACCATCTCTCTCCGTCCTCTTCCTCCCTTCTGCCCCACGACACGCCGCCATCGCTCAAAAACCGTCTCTCACTCTCACCGTTCTCTTTAACTTACTCCCGTCATAATTTTTTCTACCTCCTCCTCTTCTTTCTTGCCCTTCCCCTCCATCTTCGGCGCGCTTCCACTCACAACGGATCCTCTGCCGCGGTGCTGATATGGCGTGGAGCCATCAGTCTCCACCTCCCCACTTCAGCAACCACTTCCTCACACTCTTCCTTCTTCCTCCGTCCCTTTCTCCCACACCCAGCTCATTTTTTTCAGTTCTCCATCTCCCATTCACTCCCCCCTCACCCCCGCTCAAAGCTCAACACCAATGGAATGAAATGCACATCTCTTATACCACCCCTCACTTACGGCAGACGGAACGGTAATTTTTTTTCGAATGGGATCGTTTTTGCTAAATACGCGTATCGAGGCAATGCATCAACGCGATACGAGCAGCAGCTACTCGAAGGCTTACTGTTCCTTTAAAAGTCGCACAAAAGAATAAGTGATTTCACGTCGAATTTTCAGCCAGAATAGAGATTTTACTTCATGTGGGGTACTCATGTCTCTCGTCTGGTAGAGATGAGCGCCTACCACGAATGCCATGATTGTATTCGAAGACGTCATATATTATATATACTTTAGTTCCAATAGCTACGCTATTATGCAATTCTATAAATGGTCGCTGAGACGAAAGATAAATTTCAACGGTGTTTCTCGGATACTTGATGATGAATGGATGGAACGGGTGATTTCATAGGAAAGTGACTTTTTCTAATATACATTGGGTTACTTAGCAGAAAAATCATCGATACGGATTTATTTAAAAAATCGATCAGTGTTTATACCTGAAACAAATAACGGATTTGAAGGTTATTACTGGGTTACTTCCTATGACGCATAACATTTAAACCAACGACACTCATACATTAATTTAGGTACTAATCAAGATGACTTCTAGTTTGTTTCCAATAGGGATAAGAAGTGAATTCAACTCCATAAAAGGTATTCACTTCATCAAAAGAAAAGGCATTTTTACACTGAAGTTCATTGAGTAACAATATGAAATAAAATCTATTTTATGAAAATCTGCCCGCTCCGAAATAAGTCGGTAGTTATGTTAGGTAACACTTTGCCTTTGCACGTAAATGACATAGCTCCCCTGCGTCATCAATCGAGTGGTCCAGAAATGCGAGAGAAAAAATCGGGCGCTATCTCCCTATTCCGCGCGGTGAATATTTACATTAGCGATGAAAAAAAACAAGCCACTCGCTACACGTGTCCATCGATCTGTAAAAAACTTATGATAACCGCTCTTGTGTATGGCGTCTTTTTCATCGCGATATCCATTTTTCCAATCCTCTTTTCCCCGAGAGCAAAACGGCTGCATCAATATTTCCCTTGCGAGGGAATCCCCCTCTCCCCCAGTGTCTCCTCCTCTCGTGCCGCCGACACCTCCGAAACCAACCTCCACCTCTTCCCCTGTCCCCTACCTTCTGCTCCCCCCCCCCACACGCCGACGAAACCTTCACCCACGGATCCCATCCATCTCACTTCACCCCACTCCTCCTTCCTCTTTTGCTCCTCAACCCTGCTTAAAATACCTACCCCATTTTCAAACCCCCACACTCCAATCTTCCTCCGCGGCGAGAGTTACGGATATTCGTTTTCCCCTCCTCCCGTACTCAAGACTTCACCCTCTTCGACCCCACCTCCGAATACCTCGGGCCCACTACCGATACCATCACACCCACACAATCTTCCGACACAACACCTTTCCTCCCCCATGACTACAGTACACTACGCTTCATCTTATAGCCCTCCTCTTCCTTAAAAAAAGTATCTCAGCCTCTCCCCTACGAGATTCTTCTCTCCCTTTTCTCTTACTCCGTTCCCCACGCCCCAATTCCTCCCTTTGCCCTCCTTTCTCTTTCTTGCACCCACAGACGCCCCGACGCAACCGTTCCTTCGATATCCAGCCCCTCACCCTCTCAATATACCATCCACGAAGACCTCAGATGTAAATCACGTTTTCCAATAAAACATAATGGATTTTTTTCCAAAATGAGAGTGAGAGCGCGGTTTTTCTGGGAGTTGGAACATAAGGGAATGGAGAAGCTCGATGTGAATGCAAAAGGGGTGAGTGAGGATGAAAAATGGGTAAAATACTAAACAGTTCGGTAGCGTCTTTGTCGTTATGAGTGAGGAGACGGGGGAGGAGTAGGAAGTGAGGGGACAAGGTGCGAGGGAAAGCATGCTGAGGACGCTCGAATCGGCAAAATGACTGTCTCATTTCGGCGACGGTCATAATTTCTTGCCGTTTTCGAAATGCTTTCTTCTTTTTTTACTCTTCGTTGCCTTCTTATCTGTTCGCCTTCGTCTCGCTGCTGATGTTTCAATATTCCCCATCCGATAAAGAGAGCACCTAAGTTTTCTTGGACTTATCGGACTCTTTTCTAATCTGTTACTTCGTTACTGGCCCTATTTGGGCAATTTTACAAATATTTTTGTAATCACTAAAATAACAAATTGGTTGGTCTTACTTCCCTTTATGTACATTCTACCGAATGAATCTAACACGGACTTTCCTTCTTTGCTATTGAACTTTTAGACTCTGATAAAAAAGAAAGTCTTTAAAAATTTGTTTACCGTATTTGAAAGCTAGTAAAGCAGCCAGCACTTTTCGTGAGCAACTGCGCCAGCATTGTTTTTTGTCACTGTTTTTATTTTCTCAGATTTGAGCTCCAACTGGACTTCCCACAGTAGTCTCTTACAGTTCTAATTTCTCTTTCCTCTCCCGATTTATAATCGTTTCTCCTTCGCTTACGGGGGTGTTGAAAAACCTCCTAATCAACCTAACCACGCAGCGGATGGAAGAAGAGGGGCAAGGACTCCAATCGGTACGATAAGAGCATCCAAGCGCCGAGAAATAATAACAGTAATCTGATAGGGATTTGGAGTTTTAAGAAGGGCTTTTGGGGAGAGGAGGAAGAGAGTTGCTCCGGAAGGGCAGAAGAAGAAAGAGCAAGGCTGTGAAGAAACGAACGAGTTTGGGGGGGAAGGGCATTCGAGTTAAGGAGCGTTAAAAAGGTAATAGGATTGCAGGTAGAAGGGAGAGAATGTGATACCTGCTCCAGCCATGGGAAAGAGAATAATGATAACACAATTAAAAGGGAAGAGGAAATTAATTCAGAGTTTGTATTTTCCCTTTCTTGAGCGCTCCAGACTTTGCTTTTAATGGGAGGAAAAGGAAAATGCTCTGCCTCTCCCTCCTCATCTCTCACTCCTTTTGTGCTGGGAGTCGAGTTAATTCGTTCCGCCGTGTGTAGTCAGAAATAAACTATTGTTTGAGGTAAACAGTCGTCTCGATTCGCCCCGTTATTTGTCGTCTTCGGATGCAAGAACTGTTAATATTCTTCCGGAAATATTTTCAGAGAAAAGGGGAGTCTGTTTGTAGATAGCTGGCGATTTTTTGTAGTAGCTCGCGCTAATTCAAGTCCTTTATTCTGCGGTGCATGGGCAAGACTAGTTTCCAGCCGTGGAGAAATAAATTGGAGCTGATATGATAACAAACCTAAGCCGTGATATACTATTATCACCTAATAAAAAAGTTAATATCTTATATGACGCTTTTCTTGAACAATCACTTCGCTATCACTCTTCAAATTCGCTCTTATCATTTTTTTTCAAGAATAGAGACGTTTTCCAATAACTAATTTTTCTAAATCATTACGGTCTTCGAATAGGATTACAAATTTCAACGTCACTCACAACTTGGAGAAGATATATATTTATATCACTTTCCGAATAAAACCTTAGAGATATCACGATCAAACAAAATTCGCAAGCAAACGTTTCCAGGATTTAAAAGGGCTATAATACGTTATTGGACATCTATTTCTCTATTCATTTAAATAACTAGAAAAATGTATTTATCTTCAACTGTTGTCCAAGAATTTAAAAAAAAATAAAGCTTAAGTTAAAATATACCTGTCTATAGCATTTAATTTTTAATTATACGGTCGAGCACAACATTTTGATCTCATATAATTCTTCTGTATCCTTCATCTTAATACATTTTTCCCGTAAAAAAATTCAAAATGGAATTTTTATTTCGTTTATTCACTCTCCCTGCGGATTTTCATAAATTTTCCGACCCAGAAATATTTTTTTTGGCCATGGTTACCAAATACATAAGTCGAGCACTTATCAACGATACTATTTCTAATAAATGGTACAAGGCACCGACAAAAAACCATTACCATAAACGTGAAAGCAGATGGAAGATTTTAGTGGCCGAATCAATCAAGTCGAGTCATACTTCACAATATTTAGTATTTATGGGAGTTTCTGTTGGCATTGCTGAATAAGTGTAAGATCATAGGAGTGTATCAGATGGAAAAATAGTCCGTAATAGAAGGGATTAGGAATAATTGGGATGGATTCGCCGTCCTTATTGGGTTTCATGCAAGGGCATTTTGGAGATATTTGAAGAAATGGAGAAATACTATATACCATGCATAAATACTGAAGAGAAGAGGTGGAGATGTTACGGAGGTAGGAGTGCATGGAACAGATGCTCGTCCCTTCTTCGCATCTTCTTACCGTCGAGGTCAAAAATGATTAAAGCAGGAAAACGTTGCTCAAGAAAATAGTAACTGATTTCCTTAACTCCTGAAGTGTGTGCCCATATTTCTTAGACAAACAAGTTACTTGGTTGAATATTCCCCATGTTACTATTTCCAATACTTCGAAGTCTTTCATGAAATTTGGTAATAACATTACTCGAGCTTAAAATATAATTATTGAATGAGTAGCACATGGGCGATGAATTTTCAAAGAGATTTTCCAAAAAAGTTACAGATCGTAACATACACCCAGGTTTAGCTTCATTGTATCATACAAGTTGATGCTAAGAGATCCACTAGTGAATTTCGTTTTCGAAAGTAAGAACCAAAAAAAATTTTAGTGATAGCAAAACATTTCTTCTGAAAAGAAGCAGGAAAAATTCTCAAAATAAAAATATATTCAATAAATTAGTTCCTGCCTCTTGGTAACGTCTATTTATATCTGTACCCGAGAGACTCCTCGAAATCGTTAAAGAAGATGAAATGGAGACGATGCGTTTGCACACGGGAAACCTCGCCAGTCCCTTGTCAATGGGTTTCCTCCCGCAGTGCCTTCATTTTCCATACCTAATATTTCCGGTTCATGTCAGGATCAAATGTTCGCGTCACCATCCGGCATGAGAACCTTATTTTATAATGACTTCTTCAACCATGTACGACTCGAAGTGATTCATTTTCGGTGTTTACGACATGTTTAAGAAAACCTGAATGCTTACGGGCCTTTCGCATTTTAAGGACTAGCAATAGAAATTCATGAGTTTCAAGCCGAGGAACTACACTGATATTTTTAACATTATTTACAATATGCGAATTGGATTTAATATTTAAAAAATGCAAGAACTTAGAAATAGACGATACGAAAATTAAAAGATAGAAAGTACACTCTACTTCAGCTACATAGCCTGAAATCATTTCAGCCGGATTGAAATACAGACTATTTTTAGGCCATTTTTTAAATATTTAGGTTTGAAACGTATTTCCGGAGAGAACATGCTACAAAATTACTATGCCTACTCAGTGCAAAATTCTAAAGACTTTTCATTTAAACGAACTCCGGCTCGTTTAATCCACTTAATCCTCATTTCATGCTAACAAATATGCTTTCAGGCCCGAAATGAGAAGTGGGTTATAGAGATAATTTAATAGCGGCTGGCCTCCTTTAAAGTGCTCTGCGCCGTGCCGCTTTCCTATAGCACCCTTTTGAGGAGTCGTGCCTGGCTTTCGCTAAAAGAAGTTGAGATCACGATTCTTGTGGATATCATTTCACGGTCGGACCCACGATAGGTCACATCTCCTCACGAATTGTGAAGCCTTACAGAAATAGAAAAAAGAGAAGAATAAAAATAAGTCTCCCACAGACAAAGGAAAGTGGGTAGATATGGAGAGAGAGAGAGATGATTCTGGGCTCGTGACGGCCCCACGATCTTTTGCTCTTTCCACGAGCACGCGAAAGTAGTGAGCTAGATGGAAGATGAACACTCTATACTCACGATTTTACGATCAAACGCTCGATGCTGTTTGAACTGCATCTAAGGGTAAACCAAGAGAAAAAAAGGTTACAGAGGTTAAAAGATGCTTTCAATGTGGCAGGCGAAGTAAAAAATATACATGCCATAGTTAAATGTGTTTGTGATAAGAACGACCAAATATGAATTTTATATTTGTAAGTGTAAGGCGTTTTAAAGGGAATTCAGCTGTGGAAAAAAATTAATAAAAACATAATCTGAGAGTTTCTCTAATTTTCTGCGATCTTTATTCATATGGAATAGTTTTTCAAGTGAATGAACAAATGTTAATGTCGATTTAAGCAATTCCTTCCACCGTCGGAAGAAATATATTTCCTGAGAGTCGGATAACTTATTAATCCACGCTTACCTATAGCAAAAAAAAGTTGTAAAATTAAATAAGGAAATATATGTTGCCCCAATAACCCTTATAACTTTAATTGATGCCAATTGATTTATCTCCAAAATAATATTACACATTGATTGTACTTATTCCAAGATATAAAATTCTAAAATAGATGCAAATAAGCTGTAAATTAATTTTAAAGCAACATGAAATAACTGATTGGATGAGTTGTGATCGGTAAGACTCAAATTCACAAGTAACACACATGAAATACATACCTTCAAATAAAGAAGACAAACCGTTGCAAAAATTTGCCCAAAACAAATTTTCAGAAAATAGTCGGTCAAAGTTAACCCCTCAATTTCTACCGCTAGCTTTTAACAACTAATTTTGCTTTCTATTTACCTTCAACACTTGAAAAGAGCAAAATTATTCATTATTGTGGGTTGTCACTAGATATTTATACGAACATTTCAGCACGTGATTCATTGGGAAATTTTGATATATCACCCAGTTTCCTTCGTTTTATATTATGATTTTAAATAAATAACTATATTTATTTATTCAAACACGGATGAGGTGGGGATATATGTAGTTAACGGTGTTATCATTCCTGAAAAAATCGATTCAACAGGTCTCATCTGAAATACGTATTTTGTGGTCGTCTGAACATGTTTTTTCAACCTACTAAATGGTGTTTTTGTATGTAACTGCGTGGCATTTCAGCATAAACACGAACTTATTATTGATAAAGCAGCATAAGTTATGTATTTTAAGTTTCACTAAGAGTACGAAGTAAACTGATTTTATTCAAAATCAACCCATCAGAATACATTGTCAGTAGGTTAATTCACCATTCCATTTTCTCCGTTCACCGTCATGATTTTAATAAAATAATTCCTAGCCGATTCTATTGTTTCATAGATATTTCTTTTAATGGGTTCATCCAATCCCAATAATTAAGATTATATTTTGATATTTTCGATTTTTCACTAAGCTTTCCTTTATTTTAAAAATAAATTATATTTTTCAATTGTTTTTTTGTACTAACCAATTTCCTCTAAGAAATGTGTTCAGTATATTAATCAATTCACCTTGAACATAACTGAAAAGGCACACCATTATGGTGATTTAGAAAGAACTATCAATAAAAATGTGAAAAATTACGCTGTACTTTTTTACTTAGACTGGAGGTTTAATTGCAGACAATTAAATATAATGAACGGAGAACGAATCGGTGGTAATTATAACCAATATTTACCACCTGGTATTTCACAAAAGTCAGAATTCCGTTTAGCCCCAACTATTATTTTCGAATAGCAGCTGCTATCGTAAATCTTTTCCTAATCAAAGTTCTATTTCTAAGGTCATAGATGTGATAGGTCCTATATCTTCTTGGCAATAATGCTATGTGCCAAGAAATTATGACACACGTTGATTCATTACTTTCACTTCATTTAGGCAAATAACACCCTGACAATTCATTATCATATTATCTCTGGACACATTCATGCCAAGAGATAATATAAATTAAATTTTCACTTGATATTAATGTTTAAAATAGATGCGTCATAGTTGCAAAAAATGGTTTTATAGGCACGTCAGAATTTGTTTACACAGTTTTAGGGTCAGAATTATCTCCTTCCCTTGACTTGTGTTAATTTTATGCGTTGACTTTCAGGATAAATCCCCGCTCGTTAACAAAATTTAACGATGCCTCAAATCATCTTCCTACCTCAAATATAGAAAAAGAGGCAGTTGTTTTAAAATAGTTTTCGAAAACTATCTTGAAACAAAATTTGAACAAAGCCTTGACGTCCATCGTTACGATACGCTGTATATATATATATATATATATATAGCGGGTCGCGGTGGTCTAGTGGGTAGAGCGTTGGACTACTAACCGGAGGGTCCCGGGTTCGATTCCCGGGCAAGGCACTTTGGGCACCTGCAGATCCACCCAAGCTAGTTGATTTTTCGGGTACCAGATCTTCCTGGGAAAACATAACCGGCACAGGGAAAGGAACTGGCCCCCCTACCCTGATGTGTGAATATTCACACGCCGTTGGGCTTGGTACACGGGTGAGCTCTATCATCACCTACTAAACCGACCTTCGGGTTGATTACTGTGTTTATGGTTTATGTATATGTATGTATATGGTATATATATATATACTATATATGTGTGTGTATGTGTGTATATATATATTATATGTATATACATGGTTCGTCCAGAAAATAAGTGTACTGAGCTCAGGAAAAAAAATTATTACACTTTTACATATCTTAAGCTAATATTCCTCAAAATAGGACCCTTGTGAGTCGATACACTTGTTCCAGTGGTGTTCCCATTCCTGGAACGCTCCCGCGCAATCATTATCGGGAACCTCTCGAAGACACGTCGTCACGGCCTCTTTGACGGCGTCCAAAGTCCCGTATCGCGTTCCTTTCAAACTCCTCTTTATCTTCGGGAACAGAAAGAAGTCCGGTGGTGCCAAGTCCGGGCTGTAGGGCGGGTGCGGCAGCGTTGCCACGCCGTGCTTGAACAAGAAGTCCGACACGACAAGCGCGGTGTGAGACGGTGCATTGTCGTGATGAAGCCGCTAGATGTTTTGATTGATGTAATTGGTCCCTAATAATCTCGTGCACTATTGTTTTTGGCACATTACACTGCTCTGCTATCATCCGAACACTAAGACGACGATCAGAGTTCAGTACATCGCGAACTTTTCGCACATTTTCTTCGGTGAGTGTCGTTGATGGGCGTCCAGGCCGTGGTTCGTCGTCGACCTCTTCTCTGCCCTCCACGAACATCTTGTGGCACCGAAAAATCATGTTTCTGGACATGGCTGACTCCCCGTAAGCCTGGTTAATCATACTGACAGTTTCGGTAGACGATTTCCCAAGCTTTACCGCAAATTTGATGGAATAACGCTGCTCCAAAAACTTCGGCATCGCGTTCCGTGACGTGGGTCGAGCGTGGAGGTTCGCGTCAACAGAGCTCCTCACTACACCACAGCTCAGAGCCGACTGCCTTTTTCAGCGTCGCTTGCCAACATACCCCCCTCCAATCGCAGCTCGTCAGAGCGGTGCTGGGCGCGCCTGGGGCGGCGGGAAAAAATCAGTACACTTATCTTCTGGACGAATCATGTATATTATATATATATATATATATATATATATATATATATCTATATATACATTTTTTGTGTATATATATAGTATATATATTTATATAGTGTATATATATATAGCTACGCGACTAATCAAACAGTTTTATTCGATGCTACGTTGCAAAAGTGTAGCAAAAAGTTGAATCGACATTAAATTATTACATTAAAAAGCTGTTAATATGTATGAATATTACATTAAACCTGTAACTAAAACACATCCAATGAATTCTTTGCGAATAGCAGCTAATGAGGCAAATCTTTCATAAATCAAAATTGCCACTGAACATCCCATCCATCATTCAACTGAAAATATACAATTAATGTCAATGAAAGGAACTTTATTAATATATATATATATATATATATATATATATATTAGCGCCTGAAGGAACTATTATTTTAATAAATCTTTAATTATTTTATAATAATTCAGTTTATCGTTTCTCATCAATGCAGCGGATATGGAACATACATGTATGAACTAATCACTGAATAATGTCTCAGTGCTAAATGCTTTGAAAATTATGGCGAACCTTAAAATTATCTCACTTATTTAGAAAATATGAAACAAATTAAGTAAAATTTCTTGAACAAATTGGAAACTATAAATACGAAGTCAATAAATGTCATTGATTCAAAAGTTAAATTCGAGTGAGCTATGAGGAATTGCAAAAAATCAATACTCTATTATTGGTAATATTGTGGATTGCTTTCAATTCTAAATTCTACGAAATAGTTGAATGAATGCAATGCATCGAAAATTAACTTTTTACGATTGAAATTGAGAAAATACTTTGGTAACTTAACTATGGTTGAAGAGCCCGTTATTTTTTAATATCAAATTATAAAAAGATAACAATGGCCTATTAATTGAGGAAGAGATAAACAAATCACATGACTTTAAACTAGGTCAGCATTAAGCTATTTTGCACAAAGAAACTATGTCTGTAAATGTAAACACTAAACAAATCTTATCTTCCGGAAAAAAGAACTGGACTATAAATCCCCATTATTCTGTTCTTTCTAGAAAATAGAATTTTGCTTGGAAAAACGTCCTTTAACGGAAGCAAGGCCATTTTTCTCAGAACGAAGTGCAAAGTTTGACTGATTAATGAATAACTATAGATGTTTTGGTATATTCAACATTAAAATGGGCAAATAAAAGTTAGAGACAAGGAGTACGAATTTGACGAAGCATGCCGGGCGAAGCACTGCGACGAAAATACCTTGGAGTTGAAATGCAGAATAAGAGCGTGGATCTTCATAAGCGGAGGGCTGAGCGTAAAGAGCAGTGAGAAGGGAGTAGTACCTAGTGTTTAATCTCCTCCCTGGGCCATTGCCCCTCCACGGAAGCGGAACTGAATTCTCGTGGAGATTCGCCGATCCCTGGACGGAGGAGATAAGAAGTTCTCCTTAGCATCACCAGGCGAAAGGGGAGGTGGGAGGGTTGGAATCTCCGGCGACAACGATGGCGATCGAGTTCCCATGAATCCTCATTAGCGGCCCTGGGAAGGGAAAAGGACGGCCCGGGCGGGCGGGGACGCGGGATCCGCCGTTTGGGTCATCCGCAAGAGATACTTCTAAACCCATTCACCCATCGGCAAACCGCAGCGGAGAAGGTCAATGCGGAAACCCGCAGTGGTTAGTTTATAAGGCCTTTGCCCCATCACTATCTCCGGGATCTCCTATTTCCTCTGCATGGGCATTGCGAATGAATTCATTCACCTCGCCTTCTCTCTCTCTCTCTCTCTCTGCTCCTATCTCATCGATTTATACCTTGGATAAAATTCAATCTGCTTACACTTCAGCCAGTAGTAATCATCTTCATTGATTTTGTGTATACGTTACTTATTTAACTGTATCACATTTTCTTTTTACGGGAATGGTATTTTATTAGCTAACCGATAGATTAATTGCGCCTAACTTTCCTTACGATTTCAGACTTTCACCTCATCTCCTTGACGAATATAGTTTTAACTGGTAGGGTGTTATGAGATACAAGCACCAATCATCACTTGAACTTTTTTCAAATTTCTTAACCTTAATTTTGAAAAATATTATTACATAAAATTAATAAAAAATTATAATGTTTTTTATCCTATATTTACTAAATACCCTCATTATATTAATGAATTAAACACCTGCAAAAAAGCCTAAATACAAGTATTCACCATTACCTCGGAAAATCGGCTAAATGGCTTGCTTATTTACCATCATTAAGAGGAAACGCCACGCCAATTTTTTAAATACCCATTTTTATTTTCAGACACATAAAAAATACTCATTTTTCTCTTAAACATATCTCTCCGGTATTTTTATTTAAAAACACGTATTCATATATTGGAAAAATTTAGGAATTCAGTGTTCCATTGTTTAAAATTGTTCAGATTCAGTGTTCCTAAATAATTGAAAATATATTTATTTAAAATGTTTTCCTGCAACATGCAATGACTTATTCTCTGAACTTCAGCGGAAAAATGTTGGTAGTTAACATTACATTTAGATATACAATGAAATTATTGGAGAATGAAAAAATCTGCATACTCGTTAAATATTTTCTGAATATTGCAAATAAGTGCATGAAATTGGTTTTGGTTTTGATGCACACTACGTTATATAAATGGTAGGATCCACATACAGTGAAAGCAAGTTCATATGTAAATGTAGGCAAAAGACATTTTATTCATTATTATTCTTTTAAGGTCAATTCACTATCTTTCTTGCAAGTATTATTGTTTCATCATATAAAATTGGCCTACACTATTTTATTAGGTGACGCAATAAACTATAGGGATGCATGTTTTTGAACAGACATTTTTTTTCACTACCATTCCAACGTTTGAGGGAAACCTCTCGATAGAATTTAAAATAGCCACTGGCCACCACTCAATTATTCACGCCCAATGACGCAGAAAATAAAATTTTCCAATATGGCCGCATGTAAGGACCACGAGGATATTATTAATTAAATGATTACTTTATTTGATCAAAAGCCAGTTAATCAAACATTGTATGATTGGTTCGTCAAACAAATTGACACAATCGATTTTCAGGTTTTGGGTACCAGAAATGAATTTGCCTATAGGAAAGTTTATTTACCGTCATATACGCGACTTGAATTGTTTATGATGCTTCGATGTGGACAGAATATTGCCCAATAATTGATCAATAGTGTAAGTATATCGAAAAGATGTATGAATTTTATAAAGTATAAATATTCGAATCCAGTGTACAATATCACGGACATTGCGAAATAATGTACGTCACAAAAGAAAATACCCTAAGATTCGCTCATTTCATAAGCCTGCACATAACACCACAAAGTAAAATGAAATTGATTAAATAAAAATTCTGTCTACCATTTCAGCAACTCATATAGCGTAGGAGGTCGTTCGATTAAAATAATCTGACGATGGATACATTAAATAATTTGTCTTTATATCATACCAATATTCAATGTACGTATAAGTCACAATAAAAACAGTAAGAAAGTTATTATTTGGTTGGTTAATATTTAATGTACGTGTTGATAATATATTAAAAGTATGACAGGTATTTTGGATTGCTTGTATTTTTTAGTTATATAGTGATGCAATTCAATAAGAAATTTGCAGTTAGATACATAAAGTAGCTTTTTTTTGGAAAATTTTCAGAGCAACAGAAAAATGGTGCAAAATAAGTGAAGAGAGATCAAAGAAATCAGCACTAATTACGATGCATTCATATTATCTGTAAAACACTCCGCAGTATACCTGATAAGATCAATTCACTCAGTCACTATCTCGAGCGTTCATTTGGGCTACCTCCCACACAGATCGTATTTTTTGAAAGGTCTTTATGCTTGAAACGTCTTTTGGATGGTTTGGCTTCCCTCAAAACAGCAGCCGTAAGCAATAATCGCCAACTGGTCAGACTAATTGTAATCGGACAAGTCGACCTAGTTAATCCGGCTTGTAATGAGCTCACCGATGAATGCGGATTCGCAGCTTCACATGTCCTGAATAGATGGTGTGTGATCAATTTTTCTTTATTTCGGAAACGGTGGGTAAAATCCTCAGTCAAGAGATCATTTATACGTGCTTTTTATACGTGTTTATAGTAATTGCTACTAACGCAATATCCCTAAGTTAGGGAATTATTGGAGTTTATTTTAAGTTTATTTTATTTATTTATTAGAATTAGAAGTTATTTAATTATTTATTATTAGAAGTGAAGCAACTCAGAATGTATCCGATAAATAATGCACTTTATTTTTAGATCATTAGGTCTAAGGGAACGAGAATTCAAAGCAAGAGTCCCCAATCGCTTCATAAGGACTTTCTTAAAAGCCTATTTCAGTTTCAAACCAATAACTATAGTAAAGGAAAATTCAGTCGAGATGGAGTGGAAGTTCGTCATTATAAGGAAAACAAATGCACTTTTCCAAACGTTTAAACTTATGGAAAAGTGCAAATTTGTTTTTCTCATGATGAAGTAAATGATTATAAACCAGCACACCCCACTTAATGCATTATTTTTCAATTTTTTATTTAAAAGTACTAGCCCTACACATTTGCGGTCAGATACGGAGCATCCCGTTGATACAGATGATGCAAATAAAAGAAAATAGGACATTTTATATCTATCATGGTAATAGTTATATGAAAGACAGTGTAAGGAAACTAGCCTTAATGTCTTCAAAATGATTTAACACCAGATTTTAAACAGGAAACGCATTCAAAGGGGCAGATTCATCCAATCCAATATTCATGTATTTTCATTCGTTGTCTTTTTATTGTTTATATATCATTCCACGAATAAAAGTGATCTATGATGAATTTCAGAGGTAAAATATTAATGAGTTAATTTCCGCGGAACAAGCTTGACAATTATAATTTTAATTGTCACTCTAACTCCAATACTTTAAAATTCTTTCCTTTTTCCAATTTGTACGTATGTACTCGTATGTGCACTCCCTCATAATACGCCCTTGGGTGACTTTCAGGCCATTGGAATTATGGCCTTTATTGTGGCCCTTATTTTGTAATGCCAAAATATAATGAACAATTTTAATGAACAGTTAAAATTACATGTTAATAGATCTTCCCATCTATTTAAGTTACGTTCGTCAAACAACTTCAAACTATAAGACATAAAATAAGTGAACATATCACTCAATGTGTACGTTATACCTGTCACAAACTTTCAAAATATTATCAAGCCTTCAATTTTAACCATGTATTTCTTCATTCAAAACCCTTAAAACACGTATTAGATATCGATCTCAAACATTGGAAGAATTACTTCGATTAAAGATATTCGAAATTCAACTTTTTATTTCACGGTTACATCACAGTAATACTGTGTTTTTCTTCCTTCTGAGATTTGTTCTGATCTTAGAGCCCTTCTGCTATTTCCATATTTAGATCAGATAAACATATACATACATGTATATATATATATATATGCTTATCTGATCTAAATATGGCCAGTTCCTATCCCTGTGCCGGTTATGGTTTCCCAGGAAGATCTGGTACCCGAAAAATCAACTAGCTTGGGTGGAGCTGCAGGTGCCCAAAGTGCCTTGCGCGGGAATCGAACCCGGGACCCTCCGGTTAGTAGTCCAACGCTCTACCCACTAGACCACCGCGACCCGCTATATATATATATATATATATATATATATATATATATATATATATATATATATATATAATCAGTTCTGTTCCTAATTCCTCTTGAGAAAGGTGGTTGGACCACCGAAAATTCGAGAACCAGTGAGTTTTTCCTCTTTTGTGTTTTGGTTTCTGTGTTTATTATGACTATCAGTGAATTTACATTACACGTTTGTGGGTTTTCCAAAAAAGTGTGTATATATATATATATATATATATATATATATATATATATATATACACACACATATATATGAATATATATATATATATATATTTATATAATGTAAATATAAATATATATATTTCAGATCATAATCATGCGGATTTGACCCTATCTCAATCGTCTTTGCCTACTCTTAATTTCATACGAGCCCTCCGCCTGCAGTTCTTTAATTAAATCGCTCTATTTTTACCCCTTCTCACATTATGCCCTCTCTATCCCACTGGCTTTTCATGTTTCTCCTCCGCAGAATCATCCACTTTTTCATTCAGACTTTGTCACATGCCTTGCGATCCACACCTAATACCACGAAAACAAATGATTACGGTTTCTTAGAGACTCCTTGGAATACAATTTTAAATCCGTCCTTCCCATCCAATTCTTAACTTTCATTTGATCTTCGTGATTCACAGAATATAATGTTTTCCGCAAAACAGGAGATTTCGCGGAGAAGGGTTCGAAGATGAGGAGAAAAGAACATCAAGGAAGTTTTCTTTGAAAAGTTGATTAGAGCATCAAAGTTTTTGCTCCCGTATACTTAAGAAAAGACCACCAGAGTCCATGTTTTACCACCATGTCGTAAAAATTTTGATTTCATATTTTGAATAGCCCTGGTAGACAAATAAAGAGTTTGAGAATTTAAACCCTTATTCCCCAAAGTGAACTTGTAATGAATTCGAAACTTATTTATCTAAAGGTAATTATGAAACAAATGAGGAAAATAAATTGTCATACGCTAACAATTCTTGCTCCCATTGACCTAAAACTGAAAGAAAACAGAAACGGTAAATGCATTTCTTTTCGGATAGGCGTTTGAAGATGAGAATGTTGGAATGCGGCATAAGGAAAACTTGATCACTTACGAATGAACTACTGGGAGCTGATCGTTTTTGTAGAATGTATCTTAACTTCGTATTCACTCTCTAAAACTCATAATTTATTCAAGTTTCCTGAGGAGAACTTTCAAGCGTGGAGAAAAAAACACATGTTACTATCGGGTACAAAAATTAAACGAACACGGAAGAAGAATTTGTACTTACTATACTCGTTTCGGGAAATTCACTATGCATGGGGCAGGTGGAAGAGGAGCATGTTGCAAATAGAATTGACATTGTATGTATCTACCTTCACTTCTATTTCCTAAAATTTAAAGTTCTATCCGTCTGCTCTTTAAAATTAATCCAGTGTTGCAGACTTCGGAGGGCTATTTAAATATCATGCAACATCCACTCATGCGGAACTTACACCGCACCCAACATGCCATACGTGGAATCCTTAGTGCACAACATGTCCCGCGTTCATGAAGAGGTATTTGCAGCACCCATATCATTACGCATCAATAACCATTATCTTCACGCGGAGAAGTTATTGCCCTCTCTCACCGTCTCATCTCCTTCAGGATATTCGGTGACTACTAGACCGTTTCCATGATCCTCTCCCCACTCTGTCAAAGTCTCCTCCGCAGAAATAGCAACAATACGGATCCTGAAAGCTTTATTTCGGTCGGCATTGAGCATTACACATTATTCGCTCATCTATACAATTCACTCATTTTCCACTCCGACCAAAACATCTATCTCCATTTTTTTCTTGCCCTATCCAAACTCTACTCTTCCACCTGTGAGTTTCGAGGCTTTCTCAATAAGGACCGACTGCAGGAATCCTCGTACCCGTATTTTTCCATATCTTCCCGCCCACCCTCACCAATACTCAACTTCCAGCGGTCAGTCTCTTCTCGCCGAGATTTTTTCCTGTTTCTGTGTGTGTGTGTGTGTGTATAAAAAACCATAAACACAGTAATCAACCCGAAGGTCGGTTTAGTAGGTGATGGTAGAGCTCACCCGTGTACCAAGCCCAACGGCGTGTGAATATTCACACATCAGGGTAGGGGGGCCAGTTCCTTTCCCTGTGCCGGTTATGTTTTCCCAGGAAGATCTGGTACCCGAAAAATCAACTAGCTTGGGTGGAGCTGCAGGTGCTCAAAGTGCCTTGCCCGGGAATCGAACCCGGGACCCTCCGGTCAGTAGTCCAACGCTCTACCCGCTAGACCACCGCAACGTGTATATATATATAGAGCACGAGAGTCAGACTTAAAGAAGGGCTCGGAGTAGGCTGAAAGCTCAAACAATCTACAATGTGAGTGCTCTTTTACGTGTTATCTATTTTATTGTGTTCTATTCTGCCGTCCAAATGTTATATATATATAATAATATAATAATTAGGTAATCTACCGGTTAAGTAGGTTTTTGGATGGACACAACTATAAAGTAACCATTTTGTGACTCCCCACCTAGCAAACTAATCTATGTCAGGTCCCTCTTCATCTCGTTGTACTTCTTTCCTCCCTTCATCCCGTCCAACATCCCTATCCTGTTCCTACCCTTACCTCGCTTGCCCAACATTCTCCCCTCTATTACCTTCTTCAACATTCCACTACCGCTCAATACGCCTTTCATCCATTTTTCCTGCCTCCATAGGATTTCTCTCAACAAACCCCTCTCCTCCCCCACCATTTCTAGTACTTCCTCATTTGTTTTCCTTTCGGTCCATTTCACCTTCTCCATTCTTCTCCACACCCACATTTCAAAAGCCTCCAATCTACGTCTATCCTCATGCTTCAGCGACCACGTTTCCGCGCCGTACATAGCTACGCTCCATATCAGAGTTTTTTCGAGTCTTGTCTTAACATCCCTACTCAACGTCCCCGTCATCAACTCCCTCCTCCTTGAGAAAGCCTCCTTGCCTAGCGCAATTCTTCTCCTTACGTCCCTACCACTTTGACCGTGTTGGTCCAAAACACTTCCGAGATATGTAAACTGTTCTACCTGCTCTATTTTTTCCCCGCCTATTTTAATATTTAGCTTAGCCTTTTTCTTTCTGGAAAATCGCATAACCTTTGTTTTATTAATATTGATTCTCATCCCATATTTATCGCACTGAACCCCCAATTCACTCAACAATGCTTGCAACCCCTTGGCTGACTGAGCAACTAATGCTTGGTCATCAGCAAACCTAACCGATTTTACGAATTCCCCTCCGACTTTCATTCCTACCTCCAGTTCTTCCCATGCCTCTTTAATCATTTCCTCTACATATACGTTGAACAGTACCGGTGACAATGGGCAACCCTGCCTTACACCTCTTCCTAACACTGCCCATCCGGACTCTCCGTTCCCCACTCGCACCTGAGCAGTCTGAGACATGTACAGGTTGCGGATCAGTCTCCTGTCCCTCCAATCCATTCCTATTTTCTGCAATACACGCATTAATTTTTCCCAATTCACTCTATCAAACGCTTTTTCGAAATCTACAAAACAGGCAAAAACGTCCTGATTGTATTCTATATTCCTCTCGACTAGTGATCTCATTACTGCAATGGCATCACGCGTACCTCTTCCTTTCCTGAACCCAAACTGATCATCCCCTAAGTAATCATTTGCCTTACTCTCTATCCTTTTGTTGATGATCCTGAGAATAACTTTAGCTGCGTGGGATATCAAACTTATTGTTCTGTAATCCTCACATGACGAAGCCTTTGCCTTTTTTGGAATAGGAACTAACACCGATCTCACAAAATCTTCCGGCCAGATTCCTTCCTCATAGATACTACGAATCAGTCCATATATGGCCTTCTTCCCACCTTTCCCTAACCATTTCAACATTTCTACAGGAATATTGTCCAGCCCCACAGCCTTATTTGCTTTCATCTCCTTTAATGCCCTTTCTATTTCATCGTCGAGTATGCCTGGACCCAAGCTATCTTCTTCTACGTCATGTTCCTTTTCTATGTCTAACCTTGTCGGCCTAAGTTCTTTACCATACAGTGTTTCTATATATTCCTTCCATCTCTCTTGGATTTTTCCTGGTTCAACTATTATCTTACCCCATTTATCTTTAACTGTTAGCACAGATCTTGCCTTCTTACTTCCCGATAATAACTTTACCTTGCTGTATAGAGCACCAATTTCACCCTTCTTCTGTGAACTTTCCATATCCTCGCATTGCGTTTTCCACCATTCTTCTTTTGCTTTATTTGTGGCTCTTCTCAATTTATTGTTTAACTTTTTGTACTTCATTTTACCTAACTCTGTGTTTACATTTTTCCATCTTCTTCTCTCATCCATCTTTATATATATATATATATATGTGTGTGTGTATATATACACACACACACATATATTTTTTATATTTGTGATCTGCTCAAATCCGCCTTCCCCACCTCTCTTGTGTTCGTCCTTTATCTGTGTTCCTTTCCCATTTCCTTAACTCTATTTCCATGTGAATGAATATTTGTTCGCCGTATGGCGGGATTTCGTGTTTGAATATATATATACATATTTTCACACACATACAATATATTTATATATATAGTCACGAGGATCCAATGGGAGGGAAATTAGAGCCAGTGGTAGGAGACTGAGTCCGTTGCAAGGATTCACAAGACGGAAAGGAGTTGGGGGGATGGGATACTAGTGTCAGGTCAAGGATAGTCATTCCCCGGCGGGCATTTCCCTCTCCACCACTCCCTGCCTCCCCTCGCTCATCCCCAACCCACATTTCCCAGGACCGACCGTCCTGGACACTCAGACTGAAACCTGGGAGAGAGAGAGAAAAGAGTGGAACCCTTGCTATCCCCACCCTACGGACACAAAAAATACCCCATTGAAGTATTGAATGGAGAGTTAATGGGAGGCGTTAATGCGAAGCGCCGTGAGGGCCGGACGAAGCACGGGTGAACGGACCGGCCGCGATTTTGTGTCGACGCTCCGGCATCCGGATTCGTGCCCAGTTTGGGGTTTGAGGGGAGGTGGAAGAGGGAGAGGAGGTGGATTGCAAAGGGGTGTGGAGGATTAGAACGGGGTAAAGGGGAGTGAGGGAGCGGAGGTTTTGCCAGTGGGTAGGGGAGAGTGATTACCGGCGGCCATTTGGTCGGGAGAATCCCACTCTCTTCACAGCGCTGAGCTCTCCCATTACGGTGAACACAATGCACTGATGGGATAAAAGGAGGGTGGGGATAGGCGGGTAGAGGGAGGGAGACAAGAGAGGTACAAGGGGGGAGAGAGCGCACCGAGGGTTCACAGAGAGGGTTTTAGGGTCAATGTGGGAAAAGGGGATGAGAAGGTCGAACCTGGATCCGTCGGGCACGGTGACGTTTATGTACTCAACACGCTGGGTGAATGGATGATTAAATGGAGTTTGAGATGGGGAGGAAGTGGGGTGACGATGAGAGACTCTTCCGATCCCGCGCCGTGCCGGAGGAGAGGGGGGAACAAGGAGTAGCAAAGGGGTTTGGTGGGGTTTTATTATTATCATCTTTACTCTTTTGGGGTCTTTCGCGGCGATTTTTTCCATCCCTCAATTTGGTACGGGCTCAAAACGTGAGCTCACAAGACGGAAATGTTCCTAGGACGGTTAATGTTATCTAGGACGGATGTGAAATTCTTAATAATTTGTTACTACTTGTGTTATTCTTAAAACGACCATCCTTAATTTCATCCACCTACATGAGGGTATACTTTCCAATATTTATAAAATACGTTACTTTGTAAAGAGTTACCATGCTAATGATGGAGAACGGATTTTTAGGGCGTAAGATAAAATAGAGAACATTTCTATTAAAGTAAGTCCCAACTTATGCATAAATTACTCGGATTTTAAATTAGTTCCATTTTATCTCAACCAAGCTAGGGCTGTCTTTGAATTATATATTACGGGAAAACAACAAATCCTCCCAGCTTTAAAAAACATCCCTACCATAAATTTTGTTAACTCAATTAGTCTTCAGAATAGATTCAAAACAATTATAGTTCCACGAGGGGAAATGAATTTAAAACGAAGAAGTCAATTCGGAATGATTAACACTGTCCATTAAGAACAAATGAAACCCATCTATAGACACATTAAATTACATTTAATTACACCGATTATTTTTTTTAACCCCAAGAACTTAAATTTGCAATGATGCTCGCAATTTTTAATTCCGCCGCACATTCCTGGAGAAAACCTTTGCCATTATATCAGTATAGATTCTATTTGTATCTGATAAAACGTTACCAGCGTGAGTTTTCATTTATTGTTCGTAATTTAGGCAGACGTTTGATTAAAAAAAACTTTTCTGTGTGCTACTAAAGTATTCTAATCGCATCCTGTTGTTAATTTATGGTTAATTTCATTAAGACAAAAACCATAAAATTAGGTTAAAATATTGTACCTCCGTACTTGAAGCATTGGCCAATTAAGCCAAAAACTGGGGAGCGGTTACAAATCAAATTTGAGTGATTACGCCTGGGGATTGTTTTTTTCACTTTCACTCATTGATTTATTGAATTCAGTGACCTCAGAGGGCACTCCACCCGCAAATAATAGTTTTAGTCGAGAAGAAGTATCATTTTAAACGAATAATCTTATTTTGGAGACTATATATGAGTCACAAAGATCGGTTGTAGAACTGGAAATGAAAAAACCAGAGCAGTATCACATTTAATAGATGAACATAAATGCATCAGGTGTTTAGTAATAGCATCAACTACAACATTTTAAAATAATAGCAAAACCCACCTTTTTATATTTATAGCACTAACATCGATTAGCAGGATACATTTCGTTCTTTGCCATACATTACATTGGAGAATCATATTTAATTTTCCTTTACGGTTTATGATAGAAAAATTATGACTATATATAATTATATTATATATAGTTTATAATTATATATATATATATATATATATATATATATATATATATATATATTTATGTGTGTGTATGTTTGTATATATAGTTAATCTACCCAATAAAGGAAAATAAAATTAGAAATTAGACAAATTTGTCTCCTTCGATACAACCAAGAATCATTTAGTGTATGTGAATCTGACCTGGGTGTAGTTTTTGGTGAGGAATTAATTTTTTGACCATGTTTTGCGGCTACGAGTCACCAATAAGGTGTGTGAGAGTATTTTGTTAAATTTGAGATCCTCAAAGAAATATATGGTTTCCTAGCCACGTAAAAACCACACTCGAAGCTGAACTATTGCTAATAATATGAGGTAATAACTTAGTGAATCCTAACATATCCAGACCGAGCTGCGTGTGAAAGAAAAGATTTTGAATTTAAATTCGGCTTGGACTTATTGATTGAACTCAGCGCTTTGCTCATTGACTTTGTAAACCTTAAATGAGATGCGTACAGTTGAAAACAGTCACTTTTACCTAAATAAGTGAAAAATAAATCAATTTACTCCTTCAATCTTATTCTAATAGACGCTGGAAACATTCCAATTACTTATACTTGGAAAAAATAAGAATATATCTAGGTACAATAAGAGAAATTACCATTTGGGGACACCATAGAGTATTTAGTTAAAATATCATTAAAATCAACGTAAAAGAATATTAAAGGTAACTGTACCACTAGTATTAAATGAAATACCGAAACCTAATATTTAATGAATTTAAGGATATTACAGTCAGTAAATGCTGTGCAAAGGAAAATAAAAGACTGGTTATTACAGAGAACGGACTACGGCTTGGAACAAAAGTTGACGCATATAATTTGTAGTTGTATAACAGTAACTTTTTATACCCATCTTTTTTGTTTATGTGGCACCTATTGTCAAGGCAAAACTGACTGGCTTAGCAGGATCCCGAATGACTATTCAATTTGTATCTCTTTAAATTTATATTACTCTTATGCATGGTAAAGATTGGATGTAAATGTTTTGTATTGAAATATTCTATTATAAAGCCAGAATTTACTGCTGCCAAGCTAAAATTGACTAGCTTTTAAAAAACAACATATAATAATAATAATATTTACTGAGTATTAATCCCATAGGTAATTACGTATAGCTAACCTGAAACTTAAAAGTCTCAAATTAGTAAAGATAGGAATCTCCTTGCACATTTCTACACATTTTCGGAATTGGAAAATTATTATATTTTGGATTTTGGAAAAATTAATCCCTAATGAACGATTCTAAAATTGTCCCATTCCTCGCTGTAACGCTTTACAAAAGGAAAGAACACCTCCATGGTCATCGCTCAAGATCGTAATTAAGTTGTCAAGGAATCACGTAAACAAGGTAAAGTAAGCGAAACAAAACAAAACCAAACCATGAGACTCATTTTACAGCAGGAATATCCTGCAAAAGCTTGGCGCATTTGGGGAGCGAGTGACAGGCCATCCCCCGTTTATTTTACCGAACTCGTCTTAACTGTTCCCCCTTCCCTCGCTCCTCCGTCCGCTAATTTGACGTCTGCTTATTATCGCCATCCTTCCACTCAGGAATTCTCTTTAGTTTTTTCTCCTTACCTTGTCTCTCCCCTAGAAATACCCCGAGTGAATCACAGTGGCTGCTGTAAAGTTGCCAGGATGCGCCAAGCTAACAGGACCAAGGAGCAAGCCTGTTTCTCACAACAACGCAAAAGGCGGTTCTTAAAAGTTTTTCTCTTTTTTATACCCCCAAGGGTGAAAATAATGGATGTAGAGGAGAGATGTAATGCGTGCATGAGAGGGAAGCAAGTCGAACTCCCATTCATGTCGGCCATACAGGCCATCCCCTGTGGCCAACCATATTCCGAAAATACGCACGGCTATTTGTCGTGACTCCAACAACCCCCTAGACATTATACGCCATGCGTTACATACCTGCGATGAGGGTTCACTAAGACCTTCGTACATTCGTTCCTTGAAAAGAGTTATTTTAAGTCCTGTTTATATACCTTGATTTCATCCAAATAAAATGATTCCATTATCTTGGTTCGATAATAAGGAATTATTTTAAAAATTATTAAACACCTTCAAAATACCCAACCATATGTGTTCAAATTATTTGTCAATAGTGAAGTGTAGGAGACCTGGGGAAGAAAATTTGCCAGAAAATTCCACCACTCATGAAGGTGACGGGGAAAGCTGTTAGCATTTCTTGTTGGCCAAGGAAGGGGCACCGGCACAAGGTTTTTATTATGGATTACGTTCAAGAGTGAAACTACTCGTAGTATTTTGCAATGAGTTCTTTTAATCTCGTGAATGGCAGTAGCTAATCAATGACAGTTAGTGTATCACCATAGCTTCCTCGTTTTGAGAAGAGAGTCTCCCTAATACATACATATATATTTATTTATATATATATATATATGTATATATATATACATATATATATATATACTATATATATTAAAATTCCACCCAAGAGAGCAACTAGAGTGGCGATATTTTACAGTCACAAACGACCAAACGCGAAGCTACTTCGGCGGGAAAGAACTCGCGACCTCTGGCGCAGTTGACAAGGGGGGAGCGCATTACCTCCCTGCTACCGAGGTCGGCAAAGCTGCATTCTGTGTAATATAGCATTAAGGATTTTCATTAATCGTAGTATTCGTAATGTTAACGAATTTAAATTTCATATATTTTATGCAAAGGTGGGAAGAAATTACACAAGACCAGGGTTTTTGTTAATGCAATGTTTTGCGAACAAGTCCATAATTCCATTTTGTGAAAAATCATAATATAAAGTAAAGCTACTTGACATGGCTTCAGATCATAATTCCAAAAGATTAATTTAATCGCATAATAATTATACAAAATGTCAAGAGATCAAATTATGTATAAAGAAACCATATCATAAAAAAACGAATTATAATTGTTCAAAGGTAGTGATTATTATTAAGGATTGGCGGACTTTCTGTTGCCTTCGTCATTAGTCTATTCTCATAACCAAGGGATTTGAGTTGAGTTAGAAGGGATGAAGAGATAAGATTGAGCCGTGGCGAAGAGGAAGGACTAAGCGAAGAAGAATTTTTGAAGGCAAAACATCATGGGTTGAAGAGAAAACATTAATAAATTACATTTTAAAATTTATGAACGCATATTGAGTATATCTCATGATTTTTTTAAATAACTAAATTTTTAAGCTGGCTATTAGAAAACGCTTTCATTTAACATATGAAACGATATTAAAGTTGGTATTAGTGTTATTATATTATTAATTTAAAATATTGCCCGACTAAGACACCTCTAAATATATTATTGGGTGTAAGGCTACCAAGAAATTAGGTCTTAAGTATATAATATGTAACTCTTATTTCTAGGTTTTCTCAGAAGCCACTGTGGCCTTCAGCATCGGGGGACGTCACTTCCAGGAGAACCCATCACCTACACATATATTGAAGATCGAATATTTGAAAATTCAAGAAATATATCGATAAAACTCCACCATCGCGTTGGACGGTTTGTGAAGCTGACTCTTCATTTTGCGGCGAAATGGATAATGATAAGCGAAGTAACCTTTGATTCAGGTAAGTTCATTCAATGTGTAAATAATTAACATTTTTCTACAGCCACTACTTAGGTAAGGTAACTATGTCAATGGTTCATCATGAGAGGCAAATATTTCTTTAAGAATTTAGCATACAGATGATTAGCTGATTTCAAAAGCAAATACAAAAATACGATGAAATAGCTATATAATATGGGAATAATATGATCAAAAATGAAACAATACCACTCGATTCAGTGATCCCTTTAGATTTACCTATCTCTACTTTTACGAAATTTCTCGTTTAAGTAAAGATTCTAAAGTAGTGGCTATTAAGCCTTGAAATAGATACCTTCTAAAACATCTATGATATGAAAACTAACACCATGCATATAGGTTAGCAATCAATCCCCTTTCTGTAATATGTCGTGGGTTCAATTTAATGAGATTACTCAGTTGTGTACATGTATTTAATTTAATCCTTTGGTAACAAACAAGATATTAAAATATTTTTAAACGTGGTGGTTTATATGGGTACGTAGAGCAAACGGCAAAATAATGTTTCAGGACCTTTTGGAGCATATTAATTTTTTTCTTACTTTAACTGCGCATAGGAGCTTCAGGGGCCCTAAATGGCTTTTACGGAGGTTCATCATGAGCTCGGTCAGTGATGTATTGCGTGATGCGAATTCCTCATCCTCTGCGATTGGGGAGCATAAAAATGCCGAGCCATAATTAAAAAAGACGACGAAGGGCTATCAAAAGCACGTGGTTTTTTTATGAGGCCAGAAGGAGATAAAGATGCCCTCATTAGGAGTACCATAGGCGAATGCTATAAAACATAAAATTTATCCGCTGAAAGAACCCACATTGCAATTAACAGTAATTTTTTGACAAGCAATGTAAAAAAAATTTCTAGGTAAATGATTTTAACGTGAGTGGAACATTCACCACATTATATTCGTTTTTTATCTTACTAAGGAAATAGGTAATCACAAACTGGAATGAAGATTTACTTCTATTGATAAACCTGATATTCTAGTAAAATCAAAATTCGACTAAGAACTAATAGATCGCGTATATTGTACCTATTTAAATTTATATTAATGAATTCTCCATTAACACTCCACTCGCAATATATATCGTCAATAAAAGTATACTTTAGAAATGTCACAGTCAATTACAACTAGCAAATGTGAAATAAGAAATTAAAAAAAAATGAGTAACGAAAAATTACCCAAAATTATATCAGTTATAATTATTATATCAGTTCTTAAAATTTACAATAAACTGAATTTTCATAGCCCGATGTGGGCACCAAAATAATCAAGTTTAGATTAAGCTTCTTTGATAAGTATTTCAAATTACCTGATTGCTATATCCCACGATTCAACCTATTGAATGGAATCAAAACAAGTTTAGTCTCATTCATGCAACAACTTTCAAATACATGCATTGAAATTTCCTGAATCATCCATTTCGCTAAAATACTGGGCATATGTTTATTATTAAACTACTTCTACTTCAAAGCTGGATTATGTCTTTTGGTTACTGACCACATTGATTTGCCATCATTCCCTGCTGTCACTACTCATTTTCTCAGAAATAAACTTAATAGAAATTTCATTATTATTTAAAAAAAGCTACACCCGCCCATTTTCCGCAAACACATAGTGGAAATATTTACACCATCCAAGAGAGGTCCCTTAAGGCCTTGTAACC
>CM073769.1:37041790-37202106 GCA_037158775.1 Hetaerina titia | reverse complement strand
GAGTTTTCAAACTGCAGCCTTCCCCGAGAAAAACATGCCCAAGGCAGAAAGTTAAAAATAATCCGTGTTTGGAAACTACGGTTTAAAAACTAAAAAGAAAGAAAATATTATGAAATAGCCATAACATTAGGATGTCAAGACATTAGACAATGCTGTCCATAAATTTTCAAATTATTAGTTTCTCTATTTAACATTAAGCTATTTTGTCTGAATAGACTTTCTCGAAACCCTTCCTATCACATACCAAATATAATGATAGATGAGAAGGTAAAATAGTGACGAACTTCATCCAATCGTTAAAGAACACGGCAAACGTTGTGAAATACTTCTCTCTCTGATCCTTACCTTCCTGACGCAACTGCTCTGAACATGCCTTGCAATGAATCTACAAATTTTTACAAACTAAACTTTATACATAACTTATTTTCACCAGCGTCGTTTTTTATCTTATCTATTATTACCACCCCCGCTCTTATTTGAATTTTATCCAAACATAAAAACACATAATAATGTAAATATAATATTTATAATATAAAAAAAATAATTTCATTTGTGAGAAATTTGGTCTTTTTTTCTTTTGCAATGAATGATTGAATGATTTTTTTCTTTTGCAATGCAAATTTGGACATTATATGACACTGCAGGCTCAGTAATATTTCATCAGTATCAAAATAACTACGGTTTAATGAATTCCTACATTTTCTTTGCCCTTCAGTATTGTTTTTTAATGTTCCACGTTTTTATACTATGTACTCGTAAGTAAGTTGCTAATTTCGAAACATGTATTTGTATCGTGTGGTCAGCAATCATAGAATAATGTCCTCTCACAGTCATTTTTCTTATAAGCCCAATACCACTTTTCCAGGCACCTGACACTTAATCCCCAATCCACGATCTAAGCCTCATTTAGATCCGCAGTCTTACCTTCCTTCGTGTATTTTCGTGTTTTTAAAACGCCTTTAACCTCCTTCCATTCCAGCTGCTCTGTTGCTGAACTCCAGTTATTCTCTTTTTTAATACGTACCACATCTTCCCAATTTCCCTGCCATGACTTCACCCATACAGCATCTCCCCTCTTTCCCATTCCCCTTTAGATTTTCCCGCACTATCTCCAGCATAAAACGTTTATTTCACATTCAACGCGGTACTCAAAGGGTGGAATAGGAGGGAGGGGGCAAGAAGAATGGGGTGGGAATGACGGCAAATGGAGTATCCCTCTCTCCCGCCAAAGAGGGATCGGATAAGGGATGTGCCTGTCAGCCTCGTTCACTGCCGTCTATAGGTCACTCCTATATTCCCACTTATTTTCACTTCTCCCATCGCTTTACACTCTTCTGTCCTCCTCCCCGCCCTTAATTCCCCATTCCCTACCTAACCACTGAGTCCCATTCCTCTCCTCCACGGGCAGCTCTTTTGCGTAATTTTCCCATTCCCTCGCTCGTAAAAGACCTTAATATTTACGCTTTCCACTATCCATCGTTGGCCTAACCCCAATCCCATAGAGTTCTTATCGCTTTCCTACATTTCCTCATTCTTCTCACATTTTTCTTCAGCATGGTTTACGGTTTCAATAAAACAGAAATTTCTTCCTGTAATTCTTTCACTTGCCAAAATGCTTTCCTCTTCGATATGCATGTTCCCGTTCCTTTACGTCTCACGACTTATTTAGACTGATAATCATGTTACTCAAGTAGTTATTTTATAATCTGTTTCACGCAAGTATTTTTTCCTAGTTTCATCGAATATATAGACGCATTTGAAAACCTTCATGCATGATTTATCTTTTATGTTAGCATTCTTTTCTCAACTCTTGGATTGAAACTTTCATCTCTTTGCTTTAAATATGTAGTGGCGTCCGTTTTACTTGCGTTACTCACTTAATCCCATCAATCCACGCCTCCCACTTGTCTTCTCTGGCCCGAATATCCCTACTTCCCTTCAGGTCTGCTCTGAAATTATTCATCCGACGTTCGCCTCCCCTCCCGTTCTCTCGCCGTCTCCTTTCGTATGCATAAACATATCTCGTGTCCTTCCGGCTTTCGTATTTGACTCTTACATATTTTAAATTTGTGATACACTTTTTGCGTCATCTCCCCATAAAATTAACGCACCTTACGCTCAGAAAGAATTGATTCGTGCATTATTTCCTTTCATAAACACTAAAATGTATCATGTACTTTTTTGAAGAGCAAGTCGCAACAAAGTGAAAAGCAATTTTTTATATTTATAGTAAAAAATGATTAATGCTAATTAAATAAAAATGGGCGAGTCTCAAACAACTCGTCTCTTGAATAAATCCCTTGCATTTATCCGTAGGCAATGCTATCGATTTCCAACAAAAATAACTAAATTTACAACTTTTCAAATAAGTATACCTAATCATATAAATAAAATCAGTTTTATATAATACTGGCAAAATATCACTGCTTTCCCTTGGGTTTGACCTTACTGCTTCACTAATTTACCTTATATTTTATAGCAGTACACGGATGCACACTGTTGTCTGTGTAATTAATTAAACTGTAACACAACCACCATTCAAGAGTCAGGCATCCTTCAGTGTTTCAAAGGTAATACAGGCCTGTAAGCCACTGGGTATTGTTACACCGGTTATCACACTAATATAAGATCTGTGACATTTTAGTGACTGATGAAACTGAATCATTTTTCATTGGTAAAAAATTATCGCGTCGAATTTTTCAACTCGCATTGGTCACAAATTAAGGATCACAACACTATAAAAAACTAGAAACATTTGCTTTGATTATTTGCTAGCGGTTCATAAAACTGGTCTCAAGAGATAAGAACTCGAGGTGATCCGCTAAGGAAGGCTCATATACTATTTTTTAAAGACAAAGTCATTTAAACAATGGTAAAATGGGAGACTACTCTCCCAGTGGTTGGTGGGCTCAGCTAGTATTAGAAATCCAGTAACGCCACCGCTGTCAGTGCTCGCGAACACTACTTGGCTTCTTTCCATTTTCTTCAGTTTTCTCCGTCATCCTCGCTATATATCTTCGAAAGCAGCCTCCTCACACCATTTATTCCGCGATGTACACGTGTCTTTACACCCACTAACCGATATCCTCTCGAAGAAAAAAAAACTTCCCTCATAACTTCAGAAACCGAAGAGATGGTTTCCCAAAATTGGCTCAAGTTCCTGCGTTCCACTTTCAAAATTTTCTTGGCTCCTTGAGGTCCTAAATCATCTTTATTCTTCTCTCTACGCTTTACGTCTATACCTTGTCCATAGAAACGTTAAATACTCCTCCATGCAGTTTGACAACAAGGTTTGCGAGTACTTTGTAAGCTATTCTGAGTTACCAAGTTACTCAGAAAATGCTTAGTCCGATTTCAAGCTGTTTTAAAAAATGAGAATGAAACGGTCAATTTATTATTCCAAATATTTGATCAAATTCCATGGTAACTATGAATAATTTCTTACATTAAAAAGTCCTCCAAAACATTAGGTCAATAGGCAATTAGGGATACTGACAAGATGTTTGAAAACAATTATATACATGTATATTCACAAAATGAATGAATACTTGTTCGTCATATAGCGAGATTTCGTGTTTAAATGTATGATGTATGCATGCATGTAATATATATATGTATACATATATTCCTTCCTCCTCTTGAGAAAGGTAGTTAGACCACCGAAAATTCTATGCCCAGTGATTTTCTGTTTTACATATGTGTATGTGCTTTTGTCTTTATCTACTAATGCTAATTACATCTACATTTTATATATATTGATTGAGGAATATATATATATATATATATGATTGAGATAATACGTTTCATAGAGAGTAAGCCACAAAAAGGAGAATTATGTTAGGCATCAGATAGGTATACCTATTTGGTTATCCAATTCACAAAAAATGTTACTGCTGTAAAGTCAAAAATATTTACGCAACCATAAAATGAATTGTAAAAATAGTATGTACATTGTTCTAAATAACAAAGACTATTCGGCATTCAGTGTATTCAGCGAATACACCATCCTCTTGAAGGACTGAGCCAGCAAGGAAAAATATATATCTCTAAAAACCGAAAAAACTGGATAAACAATAGACCTATGTGTAATTTAAAGAAAATTGTGTGCGCAGGAAGATGGAGAAGGGATGCAAGAACCTACATGCTTGTGGTAGGGCGTTTAAGGAGTAAAGGAGACGAGGTCTCGAGGATGTGCCGACCAAAATGAGGAGCGGACCCACAAGAGGATGCGAAAGATCGGCCGCGAGGGGAAGCGGGGACGAGGGAAAGGGTTGGTGATGGGAAAGGGGAATGTTTTGCGGAAGAAAGGGGAGGAGAGGGTGCCTAAGGAATAAGGGAAGAAGGGAAGAGGTGGAGAGGAGATTGAGGTTTGGGAAACGGTCATTGGGAGGGTGAGGAGGGTATTTGGCGCCAACGATAAGGAAGGGGAGGGTGGCGAAACGGCGGTGGGAAGGCGAAGAGAAGGGGTGAAGTAATGTGAGGGGAAGAAGCATCTTCTCACACCCCCCTTCAAACCCATCCTTCCACCCCCGCTTTGGTGCTTCGCCACTCCCTGAGAATGCAGGGCGGATAGGGGAGAGGACTTTCAGGCGGCACTATCTGGAGGAAGCGAGGTACACAGACCTCCGCCGCCGCCTTATTAAAGATGAGGGCGTACGAAAGAGGGCAGGAAGGGGCGAGTGGGTGATATGGGCAGCGAAGGGAAGGTAGTGAGGAGTGTAAGAGAGGGTGTAAGCTAGAGGGTAGATTCTGGATAGGGAGTGCAAAACGGGGGAGAGAGTGAAGGGGGAGAAGAGGTGAGATTAGGGAAAGGCGACTCGTAAGAGAGGGGGAGCACCGGAGGGAGGGGTGGAGGGGAGAGGACAGGAGGAAGGGGACGTTAAACTATAAGCATAAAGAGGTGGAGATAGTTTAATAGAATATCAAGCGGTAAAAGAGATCAAGTTGGCGATACGGAGGGCGGGAAATCATTAGGAGGGCTGGATTACGGGCGGGGGGGTTTGCGAGAGCGTTGCTATGACCGTGAAAAGGAGCGAGCACTATAGCGTGGTTGGAGAGGAGGCCGCAGGTAAGTGGATGGGGGAGTGTGATAAGGTGGTAATAAAGTTACAGTGAAATCTTGCGATTTAATGGAAATGCATTAAAGCAAGGAAACATGCTTGCGCAGTTAAGCGTCACGACTGCGTAGGGTATTCCATAGTACAGCATCCGGTGATTTAACCGCTTTTTTAGCTGCCTTAGGGAAACCGAAGCGTTTAGCAAGTTATTTTCCATTATGAATTATTATAGTCATGAACCCGTTGATTGACGCGTGTGCCAAGAACGAAATAGTCGGGCATAAAAATCACACGTAAATTTAAAACGTTTTCTGTAGAAGTAATGGCGTGGCATTTATAGCTCTGAAAAACCTTTTTTCAGTAACAATTATTTTATAATAGAAAAAACTAACTTCCGTCAAATAGAAAAACTATATATTATGCATGGATACCGGGGGGATGCCGGAGGATACAACACAAGCTTGTTACGTCATGGTTATACCTAGAATTAATAGTTTGTGCAAAACACCTGCAATTTTATATCCTACATAAGGGAGCAACAAAATATTAATTAGTTAGGGAGGTTACTACCGATTTTACGGATTTTAACAAAATAACTTAAATACAGAGAGTAATGTCTAATTACTTGCAATGTTTCACAAAAGGTCATTCACATTTTTAACGCGACGGACTGTAGTTATCCATCCGTGTACTGCGTAAATCACGAGTCTAACTCTAAATCTGAGAACAATGGACATTGATTAGAGAAAGATAACCAGATTTATCAATAGCTATAGACAAAAAAACACGAAAGGGTTTTGTAAGAAACGAGTGAAAACTCTGCAACCCAATTAGAACAGAATTCAATTTTTTCTAATTAACTAATACATTTGTTCATACTAACGTCCGCACTATTCATAATAAACCTTTAACACTCTGATATAATAATAATTCAAATGTAATTGATGCTTGATGAATTGAGATATTAGTAAAGTGAGTATTTTGTGTGTGTACTAAGTTTTATACGCCTTATATTTATTTATTTAACGTCTTTTTTTGGGGTGAGTTTGGAACTTTACATTCCCTTCTTTCGCCTAATCCCTAAATATAATAATATGTTTAAATATAAATTAAAAATAATTACGATTTACTCTATACCATAAGCATAAATTATACCTACATTTTAGTATTATAACTTTTTTATATCAAACGAAAATGTAGCCATTCCTTTCATTATAGCGTTTCATCTGGGTTAAGCCAACGGTCATCTTATAAAGTTTCTGTTTCAAGTGCTTTGCAAATATCACTCAAAAAATATATTACCTTGTAGTTAAGCAAATTCTCAGTTAAAGTTCAGAATTTTGTTTGGACAGAGCTCTCATTTTGGTGGTAGAATGAGGAATGATACTATCATAGCATAGACCAGAAATAAGTTCTCGCAGGATATCAAAAAAGAGAATTTCAAACGGCCGTTTCAGTTAAAACTATTAAATCACTCGAAATATAAGTCCAGTTAAGTGGGAAGAAGAAAATGTTTACTGCATAAAATATTAAAAACTCATACAATTGCCTTCATGCTTGGTTGTAATAAATTTTGTAAATGAAAACCCATTTTCTCGGCAACGAAATTCAATGAGAAATGCTTTTTAGCATTCTCTCCATTAAGCATGCAAAAGCAAAACAACGGTAGATATTGCGGCGCAACCAGAAATATATTCCCTTTCAGTGGACTCAGAAGGGACTACCAAGGAACGAAAAGAAAATCCCTGATACGACGGACATTTTTGAGGTTGAAATCATCCCATACGTGATCGTGCATACGATATGAGCATGAGACGAGAAGGAAAATGATTTTTGCAGAAATATATGCAGCGGCGTAAACCAAGTGACACTGGTACTATTAAAACCAGCCCGATGTTTCTCGCATAGGTATTTGTTTCTCCCAATAAAATAACTCTCCACCCGGCTTCCCGTCCCATAATCTGCAAATCGAGGGGAAACAATTACCATATTAGCTCCTAGTTTTACCTCGAACAAGGGTACTCCTGATAAATATCTCTAGAATTTTGCCGACCACTACTGCTGATATATCCGGCTCTTAAATTCATTGGTGATAGACACCATTTAAAGTAAACAGTATAACCTGCCGTTGTTAATATAAATGCCAATAAAAATAATCTCAACCCACAATAACGCACCCATGGACAAGCTTCTGGGGGAGAAAGAGTTTTCTTTTTCCTTTCAACAATTTGGCGAACTCCAAAAACAAAAAGAATTCCCCACTCCCCAAAAACTCCACCTTTATCCCTTGCCTCCTCTACCCAAAAACCTCTTCCGTTTCCTTCGCCACTCGAAGCGACGAACAAAGCGTTTCTTTTGTCTCTACTTAGTTTTTTGAACTCTCCTCTTTTCTCATAACTCCCTCTACTCCTACTACTCTTTCTTTCCCATGCCACAACCCTACGTCGACACAAAACCCCTTCTCCTCGACCCCTCCCACCTTCTGCCAGGGAGCAAAACCCCGGCGATTTCATCATTTCGCAGGAAAATATTCATCTTTTCTCTCGCTCACTCTAACTTCCTTTCCTCCGTTACCAACCCGCTTTCAGTTCTCTCCCTCGTCATCCCCGTAAACCCTCTTACTACGCTCAGGTCGAGCAGTCATCATCCCTCCTCTTCCCGCATTCTTTCCCTCATGACCTCTCTACACCCACATCTTTCATCCTTTTCCCTCCATCTACCGGTTTCCCCTACTAAAACACTCCTTTACGGATTTCAAGCCCACCCGCCTCCAGCCATACTCACGCCAGTTTTGTTTTTTTTAATTTCCTCATCCCTTGCATATTTTCGAGTTTGTTCTTCCGCTCTTCAGAGGGAGAATGAGCCCTGAACAGGATAGAGAACGCACCAGCAAGAGAAAAAGGGAGTGGTCTGGAGTTGGGTTAAGGACGAGGGGATGGAAAGGAAATGGATTCTGGAAAATGTTTTTGAGAAAAAAAAATTAATTTCCAACGGTAAAACGTATTAATGAAACAGTGACCTAGTGAATAGTTCACATAGGGAAATTAGAGGAAGAAACTACACGGAACCCGAAAATTTATTGGTTAGTCACAGTTAATTAAACCACATCATTATTTCACCCAGTTAAGTGCGCGAAATATATTTATAGCGGGAATATTTTGAAGCACTGCCAATACATCTAACCAATGATCCGTAAAAAGTGAGTGATGTCTCTTCGTGGATATCGGTGAAGAAAAAATTTCCAAAAATTCAGTCAGGTAAAATTTTTCTTTAATGCTTAATGTAATCTGTTAGTGGCATTGTGTTCTTGGCATCACTGCCAAGAGTTGATAGAATTACTTTAGTTCATGAAATAATAAAGCACGTTTGGAGATACTGAATTAACCTAGTTATATCTCCTTTAGATTTAAACCTCCCTTCAGACTATATTTTTTTGCAAAAATGTACCTAAAATAATTGGAAGTTTGATTACAACCTTAAACACATTGTATAAAAATATTCTACATGTAATCAATTTGTTACTTACCTCTGTTAAAAACTATGCCGCTTCAACAATACCACAAGTATGATAAATAATTTCATTGAAGATCCGTTATATCGAAAAACGAATATTTTATGTGCATAAATAGGTGCTTGTGAAATATATTCAATGAATTGTTTGAACAATCAATAAACAGAGCATGGAATGTTAGGATAGAAAAAAAATAGGAGACATGGACTCATATTTTGAAAATTTGAAGAAAGGATGAAAATACTTAATGCAACAGGATAGAGATACAAATAAATATAGTTATTAACTTTCAATTTTTCTTATTTTCACTTTTTGCTACGTCAATGCATGAATAAATTTCTACATGCGAACCAATGATTAACTTAACCTCTTAAAAATACTTCCAATATAGATTTTCAAATATATTTATAGTATTTTATGAGTATTCTTATTAAAACTGAAATTTCCAGGTTATTATTTAAAAAGTAATCCTTCGCTATTATTCGCTCCGTAAATAAGGATTATCCAGTTGATTTTAAAAGGCTAATATTTCGTGCGGCGTTTTTCGTAAAATCGTTTAGAGTTACAAATTTGCAATGATACAGCTAATTCCTGATATGTAACTACTCCATCTTTTCTAAGTATCTTCATCAATGAATTAGACATTTCATTTTGCATATAGCATTTGTAGAGGACCCTAGACAATGCTAGGCCAGAGCCATACAGGTATATCAACTAAAAATTAATTAGCATTAAGACTGATGAAAAATCTTTCAGCTACATGCTCAATAGCTTTTTTAATTTAAGTTTAAATACTCTATTCAAACTGTGGTGTTTTAGATAGGATTATAAAGGATTATTTGAAATTAAACAATAATAATCACAAATACCTACACATTAATATGAAAGCCCACTTCTTCGGGAATCGACACCATGACCGCGGGATCTCCAATTGAGAATTTAGGCCTCCACCCCTGACAGAAATACAGCAGGTCTTCGGTGCTAATTGTAACTACTCACAGTCATGTTGTGTTATTTTGCATCAACACGGTTATTTCTTCATTCGCCAGTTTCATTTTCTCTTTAGAGTTTTTCTACGATTCGTCCATTCTTTTATATCATCATATCAACCCAATTTTTTTATCATCTTTTAACCTTCCGTTCATAATTTTAGGTCGTACTATTTTTTTCGCATTTCCTATATCAGCGATCTAGTCACCTTAGCCAAACCGTCTCTTTCCTTTCTTCTCTTTCCCGTCACATGACACCAAACCATTTCCTAAGCGTGCATACAATAGAACAACCTTTCTGGTGCTCTTTGGCCCTACTATGCCTCACCCCGCCCTTCTCTCGCTATCCTCAAGCACAGCCACCCTTCCTCCTGCATACTTCACCTGCGCGGCACAATTTTCCAATGCGGCATCAGGGATCCCCGGCGCGCCCCCTTTGGGGAAGCTGCCCTCCAGGTGAAATTCCCTCGCAACCCTTTCCCCGGTCCTCCCGTTCATTCCTCCCACATTTTCCCGCCCACCCCCCTCCTCAAACTCCCGTCGACCTTAACGGCACGCCGCATGCGTCGCCCCTTACTTCCAGTTTCAACCCTCTTGCCGTTGCGTGGCCCACAACTCTAAATCCCTTCCCTCATTTCCCCTAAGACTTTCCCTCCCCTCACCGTATTTCCCTCACTCTCTGCCATGGCTTCCTCATGTTGTCGCCTCCCCCCGTACGGCGTAAACTTTACCCTCTTCCCCACCCCTCCGTTCTCGTTTAAGGCAAGGTATTTTGATGACGCGTGCACGGCGACGGAGGGAGGGGTCTCTCTCGCTTTCCAACCTCGCGATTCCCCTCCATGCCCACGTTTAACCTCCCCCCCACTCCGCTTTATTTTTTTCTCTTCCTCTTCCTCAGCGCGCGCGTTAAATGCCTCTCCCCGAGATTTTTAAATATTTGCACTCGTTTCGTCTCCTTTCATCGTAATCCGAGTGAGCTTGAGTATTTGCTCGCCCGGTTAAAAGGCTACGGAAACACTTTCTGAACACAATTTGCTCTTGAATTGATATCTTAGCTTCGAGAATCGAAAAATTACTAAAAAGATTGTGGTATGTTTACTTAACAACTTAGATACTTTCACTGTCTGTTGACAAATATCTAAAATGTAATCAACGTGGTCATCCCCTTCTTCGAAGATCCATATTCATTCAGGCACGAAATTGTGTTAGGAATTACTCTCTCGTGGGAATAGACGGGCACACACTGTAGGTACGCTGAACATTATAGATTCTCTTAAATTGAGTTTGTATTGGATATCTTCCCAGCAATTATGAAAGTATCGTGTATATCAGTTATCCCTTTTGCAGTTGGACAATTTTACCACTAATCGCAAGGTATAGTTGTTATCCATTCCTTCGATTAGCGGTAATACATTTGAATTATCTTTTGAAAAGTAGATAAATTTTAGGAAATATTACCTTTAAAATATTGTATTCATATAATTAAATCAATTTTCTAGGACTAGAGAGAGTGAAACTTTTCTGAAAATTTTCACTGTCTCTAAATAGTGAAACTTTCCAGTTCCACTATCTCTAGAAAAACAATGTCTGAACCCCACGTGTTTATGCGGTGATATCATAAAAAACATTTTCAACTTTGTCCATAATTCTAGGCATTACAAATACCGAGTGTACGTAAGGAACTAGAGTTTATGGGTATAAAATATTTTAATAAAAATAAATTATTAAAATTGATCTTGAAAATTGCACTAATTTAGCTGATTTTCGGATTTTGTTGAAGACAATTACCGTGGACGCAAACATCAAATTTTCTGTTTGTTTTAACTTTTTTTAATCGGAAAATAAATAAACATTAATACCACTGATCTTAAAACCTATCACCAGGTAGAGACTCAATAAATATTAGAGCATATATTCAATTTCTCGCGAATGCTGGAGGAAGTGACGGCAAGAATAACAGCAGCGAAGGTAACCATCATGGTACAAAGAACAGGAAACTTTGCTCTCACCTAAAACAGTAATATTTTTAGTCCAAACCACTTCGCAAAAAGGAGTGAATGAAAAATACTTTGCCCTCGCGGGAGGAAACTGTTTCGCTCCTATTTGTGTCCCGAGTCTAAAACGACCCCGGCGCCCTCTGCTTTTTTCGCCCATCCGACGTCAATTTGGGGGGTACCGCACTCCGACACCTCGGGGTGACGTCCGTGCGCGCAGCACTCAATATCTCCATCCCCCCCGGATGCCCTCGAGTCCAACTCCCATCAGAGCCCCAAGGCAACCGAACCTCCTCCTCTGCCCCATGTTTGGAGAGAGGGACGGGTGCAGCGGCTTTTCTCCTCGTCCGAGAACTAGGAAGGAAGTGGGAGGATGGGGGTGGTTGATGGGCGCAGGAGGTGCGGGGGACTGCAGTGTTTGAGTTTGCCCCTTTTCCCGTCTGCACACCCACGCTTCGCCCCCTCCCACACCTCTCCTACACTTCTCCCCGCTCTCTCTTGATATTATGTATTTTCTCTCCCGCTCTCTATCTCTCACCCAGTTGACGCTCTGCAAACAGGTATTGCTCTTGCATGTATACATACGGGCGTCTTTCATCTAACATTCCGCCCCCTTTCCTTCGGGGCAACTCGTTGACCTACCCACGTCCTGTGGGAGGGGAGAGGGTGAACCGTTGCCCTCTGGTGGCGCCTTGGGATCGATTTGCAGGCGGCGTCCCGACGACCTCCCCGCTTCCCCCGACTTCTTTTTCGCCTTACCTTCCCAACCTACACCTCCCCCGTCCTCAAAAATCCTCCACCCTCTTGACCTCCCGCTCACAATCCAGGCTCTCTCTTCCGTCTATTCGCTCTTATCCACGTCTATATATTTCTCCCTATTTTTTCCAACCAATTCCACCCGTCCATCTAACCATCAGGGCTTCACCATCGACTTCCCCTTCTCTTCCACCACCTCTCTCTTTCTCTCTCGCTCTCTACTCCAGCACCATTTCTCGCTTTCTTTCAAAGACTACCGCCTCGACTCTTCTATCTCCAACGAAACTTCTTCGCCCTTCTGCCCTATCTCCCCTTCCCCACAGGTTTTCAAATCCTTCCCAATTCTCTCCTCGTGCCGTAATTCGTGTCTGCCTCAACCCACCCTCTCCCTATTGCCCTCCGGTGCCCCGTCCCTCCTCTTCTATTCAACACAACCTCGTCAGCGACTCCTTTCGCTACCTTCGAACGCCACCTCCACTTACCTTATTGTATGTCATTAACAAAAGAGAAGTCCCCTAGGGGTTCCAACCCGTTGTGCCTTTATAGCAATTAATAACGCCTCCTAAAACTCTTCTAATATACGTGTGCATTCCATTATCAGTGTTGATACGCCGTTTATTTTTTTGAGATGGTATTGTAACCACACAATAGGATCTGCTTTTTGTGTGTATGTATGTATGTATATATATATATACATACATAAATAAATATATATATAAATATATACATAAATAAATATATATATATAAATAAATATATATATATATAAATATATATATATACATAAATATATATATATATATATACACACACACACACAAAAAGCAGATCCTATTCGCTATTTTAAATGTTTAAAAAGCCAGAAGGCAGGCACCATTGCTGAAACCTTATGCATTATTTTGGACAGTACATTATAAAGTGAATGTTTTGCGCGTATAATACATATTCTTATGGATAGAATTTCCTGAATGAAGTTTAACAAATTCAGTTATGACACACTGTCTTGCTGAATATATGCTTCATTTGTTCTTGCTTGCGATGAGGTGATTTTCTCACTATAATTAATTCCCTTTGTTCTCCTTTCCATTTTTTCACTAGTTGCTAAGATAAATAACTGAAACTAATAACATATATTTCTACGCACAACATTTTCTATCTAGACCTAAAAGCAAGAACTTTAAGAGGTATTTCAAGAAATTAAAATTATTCATGGTTCCCAGACCGTCGTTACTTTCACATTTCATCAATAATATAAAGATTCACTGGCGCTCGACGTGGATGAGTAGGTATTTTTCGAAAGAAACGACCAAACACATTTCTAGAAATTGCTTTCTTGAGGGACCTATATTGAACTTTATATGTGGATTTTATGTAAATTTACACCACGTTTGATTATTTATTGCAAAGTGACGTTAATAAAGAATATTTCTCCCATAGATGTCGCCCATGGAAACTTCTCCGTGGAGTCTCTGCCGGAACCAGACACCCCTGTACAGAGTGACGTCTACGTGGAGAAAGAGTCAAATCACGCCCAAGAAGAACTTCCAGGTAAGAATGCACATCTGCCCTCAGTCACCCTCAATCAAATCGGATATGGAGGAAATTATTTATTCAAAAATCAATCCTGCCAACGTTCAAAACGTAATAAAATAGAATTATTTCCCTTCCTCCTATTATGCCACAACGAGGCACTGTAATTACCCCTCGCACACACCCCCGTGTTTACTGCCCCTTACCCTGCCGCCATTCCGCAGTTTCTCGACCTCCTACGAAGTCGAAGTCGGCTGGGAAATAACTCCAGGACTCGTAAAAAAAACTAAGATGGAGAAACGGGCGAAATGTGCTCCCGCATACTCGCCCTGCGAGACTCAGCGGGACATAACCCCGGTCCGCAGCTTTTTACAACCTCTTTCTTACGCCCCCGTCTCCCCACCTCACACCCTCCTCACCTGCACTTCCCTCCCCTCACCAAGTCACACCGATGTGCATCCATGGCGTACACCATTTTATTAGTTGTACGAAACTCACCGTATTATCTCGATTCCACTGCATACTCTTCCGTACGAGTCCCGCGTTCCATTCCACGCACCCTCCTCCATTTTTAAACCCCTCGTCTCGAATATTACTCCCGAACCTCCGCCTTCTCCTTCCAAATCACATATATTCTTCGCCAGGCTTGTGTGGAGGGAAGGAATTCCTACCCTGCCTGCTTTGTTCTCAGTGCTCTGCTGGAAAGGGTTCGGGAAAAGTGCGTACTTTAAAACCGAACACATCCCGACACCTCCTTCCTCCTCGTCCTCCTCATCCCCCCACAATACTCCCCCATCCCGCACTCAAGCCTCCCTCTCTCTTGGCAATCGAGTTCCGATCCAAGCCCCAGAAAGGTAGACCCGTGGATCCCCAGGTGGTCTAAGCGCCGCCCTTTAAGTGCCGGTCGACCCACCTGACACGGCTGCCATATTCCCTGCCACCCTTGTGCGACACGCGGCGGTATCACGTAAATATCGATCCCCCGCCCACCCGCTTCACCCTTTCATCCACGTAGCTGCCCCTATCCTTTCCCCCTTCACTCCCACTTTTTCAATACCTCTACTATTTCACCCTTCAAAATTCTACGCCAGCCCCAAAGAGTGCGCTCTAAAGTAGTGGCGTAAGGAGAGAAAGCGGCAGTAAACTTCACTTGTTATGACTCACGTCATCTCTCTCGCTCTAAATATCTCACTCCCGCCTTTACCTCTCCCCTTTCCTCGCTCTCTTCCACCATGAAACTTGCCATCGACGTAGATACCGTACCTACAATTTCCTCGGAACCTATGCGTAACTGCTCTCCATAGGTACAGAGAGCCATCATCTTTAAAACCATTCGAATTGTAGTTTAGCCTCATCTCTAACTACTGCTACGAGCCGTTTCGCACGTTTTATTGCCATAGGTTTGTGTTGTGAGGCCTGTTGGACATCACTTCCGAGTCAAATAACAAACGTTCACTCTAAATCGAAACAAATTCTCCCGAGAACGAGCGATGCTCTCCCACGGAAAAGCGGGACGGATGCCAAAGATTCCATCGCATTTATGAAATTGTGAAGGAGAAATATTTACCGGGAATGTCATCCGTGCCTTTCCACGCGAGAGGAAGGAAGGAGGACCTAGGCGGAGATAGAGTGGAAGGGAGAAGGGGTGCGGCATGCGAGTTTTGAGAGCAGCGGCGTGCTCCCAAGGGTGCGACGAGCGGGCGAGGGGGAGCGTGGGGTCGGGAGGTAGCGGGATTAGGGAAAACGGGGGCGGGATACAGGTGGAGGATGCAAAGCGGGAGCCACTTTGGGGCGAGATAGTAGTCGGGGGCTGGGGGAGGGGACGGGAGACGGCTACGGAGGGAAAAAATGACGCGAGCGTGCAGAGGGAAAATAGCTACGACAAAGGGGAGGGGGAGGAAGGGGACGCAGGGGAAAGGTGGAGGCGCGCGAGAGGGAGATGATGCTGAGAGAGAGAGAGAGAGAGAGAGGGGGGTGCGGACGCGAGGGTGTTCGAGTTATCGGGGAGCGGAAGTAAGTCGGGAGAGGGGAGGGAGCGCCCATCTCCCGCCCCTCCCCCCGGGCAGCCCCGTGCGCAGGGCGCTTCGGACGCGAGAAGTGGAGGGGACGGGTTAGGGGGAGGGTGTGAGGAGCGAGAGAGGGGGGGGCATGCTCCGGCACGGTTCCGTAGATTGGTGTGGGTAAACGAGGAATTCAATTATGGGAGCATTATCAAAACGATCTCGCGAGGCTGGAAAAGGGATATTTTCCTCCCCACTCCTAGCGGGGCGAGAGGGAAGGGAGTGGAGTGGGTTGAAAGTGCTTCGCGCGGGGGAGGACGGTAAAGGGGAGGGAGAGAGGGCACGAGTAAAGTGCTTTTATCGGGAAAGAGAGAGGGCAGTTGTGGCACGCCAAAAAATGAAATAAAAGAAGAACGCTCATGGGCGGGCGGGCCGGAATATATGGGCGGGGGAGGGGAGATTTGAGGACCAGAACCTTCCAGCGCAGACATCATTCCCGGTCATTTTAAATCAAACAAGGGAAAGAGGTTGACTTAAAAAAAGGAGCTCAATGTACGGTCGATGTTCGCCTATGTTTGCGGTCGTGGGCGTTTGCCTAGGCACACGGCTATTCAAAGTGAAAATATCTACAGCACTGCCTTTTGTCCCCACGCCTCCAGTCATCGTCCACACAGACATCCGGGTCGAGTGACTGAATTCACGACGGGACACTTATGGAGTAGGAATAAATTTGGGACGCTAGGGGAATAAATGAGGTGGAGTGGTATATGAATTGAATAGATTAAAACACAATGATGGAGTGACAGAAAGAGAACGTATAATAGTTCAAAGAAACTGATGAAATTCCAAGTCTTACCCATATTATTCAAGCCAAATCAAATGAAAGGATTGAAGTAAAGCTATTAAAATCCAGGAAATGCTAAGTAATTGGGATGTTATCAGTGTCATAAAATATTTAAAAATAGTATCATCTGTAAAGTTATTATCTTTTTCAGAAATTGAAGGAAAAATTCACTTTATAATAGTATTTTCAATTAATAATCAAATAAGTTAATCCTGCTATAATTTCAAAACAAATCATCTTTTATTAATGAAAATTTCCATTTGTTATTGAAAACTCTGTGTCGCATATGAATTAAAAATGAACCCAACACACCCCTCATTGAATATAAACGACTTTAATGTACTTAATTATTCCAACACAAAAATTCAAATGGGCGTACTGGAGACCTAATCATATCCTGAAAATATTCAAGCACTACAAGTGATAAACAACTGTTGAACGCTTGGATAGAAAAGATGAGTTATGCCTGAAATTCTGTAAAAACTATCATGCAACATATTTAATTCAGGTCAAGCAAAAAATCTACCTAGCGTCTCGACCTTACCACGAAGTGTTGAGAATTCATATATTTTGATTAATGGCATATACTATATTTCGAAAAGAATTTCAGATTTTTATAATCATGAGCCAGATTACAAGAAACTGCCTTAGATGCCGCAACAGTAACCTTTTAACGGAGTCATCCGCTGACATGCATTTCAATGCAATTTCAGTGTGTAAAAACATTCGCCGTCCCGCATATCTCGGTCAAGGCGAACGATTCTTACACTCTGACATTGTTGCAGCACATGCCAGCTCAAAAGGTTACAGTAAAATGTTTCATTTCTTGTTTCACAGTTACCAAGACTTGAGAGATGTAAATGATAAAGAATATGGGAATGATCGGATGGTAACATGAATTGGTTGGCGTTTACTATGGTATTTTATCTCCAATTGTCTCCAAAATGTAATATTTTCCGTGGGAGTCCTTTATTAGCGCCAAGAAGTGCGTAAGTTTTCCGCTCAATAACTATTTCGGGTTACTATTGGTGGGTGATAAGACCAAGCTTTGAATCGGAACGTAACTGGTATGAAGATAGACGTCTGTGTTGTAGGTAGCTACCGAATGGAAACGTATCCTTTTTAGTTGGAATTTTGGCAGTTGAAATGATAGCACCAAGTAGTTGTAAAAATCATATCTCTGCCATATTTAATTCTTTTACCTCTGCTTAATATTTCGATTTTTTACTCGACGATTTACTTCGCATTTTTTTTGCGCGGTAACTTTGCACAACTACCGGCTGTTATGACCATCTTCATGTAAAAGGAAAGGCATTTTGACGTGAGTCATCAACCTTAGTGGATTCGGCAAATTTATCTCGCCCGGCAATCTTGCTTCTCTAATCTCAGCCTTCCATCGCGTACAAACGAAATCTTGCCCATCCGCCACATATTAGCTGTCTAATCTCGTCCGGTTCTTTTTTTGTTCCCGCAGTTTCCACGGCACGACAAGAGGACCAGACGTACATGGCAGTTATCATCGGCGTCCTAACAGCCGTCATCTTGCTGCTGGCCGTCGCTATCTTCCTAATCATATCAAGGCACAGGCAGAGGAAGTGCTTCGCCAGCCCCCTCGCCTCCAAGCCCCCGCCACCCCCTTCGTCACAGGCCCCTCCACCGCCCCCAGCGGCTCTCCCTCCCCCGCTGCCCACGGGGGCCGGCTATCCCATGCCGCTCCACCACCAGATACCGGGGGTAGAGAAGGGTGGGTCGCTGGCATCCGCGTCCTCGGCGTCGGCGTGCGCGGCAGCCGCGGCCGCCGCCGCTGCGGCACAGTCGGGCCCCTACGGGTACAAGGACTTTGTCCTAATGGACGACAACTACAACCAGCCGAGGGGGAGTGCCCTTACCACCGCCACCTCGAGCACGTCCACGCTGCCTAGGGGGACCATGGGTGGCGTCGTGGTGGACCTAATGGACAAGTTGGACGACTACCAGGAGCCGTACCAAGCCCTCAAGTACGCCCCATACTACAGCTATAGCACCGTCGTCATGGAAATGAAGGACATGCTGAACAAATCTTCGGCTCCTTTGTCTGGTGAGAATGTTTAACTTTCCCCAATCGCTGTTGATCAAATTGGGGTTACACTATTTTTAATTCGTTTCAAATGTTCAAACAGCAAAGCCTGACAAATGTTCAAATAGCAAAGCCTGACAAACTTATCCACATCGTATTAGAGATGCGGCGTATTTTGAGAAAAAATATATGGCTCAAACATATGATGCATATTTGCTAAAAAAGAGTGCTACATCTCGCTGAATTGCACCAAAATGTACCATTGAAATTCCATTGTTAAGTAAATTCCCAGAAACGTTAAAAATGCTGGTTTTATCCACGGCATTAGTAATTGGTGAAAGGAGAATATTTCATTTCCTATTGTAGAAAAAGGTAGATAGAACAATAACACCTTATTCCTGATTATAATTTACCATTCTACTATCTCACTAGGGACGGCAACACTAAAAGAGGCAGATTATCGAGAATACCGACTCATTATAACGATATTATTTGAAATATCAAAATATGAACAACCATTTGAGATATAAGAACAAAATGGTTAAATTCTTAATTTCAATTGGGATAAGTTCGGAGAAAATGTCCAACAAAAATTTTCCATTAATATATTATTAAAAAGGTTATGTTTTACGAAAATCAATTACATATTTGAAAATATCCTTTAATGTAAAAATCGTGTATTCATAGGGTCATTAGCTAATCCTCACTGGTTGCCCAATTGGGATATTGGAATGCTCATTCGTGAGATGGCTGCAGATTCTCTTCCTCTCTAGCCTCCAATAAGGTCACCTATTTAAAATGCTAATGGCAAAGCCACTCCCAATCTCCCCCGGCGCGTATTAAGCTGTGCTGGTGGCGCAATGAGGAAGATGAGGGATGCCCGGGCGGGCGTTATCGCTTTTTTTAATGGGTTTCTCCTCCTCTCCGGATCGACACCGACTCCCGTGGAAGACCTTTGATGAGGTCACCTCCCTCCAAAACATTATTTTTTTCTACTGAGAGCGGAATTTGGCTACCAAGGATGCGATGCACACTCAATGAATAGTTCAATTTGACCTAAGAAAGACTTCTATTCAGATTTGAGCGACGCTATCTGATTTCTTCCATCAATATTCTGGTGGTAACACATTTGTGCGCTCGGCTCAGTCACTCATTTCCGACTCATGCCGTCCTGTTGGGGAGAAGACAAAAGTGATTTCGAAAAGGCATTTGTACGAATTCCTTGAAATGAGTACATGAAGGCATAAAACTCTTATGACACGTGGTAGTAGTTTTAGGGGAGGGGAGCGACAGCCAGGGTCATTTACGCCATTAGGGATGGATGGGAAAGAGGATGGGTGGAGAGAAACTCGGCGTTGGTATTAGCCTACTCTTAACGAAAGGGGTCCGCAGTTTAACGTCCCATCTGACGGACGGCGTGCTCACTCTAAGTACTCTCCACGAAGCACCTCAAGTAGGGATCAGGATACCACTGAAAAATAGCTGCCGTATCTTAGGATACATATGTGGATTTTTTGCAGTCTTTGTTAAGTGGCGAAGTGCATAAAGCAGAAAATCCACATTCATGTTGATTGCTGCGACTTCATCATGGTTATAGCCTTGTCACATTGGTATGACGGTTTAATTTATTGAGATAATAATATTTTAAAGCCTTTTAATATCACAATTCACATTATGAATTATTCTTTTCTTACGCGTTTCATCATTATTTTTATATTTGAAAAGAGTATTATGTATTAAGATCAAATAACGAATTCAATTTGATCATCTACGAAGTTGTCATTTTTTTGACACCGTTAGCGCATCTATGTTAAACGGCGCGTGTGGTTCGATTCACAGCATTCATTACAAAAAATGAAATTAAACAGCAATAATTAACTGATTAAAATCTGAGACAAGCTGTATTATGCAAATAGTTCGGGATCATACAGAGCTAAATGGCTTATGGAAAGCGTAAATGGAATCTAAGGTGCAATAATTACACCCATCATTATGTTGGGGGGAAAGAAGTCTTTGTCAAAGCGGAAAGCCCTGTTGATTTCACTAAAACAAAGTTGGTACTTACAAATGAGGCAAAATGATACGCAAAAAAATGATGTTTAGTTGACAATCGCGTTATGGCAATCAAAAGCAAATGGGTGTTTATGCTCCCGAGCCTTTATCGAATGCCCGAAAATTTTACCAAAACTTTGCTTCCATATTCCCTTCCGCTCTCCTCTCACCTGCAACCCAACGTCTCTCCTCACATCCCCACCCACCCTTTCCCCACCCCTCCTCTTCTCCACGGGACGGCAGACCCGCCACAATGAAATCATCGTAGAAAATGTTTTTGCGGGAAATATCCCTTTCCATCGACATAATCGGCTTGTCGGAGCCAAAGAGGATTACTCGACGGGACCAACTCCGTCCGCCCCCATTTACCGTGACTACCTACCCTCTCGACTCCTCCCCGTTCCCTCCTCCACTACTCCCACCGAGCAAGGGAGAAATTGTGGGCAGAGTGGAGGCAAATAGGAAGGGAACCTGGATGGAGGGAGGCGGGGAGTGGGGTGGGTTTTGAAGATCAAAGGGCAGACGCATTACTGCGTGAGCTATGCCTCTATCACCTCCTAAACCCCACAGCCCTCCCGCCCCCCCGGGCCTCTCCACGTTTCAAATTCCCTTCCCTCGAAAACACCGGCAGGGCACAGCAGATGCTGGCCGGACGTCCCAAGCGCGTGGAGGAGCGAAGGAACCCCTCCCGGTCGGCCCACCGCTGAAATCCTCGCGCGCCCGTTCCAAGCGACAAGCCCCCCTCTTCCCACACTCTTTCCAGCAAGACTCCTCTCCTCCCTTCGCTCCGTCCGCCTTCAGTCGAATGCTCCTGATATCGCGGTACATCTACGCTTTCTACCCCGAAGCGGGAGCGTATTTGGGCGCTTCCTCAAATAGTGTCGCTGTCACACTTTTGGTCTTCGATGATCGCCCACGCTAACAGCCCGAGTCTCCATGCTTTTGTTGCCCACGCTGCCGCCTCACCATTTCGCTTCGCCTTCATCCTGGGTGGTCGCCGTCCTCGAATGCGATTGGGACAACTGATAGCACAAGGCGCAATTTAATCCTCCTTCATCCCAATCACACCATTATTTCTACACACATGCTCGGTTTATTTTGTACTGGTAGAGTAAATTTGTGAAATTGTGTCGAATGGAGTAAGTTCACCCAAAATGCCAAATCTCTCATATAGTAAATCCAGCACAAAATAGTCCATTTTTTGGACCATTTGTGAATTAACTACTTTATCCTCTACGCAAGCCAAATTTTGAGCGTCAACCAGTTTTGGAGATTACCCCCTCCAGGTACACAGAGCGCAACCATTCTACTTCCTCAAATATTTTTTATCGGCTAGAAGGGAATCGGTCAGACACTTGTGGCCGGTCATACCCTCCGGCCTAGAGGCTGAACGATCAAAAGTTGGTTTCTCTCGTTTGCTCCTTTAAAAAGAGAAGATTTACATATCTCATTCTTTAGGTCAAATTCACTACAAGGGCTGATGCAAGTAGGAATGTGTTAAGATTATTTTTTTCTTTACAGACACTTCATACGACTATGCAGTTCCTGAGTTGGGAAATATGCCACTACTCAGTCCGGAGGCAACTGCGGGAGCAACGACTCTGCCAGTATCAATTCCTGGCGATAGAGACAGCTTATTCTCCAAAGGGTCATCCTCGAAGAACAGCCGATCCACGGATGAGCCAAAAGGGAAAAAGGCAAGTTTTCCAATAGAGTAACTGCGGAAATCTATTACTTTATAGCACTTATCACGTATTTATGCACTAATATACATAGCAATGTTGCAACTTGGTATAATGAATCTATTTTATTTTAACCCCCACAACAAGGCCATGTCGAACCTAGGCATTGATTAAAGCTTATACATCCTTCCCTAGATGTTCAAAAGTAACATTCATACCACCCTTTTACGGAATCGTAACATTTATCACACACTACTACACCCTCTTGCTTTTGCTTGAAGAGTACCATGCGGAAGTGCATACAAGTAATAACCTTGTCCATGGTGGAAATTTCGACACAGATGGTGAAATTTCACAGGGTATCACCAAGATATTGCATGGTTTCTCATTGGAGTCTTATCTAACACGAGCACCTTCATGCAAGGAAAATGAATTGTTGGCACGAAGAGAAATTAATTGATGTTTCAAACGCATACAAAACATAAAAAATAAAAAGTAAATACATCCATTTCTGCTATAGACTTCGTTGCTTTAAGTTGTACTTAAATTTGAAATTTTCTCCATTTCGCCATATCGAATGATAGTAAATTAAGTCAGTAGCCATATCGAGTGATAGTAATAATTTACTATCACTCGATACGACCGATGTTCCATGATTATGATACTGGTTGCCCTTTCTAAGCATTTATTTATTTTCAATTTTCTCATCCCGGGAAACTGGAGTTCAATACTTATATGTTTGGTTGATTTGTATACGTGAATCATTCGCGTCATACCCGATATTGAGGTGAATTATCCGATAAAACGAGCTAATTGTATTAGGATCCGGATCCAGAATCTTGTCTTTCACTGATAAAATCTGCAAGAATAAAGAATTTTCTGAGCTCAGCTAATGGTACAATTTGACCTTAGTCGTCTAAGTATCAGAAACCGTATTTCAAAGGAAATCCGAGTAATGCAAATTAAGTGTCTCCCACTATTTTTCTCACTTGTGATAGCACTTTATGTGAAAATATTTTGATTAAGAGGAATGAATGCTTTCGTGCTTTTTAGGTATTTTAAAACAAAAAGTCTCGTGAATGGCAACCATATAATTTGATCTTAGCTCGCGCATCTACAGTTATTCAATCAAAAGTGAGTACTTTGACGCAAAAAAGGTGTGTGTGTGTGCGTGTGTCATATATATGAATGTAGAAGAATTGAGATGGGCAGCAAATAAAGGAAAAGAAGCATGGTTGAAGGCACTAGTGTGCGAACATGGAAAGTTTTCAAAGAAAGGGTCAAATTGGTGCGCTATACAGCAAGGTTATATACATACATATATGCATTATCGGGGAGTAAGAGAGAAGGTCTGGGCTAACAGTTAGCGACAAGTCAGTTAAGATAATATCTGAAACAGAAAATATGAAAGAGAGATTGACGGAATATATAAAAAAGTGTATGGTATAGAACTGAGGCTAACAAGGTTAGACAGAGAAAAAGAACAATACGTATAGGAAGATAGCTTAGGTCCCGGCATATTCGACGATAAGATGGAAAGGAGGATTAAGGGAGATGAAATCAGATAAGACCAGGTGGGTAAACAAAATTTCTGCGGAACTTCAAAGGAAAGGTTTAGGAAAATGTGGGAGTAAGAGTCTATACGGACTGATTCGTAGTATCTATGAGAAAGGAATCTGGCCGGAAAACTTTGCAATATCAGTGTTAGTTTATGTTCCGAAAAAGGTTAGGGATGTATCATGTAAGGACTACAGAACAATAAATTTGATATCCACGCAGCTAAAGTTATTCTCAGTATCGTCAACAAAAGGATAGAGAGAAAAGCAAATGAATACTTAGGGGATGATCAGTTTGGGTTTAGGAAGGAGAGAGGTATGCGTGATGCCATTGCAGTAATGAGATAACTAATTAAGAGGAATATAGAATACAATCAGGACGTATTTGTCTGTTTCGTAGATTTCGAAAAGGCGCTTGATATTGGGAAACACTAATTAGTATATTTCAGAAAATAGGAATGGATTGAAGGGGCAGGAGGTTAATACGCAACCTGTACATATCTCAGACTGCTCAGGTGTGGGTGTGGAACGAAGAAAGACGGATGGGCAGTGTTAGGAAGAGGCGTAAGGCAGAGTTGTCCATTATCACTGGTGCTGTTCAACGTATGTGTGGAGGAACTAAATAAAGAGGCATGAGAAGAACTGGAGGTAGGAATGAAAGTCGGAGGGGAATTCGTAAAATCGGTTTGATTTGTTGATGACCAAGCTTTAGTTTGTCAGTCGACCAAGGGGTTGCAAGTATTGCTAAGTTAATTGATATGTAGCGATAGATATGGGATGAGAGTCAATATTAATAAAACAAAGGTTATGCAATTTTCCAGAAAGAAAAAGGCTAAGCTAAACACTAAAATAGGAGGGGAAAAAATAGAGCAGGTAGAACAGTTTACATATCTCGGAAGTGTACTGGACCAATACGGTCAAAGTAGTAGGGATGTAAGGAGAAGAATTGCGCTAGGCAAAGAGGCTTTCTCAAGGAGGTGGGAGTTGATGGCAGGGACGTTGAGTAGGGAGGTTAAGAAAAAACTAGTCAAAACTTTGATATGGAAGGTAGCTATGTAAACGTGGTAACTGAAGCAGGAGGATGGACGTAAATTTCAGGCTTTTGAAATGTGGATGTGGAGAAGAATGAAGAAGGTGAATTGGACCAAACGGAAAACAAATGAGGTATGGTAGGATGAGGAAAGGGAATAATTGGGAGATATCATAAGGAGGCAGGAAAAATGGATGAAAGGCGTTGATCGACAGTGGGATGTTGAATACTGTAATAGAGGGGATATATATATATATATATATATATATACTTACATAGTCTCCAGTATCAATGTATCAATAGGAATAGTTACCCTTTAGATGGAAATGGGAGTTTGGTGTCCAACTGCCATGATCTGTACCCAACTTTCATTATTAGCTTCCCTCTGTTGACTCGAGAGAAGCCATTGAACGATTCACATCGCCGCCACAATCAAATGCACACCAAGTAACTTGAAACGTCCCTCCGTCCCTTTTCAATATCTTCCCCCATAGTTTCTCTATCCTCCCGCTCCGCCTCACAGTACTAACGCGACCCCTCCCTCGACAAACCAACCGTCTCTCGCCCTCATTTCTACTTCTCAGTCATCCCCTCAGTATGTCCTCCCCCGCCACACGTTCCAACCTCCTCCCCTTCATCCCATGAAAGCCGTGCGCAATTAATAGAACTGGCGGACCGTGTGGGCTAATGATGATAAATTTCGCGCGGGTCGACTCTCGCTAATTTCTCGCGCTCCCCTCTCCCCTTCTTCCACCGCTCCCCAGCTTCCGACCAAACAAGTCCTCCTGTCCCCCACCTCTCCTCCACCTGGCGTCGCCGCCTTCCAGATTCCCATTTTCCCCCAAAACAACACCACCTTCCTCCCACACGCGCTGTACTGCAACTCTCCCCCCTCCACTCCGAAGGGATCACTATGAATTACCCCAGTCTCATTTGCTGCCTTCGGTTCCAAGAGTAATTCTTTTTGTTAAGAACATCGTTTCTCCCATTGGCCATCTATCCTGGGAAAGAGGCCAAACTGAAAGAACACCTAGAGGAAGGATTGCCGAGGGTGGAAAAATAGCTACACATTTCCCACAGGTCCATTGAGGTTGAGGTTCGGAAGCGGTAGGCGGAAAAAATGATATTCTGTAAAGAGTATTTTAGAAAGTTGCCATTCTGGACAAGAATTAGGTGAAAGAGGATACATCTTTTTAAATACTCTTTGATTAATGCCAACATTGTACAAAATCAATGGAGATCCTAGTGGACACCATGGAACTATCCGATATGCGAATAATGCACCGAGATTTTTTTTGTTATTTATTACTGCATTTTCTGTCATATTTCCTATAAAAAATCTCGGACAATTTGCTCCTTTGCATCAACGTTTCAAGTTGTGCGTAAGTATATTTCAAATTTAAGATCACTCTTTAGAGGTTTAATGGTTTATCAATTCCATTTGAACTATTTTAACAGTGTCGCTCTTATGAAAGGAGATATTTGAAATAATGAATGGTTATAATGAAATAATATCAAAGAGGAATCAAATGAGGAGACTCGGCATAAATTTTAACACCACAAGAGACAAGAGGGTAAAGCGTGGCTTGTCCCCATTTTAAACAAGTCTTAGCATATCAAGAGCTTATGTAAACAACCACAAAGAGGAAAATTAATGGCAAGACAAGGAATAATAAAAAGGAGAGGAAGAAAGAGTTTATAAGAGAAGACTGGGGGGGTTTATTCTCGTACATGCGGGGTCCTCCTGCTTAAATATTAGGAAATGTGAATCATGACGCTATGGGATCAAAGGAAGGGAGAAGATTCGGGAAAAGTTATGAAGCGATAGAAGTGACAAAGAAATGAGAGAAGACGACGGGGTGAAGCACTGCGAGAATAGAAGCCGAGGGTGGGTGGGAGCGAGGGGTCCGCGGAGGAGGGGGAGGAATAAAAGAGGAATAGGATGGGGAGCGAGACAGAGAAACGGGGGGTGGGGTGCGGAGGAGAATGGAATGGAAATTGCGAGGAGGAATGGGAATATGGAGGAGAGGCCAATAAGGATACGGGGGTCGCGGCGGGAGAGGAAAAGGGGAGCGGAATTAGGGCTCGCCGGAATCATACTTCTCAGATCCGCTGCCATATTATTTATGAGGGTTTTGTGTTGTGTTTGTGTGCGTGTGACGAGGGATATGGTGGCTCCCGCGGCGGAGAGAAGGTGGGAGCGAGGGAGTTTCAGCCGAGGTTTCGGAGGGAACCGTCCCGGAGGTGGGGAAGGAGGGAAGGGGAGGAATTCTACTATTATGTGGCATTCGAGAGATATGGGGGCGTTGCTGCGGGGGGAGGGGGGGTTGAAGTCGGAGGGATGCGGTGAGAAATAAGTGAGGGGGATCGGAATAGCGGCAGACGGAGAGTGCGGACGTCAGCGGAACATTGTGGCGGAGAGAGAGAGACCATCCTTGCAAAGGAAAATTGCGATTCGAGAGGCAACGGCCATGTGAGACGGAGGTAATGTAAACAGCCGTCTTGATTTTCAATGACTGACAAGCGAGCGTTGACTTTCGCACGAGCACATTGTGAGAGGAATCACTGCTGGTAATAATTTGGTTTGATGCGCCATGTTCTAAAATGTACTTGACGTTCTGTAAATTTTAAACCGTTACGTAAATTAGTGAGGAGAAGGAGTCATGCCAATTGCTACGATGCGTAAAACTAGGAGAATAGGTTAAGGAGTAATACTAATGATGTGAATTGTACTACGTACTCAACTAGTATAGTTGTCGAGTTTTTAGTGTTCCCTAAGATATCTAAATCCTTTCGGAAATAAGGAAACATATGGGAAGTCTCGACAATTAGGTATTAAATAGGAATTGAAAATGTTTTCTATAAATGCTACTTTAAAGAAAATGTTTTATGTACCAAAGGCTCTCTAATACTTTTGGTAACCTCCTTCACACTATGGTACTCGTAGGTCTATTAGGTACTTAATGTTCGAATTTTCAATTCACAACTCCATATAATGTTACGCTTAAGGCACATTTAGCTAGAAGAAATACTATATCAGCCCGTAGCTAATTGCCATCGTAATTTTTTCCGGCTCTTCTATTTTCATGATAATTTAAACAGTTCTTTTCTGTTCAAATATTAACTTCGTCTTTCAAAATTCGTTCGGGTCGTTCGCTAGGTGCAAAGTTATGGTGTAAGGATATATAACGTTCGAATATTTAATACTTCACGCGTAAATAACTAGACCTTCAATATATTGGTGTAAAATATTCTCATAACGCAAAGTTATCACATAACACAATTTTCGTTTCTAGAGTCACTCATCAGGTGGCGTATTTTTGGAAATGACTCACTAGGAATAAAAGACCTCTGGAAATACGAAAATTTTCTCTGCGAAAGAACTGCCCTTAAATATCAGAATTAGCTGGTTATGGACATATTTATGTAAAACATCGACTCTTATGGAGATATGTATGGAAAAGACTTTGGAAACAACATTTCATAAACATATTCATTTATTGAGAAATGTGCAAAACAAATAGTTCAGGAGAACACTGTCTACGATATTTTAAGTGGGGGCGGATTTTAGGATTTCCTGAATTGCTTCCAGAGTAGAGGGGCTAGATTTGTGAAACGTTATCATGATATACTTAGAAGCGCATCCAAAATATTTGAGCAGCTACGCTGGGAACCACTCACGGAGCGAAGGTTAAATTACAGAATGAATCTCTTGTATAAATTGGAAGGACATCTCTTTAGCAGATATGTTGAACATGTATTATTACTCCTATCGTTCTACGGTAGGAGAACTAATTTAAATAAAATTAGAGAGAGATTAAGTGTTGAACAGATAAATTTAATGTCATATTTTCCACGAACGATAAGAGGTCAGAAAAACATTGTCCGACCGTGGTAGTGTCATGTTCGGGTCAAAATTAGTCTGGTTTGCATTCACCCCCTGCCACACACCTTTGCAGTACTAAAACCCTTTTCTAGCTTGCAGGGTAATAAAATAAAAAAGTGCTAGTTGAGGAAATCACTCAAACATTTTTTTTAATTTTTAAAATTTTCCAGTTAAGGATCATCCCAAGTCGTTCGGTTTTGGTCAAAATGCAAGTATATTTCTGTTTAAATGAAAACGCAAAAGATACAATCTTCTGCCTTCGTCGCGGTCGTATCAGATTTCGAGTCATCAGATCCAAAAACTCACAACCATGGGCATTCACACAAGGGCAATCTTTGTGAATCGGTCAAAACGTGCCCATCAGTCCTCCAAAATTATGCTTTATTGGAAATTTCAAATATGGGTTTCAATAAATAAATATTTTTCCCTGCGTGAAACACGGAGCACACAAAAATACGAACACGAACACTCGTAACACAACTCGCTTTCTACTTACGCACCTTTACTCTCGTTTACTTGGTGACCCTGATAAACCCTCTCACGATGGTACACACTTTAAGTGATGTATTTTATATTTTAGCTAAATGCGAGAGGGAGGAAAAAGCGCAAGATCGACGCAGGCGTCACGCGCGCTGCTTCTCCCCAGGGAATGTCACGAGCGCTGTTTCTCGAGAAGCTCCTCGGATTTAATGCTGGCTCTCCCTCTGTCACTAGAGGCGCATGCTGTAGCATGATGGGGCAACTATTAGGAACGACGGGCGAAAGTAGTGACTTGGATGCTGGAGGAGCGAAAGGTGGATGGCTTGAAGTTAAAATATATAAATAGGATGGGCGTTTTCGGTAGGAAGGAGGGTTAAAGCGCGAGGCTTACGAGTTAAAAGGAAGCGTGGGAAAAAGGATTTATCCGAGTGAGTTGAAATGGGTAGATGGGCGGGAGGAGGAGGAGGTGAAAAGTGAATAGGAACAGACGGAAGGGTGGGTCGGCGGTGGTCGGGAGGAGGATGGTGAATACTGCAGAGTGGACACGGGGGGATGCGGCGGGGAAAGAGGGTGGTGGAAGCAAGCCGAGGCGGGGGTTCGTAGACGGAGGCTTCTAGGGCGAGAGAGCCCGGGTGTCGTGGAGCGGGTGAATGGAAGTTATAAGTCCGCATAAAAGCTCTGTAATTAAAATTGCAGAAAGGGTGAAGGAACGGTGGGAAGGGGGGGGGACAGGAGGGTGACGCAGGAAGGGAGGGAGAGTGGATGGTCAGAAGAGGGGAGAATATGCAGAAATAGTTTGTGGAGTCGACGTCGGCAGGGCTGAGAAAGGAGCTGGGAGGGAGGGGTGGAATTGCGAGGGAGTTTAGGACAAAGTTCTGAGCCACCTTGGCGGCCTGTGAAAGGGCGGACGAGGAGAGAATGGGCGCTAAAGGAGAAAAATTGAGGGAACTGCCCAAGGGGTGGTAGGTCTGGGGGCCGGGAGGGCAGTGAGAGAGAGCGCAGTACGTAAAAGAGGTACGAAAACCAACGGCGGAAAGTGACGGTGGTTGAAACCATAAGATGGAAAATGACAGACGGTGGGAGGAAAGAAACGAGAGTGGAGAGGAAGAAAGGGTCCGAGGCCGCGGAAGGAATATTCGTTTCAACGTAAATAATGCCAGAGGCGAGGGTTAGGAAGTTAAGGCAGGGGAAGGGAGAAGTTTTTTTAAGCTCATTGATGAATTTCGAGAAGGAACAAAGCACTGCTCGTCCCGAAAGCAATTCAAAGGGCGAATAATCCTTCATTTTCGATGTTTTAGTGAGATCTCCAAGGATGGAAAATCTTGTTTTTTAATTATTTACGAGTATTTGTCCACAAATCCTTCCAACTTTTCGGAATGTAGAAAATGATTTCTCATTTACACTTAGAGGAGTGGAACTAACTTTGCTCGATAACAGATTCAATTACTTACAGGTATAATATACTTATAGGTATAACCTGTATATACAGGGTTCGTCCAGAAAATAAGTGTACTGATTTTTTACCGCCGCTCCAGGCGCGCCCAGCACCGCTCTGACGGGCTGCGATTGGAGGGGGGTATGTTGGCAAGCGACGCTGAAAAAGGCAGTCGGCTCTGAGCTGTGGTGTAGTGAGGAGCTCTGTTAACGCGAACGTTATTCCATCGTTATTCCATCAAATTTGCGGTAAAGCTTGGGAAATCGTCTACCGAAACTGTCGGTATGATTAACCAGGCTTACGAGGAGTCAGCCATGTCCAGAAACATGATTTTTCGGTGGCACAAGATGTTCGTGGAGGGCAGAGAAGAGGTCGACGACGAACCACGGCCTGGACGCCCATCAACGACACTCACCGAAGAAAATGTGCGAAAAGTTCGCGATGTACTGAACTCTGATCGTCGTCTTAGTGTTCGGATGATAGCAGAGCAGTGTAAGGTGCCAAAAACAATAGTGCACGAGATTATTAGGGACCAATTACAGATGCGAAAAATTTGTGCTAAGTTGGTGCCGAAAGTGCTCAGTGATGATCAAAGACTCAATCGTTTGGAAATCGCGACACAACTTGCGGATCACTGCAAAAATGATCTAAATTTTTTAGAGAACGTTGTTTCTGTTCCCGAAGATAAAGAGGAGTTTGAAAAGAACGCGATACGGGACTTTGGACGCCGTCAAAGAGGCCGTGACGACGTGTCTTCGAGAGGTTCCTGATGATGCCTTCGCGGGAGCGTTCCAGGAATGGGAACGCCACTGGAACAAGTGTATCGACTCACAAGGGTCCTATTTTGAGGAATATTAGCTTAAGATATGTAAAAGTGTAATATTTTTTTCCCTTAGCTCAGTACACTTATTTTCCGGACGAACCCTGTACGTATGTATGAAAATGCAGAGGGTTCATATGATGTTCACATATCCCTTTAACCCTGTAAGTGCGATTCATAAACCCCACCTAATGTAATCATTGGGATAATTGTACGATGTACATGAAAGGTTTTGGTGATTTACACTTGCTTTCTTTCTCGGTGCTCCTAGTACCATCGATGGTACTAGGAAAGGTAAGAGTGCACAAAGTAGCTGAAAATCAAAAAAATGTCAAATGAAGCGCGGTATTGGAACAAACTAGACTGATAAGATAATATTTAGTCCAATTATCTGCTCGAACAATGTGTAAAGAAGAGCGTGGATGAGTATCCGTTGGCCAAAACGTTTCTCACCCTCGCCTGCATCACCTTCTATGATTAGTTTCTCAAAAATAGAAGATTACGAACAACCTATTGGTAATTGTACAGTCACCTTGTCGTCCAAAATTTGTGTAACGTTTTTTCATTACACAAAGATGTGGGAATGAAGATCTTCAATTCATTTTCAAATGATTGGAATTTATTTAAACCATAGGGAACACATTTTCACCAACTTAAATTGCATACATGCATGATTTTCCTGCCTGTGTAACAGTTCGATTCAAATTACTGCCTTTTATGTGATTAAAATTGTTATGTGTTTTTTAATATACGTGGCACTGTTTTAATTCTATCCCTATATTTTTTATTTTAGTCACCGAGTCAACAAGAAGTTTTGAGTGCTTTGAAGCGAAGGTTGGAGCAGACTGCGGTTCCAGAATTCCCGAGGCATAGGCTAAGAATGCTCACCAAACTGGCAGACGGCGCATTTGGAACGGTAAGTAGCCTGGTTTCAACCTGGTTTTTCTCACTTCTCACGGAATCTAAATGGTCTTGCTAAGACTTGAAGGTTAAAACACCCGTTGAACGTGGTACACCTTAGAATCCTATATAGCCTCCTCAATCGTACGGGTCCAACTAAGAATAAAGAGCTACAATTGACCTATATCTAGTATATCCTGATGAATTCTGCACGCCTTCGATTTTACACAGGTCATTCGATGAAGTTGAATACGAAGGCAGTCAAGAGTTTTAAGACACTCCATTCTTTTACCACCGCTTCACAAACTACCCAGAGTATAAGTTTTGACAGTATTAATTCAATTTGTTGTTTTCGTGCATACTTGTGATTGAGGTAAGTGAAGGGTATTCTTCTCTGCGCAATATCTTTGTAACATCTATTGACATGGATCTTCATTCTATTGCTCAGCCTTTTTTATATTAGCTCATTGAATTGATAAAATCTTCGTCAATCACGACCTGTTGTTCATTCGTTATTCTACCCTATTATTAGAATTTATTACCCGATATGAATCCAGAAATGACAAGTCACTCCCCCTAAATTCATGACGTACGTGTCTAGCATGCCTAGATTTGTGTCATGGCCGCACTGAAGCTAAAATCATTTAACACAATTATAAATCTTACAAATACCTGGTTCACTGGTTTTAATCAACTGGTAATCCAGTAAATACGATCAACTTACTCGCTAACACTTGTATTAAGATAAGCCATGACACATTCCCATTAAATAATTGAAAAATATATGTTTTCTTACATTTGCTACTGATTAATGCTCTTTACTCCATTCTTCCAATTAATGCATTATATGTGAAAGAAGATGCGGAATCACGGATACAACGTATGAGGAAAGATACTCTTATAAAATATTCAGATGTTGGATTGCATTCCAATGTAACGAATTAGTACCCAGGCATCCGAATAAAATTAAGAGATTTGTTTAACGCTTTTGGACTTCCACACATTTCTTACTTCAAAAATAAGAATATTGTAAATAAACTTCTTATATCTAAAAGAATTCCATATGGAAAGCTAGTTCCTTAGATTTTTCCGTGAACTTTCTACCTTTCCTTCTTTCCTCCATAAATCTGTAACACTATACAAAATGCTCAAAAATATCAAGTTTACACTGGACACTAGGAAGTTAATTCACATAAATAGCCAATGTGCACTATATATTACAAAATTTACAGGTAGGTTGAAACGTTACGCTTTTACATTATTAATGTTTCTTTCGGGTACTCGTGATTTATATAGAGGCGTCCTTTAAACTTAGACGAGGCAGACGAAAAAAAAATGGCTGGTAGAGTTGATAAGAAGAACTAAAGAGAAAGGCAGAGAGAACACTTTCGTTGGTAAACATGGCCCATAAACAGACTGCATCCTCACGGTAAGGTATCCATTCAACCATGCTAGATCCTCCATTCTTAACCACAATCTCTGACCAGTACTCAAAGACTGCCCCTCATTGCCAGTCGAGCGACTTGTTGGGCTATCTTAAAAAAAACCTAAGGAAGAGTATTTCCCAATATGGACATGTTTTGGGGAGTAAGGAAGTCCGCCATACATCTTAAAGCTATATCCTCTGTCCCTTCGACGTGAACACGAATCAAAAAGGTCGTCATGCCATCGTTTCTGCCTGCGCCCATCCTTGTTCCTTTTCCTTCACCCGTCGTCATCCTCCTCTGTCCACACCTTCGTGCCTCGAGCAACAACAAGCCAAGGCATAAAACTCATCCCTATGGAACCAAGCGTTTGGATAGCCCATTAGCTATTGCATCAGGTTTCGGCACGCTAGAGTAAGCAAGCAATAAACTCTTCTGAGATAGGTAGGGCTTGAATGAACGTAACAATCAGGATGTATCTGCATACCTACACTCGGTATTTTCAAAAGCATTCTCTCGATACGTCGGGCAACAAAGGTACATGCGGGAAATATCAGCTGAGAGACTATGTATGCCTTTCATTCGGTTTGGGACCATCCTTGCATAAAGGAGCTTGGGTGAAGGCCTGGAAAAAAATTGTTGACGGCCTACATGGTGGGTGGGGATTTGGTGATGGGCATATTACATGAAAGCCAAGCTTCGTAATATTCAATCTTTGCCGTGGAAGTGGCACGAGATTGATAGAGAGGAAGGCCGATGGGGGAGGAGGCCGGTTTGACTCTTCCCTTGACAAGAGACGATAGGAGAGTCGTGAAGAAAGGTTCTTTCGGGTAGGTTCGGTGCGCATGAGGTAAATGATGCGCGGAAAACATAAAAAGCCCGACGATAAAAGATAATGGGGGGTTAATTGCGCAGGGGGTTCCGAGCGGTAAAGGGTAAAAAGAGAACGATGATGCCCTGTTCCATGGCGTAAGAGTCGAGGGACAATTTAAAACCTTTGAAAGTTTTCCTTCTAGATCTTTTATTTTATAACTTTAGATGACGATGACCTTACCTTGAGCCTTTGGCTTATCTTTTCTTTTTATGAACGGTCGTGCTGGTAGGGGCTATCGGACCTTGTCAACGTTTTGTATCTTTTAAACATGTTCCAAATATACGCGCAGCTGCTTGAAAGCTAATTGACAATGAAAATGTGGCACAGGGGTGTATATGATTGATTTTCTAGTAGATACTAGTAGATGAGTTGCAATTAGGTATAAGACTTCTCCTCTTGAGTTGAATAACCATGGATAGTGATGCTTACATGAGATTAATATGACGTCCAGAGCAGGAGGGTAAATATTTGCCCGAACAAAATTGCCATTTTGTTAATTATAATGGCCCGTATGATAAACGAATACGTAGAGATATTTTTTATAAATATTTTCGAGTATTAAATATTAATTACTAATTGAGTGCGCCTATCTGAGAAAATACCTAGTGTTCCATTTATACTCGCATCAGTGTTAAAGTTACGGCAGTGTTGACTGGCCAGAGTAGTCACAAGATCTGACGAATATTTAATATATTGCTACCTGCGACCCTTGGGCTGTTTCTGAAAGTTACAAAGCAATTAATTCCCCAGCTGCAGTAACGTATGTGACACAAAATTATGGTCAAGAACCTGTGAAATGTAAGCTTGATTGAGTTGGCTTCATTGCTACTTGCAGACTACTAAGAGCAAACTAAGGTGTAAGCTAGTGTGGCCCTTTAAGCCAGTTAATAATATTAGTTTTAACATTGGTAATATTTTTGTATCACTTCAGAGAAAATTGCGTTTTGCTAAAATAGAGAACGAAACATTTGGCGAACAATAGACTTTATATGAAGGCGTTTTCTTTCACAAAAATTCCTCACTAATAAATTACATTCTATGAAAAACAGTAAATTGCACACAGTTAAGTGGACAGCAAAGTTTAAACAAAGCGAATGAGAGAAATGAAAAACAACACAAATGAAAGACTAAAAAGAAGACGGAGTTAACTAAGCAAACTAAACTACTCTCACGGTCATTTACTGGGGATTACGTGCTGATAGACGTGTTCCCATTCCGTAGCAGTACATCACTTGAGAGAAGGACAGTTACAGGATTTTATACACGACCCCAACTCATTTACTCGACTGGGTATCGTGACCGGTGCGGCTGCGTCTACGATAATAAGAATCAAACGCTGGTTTCCGCTCGACGTCAGCGGCGAATGTTGCATTTTATTCCTCCTTGATTCAAGGGAAAAAAACCTCACTTGACTGGATTTTCTTCTTTCCCTTCGCAGGTGTACGTTGCGGAAGCGGACGGGATCCCGGAGTACGGCTGCGCCACATCGCTCGGGAAGCGACTCGTGGCCGTCAAGTTCCTCCTCCACAACGCCACGGAAAAGGAAAAGTAGGTGCTCCCTTTACGCTCCACCCTCTTTCATGAATTATGCATACAGCAATATCATTTCCCATTCCACACAATCATCACCAAGTGACCATAAGAAAACCAAATTACTAAATGCATTTCACCTACCCACGAGTTTCGTAGAAATATATTATCATTAATTTTTAAAAGAAAGTTTTATCCGAACGTCACGCTCGTTATCCCTGAGATACGGAGAGAGAAGTCATGATAAATATTTGCAACTATAAAACAAAGTTGTCACCCTCCTTACTGAATGTATTTCAACTTTTCGATTTATTTTCAATGTACCTCTCTACCAGACAAATTTGGTTAGGAATAATAATTAATGACTTCACTATTCCAGTATTTTCTTTCGAGATCTTCTCTCAAACTTCAATTCGATTACGTTTTCTGTAGCGTATTTATTTTAATTTTAATTCTTATTTACTGTAATTCGTAGATAATATATTTGGCAATTTAGGTATTTAAAATGAAGTATCTTTTAACATCATTCGTAGTTCTTTATGTTTATAAGAGTGTGTCTATAGACAAAAGAAGGCTCATAACGTTACAAGACAGGAATTTCATGAGAGTGTAATATGGGTCACTAATGGAATTCAGATTTCACAATTGAATTTCTCCAAATAACCCTTACAAATGGTTATCATAAAGTCGAAAGTTTCTCTTGCCCCGAAATCACGGATAGCGGTGTATTTCATTTGGGTGAGTCATGGAGGCATTCATGTGGCAGAAGAATTGAGTTACAATCTCCCGCCAAACCGCACTCTCTTTAGCCAGTGCCCTCGCTCCTTATCCAGCCACCGGATTCGTTTCGCCAATCAACGTTCCCTTGCGGTCTCGAGTCATTTGTTCTAGGCGTGTAATCATGGACGATGCCGCTATCAGGGGCTTCGGATTCCGCGGGGCATTAGGCCGGGCCTTCCCACTCTCCGGGGATAGTTCGTGGAAGGTAAGACATTGCGGCATCGAGAAAGGGCGATTCTTTAATTCCTTGACCCATCTCACGCAGGAGCCTCAAGGTGTTATTCGGTTTTTATTACGGCCAAGGAAATTAGAGGAGGAAATTGGCCAACTTGATGGGATGGGATTAGATTACATCCAAAAGCGATTCCATGTCACACTCAACTTGCCTTCATTTACTCCTCCTAGTCCCCCAGATCTCAAAGCGTTAAATTTCTCATGAACCGTGACTAATATCCACATTTTTGAAGTGCTAGCAGAAAATTATGTCATAATTTCTGTTTCGTCGGATCCCGCATGGCGAAACTGAAAAGGCAAATCGCACGATCACGTGCGATGAGAGGTGGGCATAAATTGCTAAAACACATGCTGTCAATAAAGTGAGGTTTGTCTATCAAATGGAAGCTAAATATTTCTCCGCGATCACTCTTCAATCTAACAGTGATTGAAAACGCTTCCCCTATCCCACGCACTTCGGCAAGTCAAAAAACTTCAACGGTCTTACTAATTAATTTAGGCAAGGAATAAGCACACATTTGAATTTTTTTCAAATGTGAAGTTTAGAAGAAACACATGCAGTGACTTTGGCTCCGGAGATGTTTTTATCCACGACCATATTACCGAGCAAAATTCGGAATGAGTATTTTTTAAAAAGTCGACCCCATCAGAATATTCATACGAAAACAAATTCAAAGATGAGAGGGAGGGAGAGAAATCAAGAGAGGGAATTATGTAACTGATCGAACACGAATCAGAATGCGCAAAACCCGACAGGCTGTGTCGACTTGATGATCATGACACACTGGAGGATAGTTTTTCTTGGACCCATAATCGTTATTTAATTGATTCTACATATTGGCTTCCTAGTGAGTTAACTACTTTCAATTTTCTCATCCCAACCTTGGTGGCCACTCCCTTTTTCTCATAGCAGACGAGGCCTGTTACCGGGATAATATTATATTTCGAAATAAGAAGTATGTTGTCGCTAGAGAATGTTGCTCGCTGACTGGCTAAAGAATAATATCAAAATTATTCTTATATACAGTCGACATGATAAAATCAAGAAATTAAAAAGAAAGAATTAACTGAAACATTAAAAAATATTCACCTTTACGCTGTCATCCTGCTCTCCAGTACATAAAATTAATTTCAGGTGAATAAATTACGGTTCTATGCCTGAATATAATCATTTCTATGATATTACTTTATGTCCTAAATAATTACCAATCCTCAATACTTATTACTATTGACTAAGTTAATGAAAATTCTGATTGCTAGTTTATCACAATGAATAACTTTTCAGTCAAATCTTAACAAATTACTCCTTACACTAAATAAATGGGGCACTTGACGGAAAGCAGAAATCTAATGCTTCTATGAAATGGGGGGAAAAGTGACACCATTTAAAACGATACGCGATATGATACTATCACGCAAATGTAACACCACATTAACCGTCATGTCGATAGTTATATAAACACACCATGTTATATCCTCGATTAATTATCTGCCACGAACATAAACTTCCTCGAAGCGGCCTTGCCCCAGCGTACGAAGTATTTTCAAGATGAGAATTGAGAAGGGAAAGGGGAAGAGCGGAAAATACACCGGATTTGGGCCGGAGGGAGTGAGAGAACTCGACTCTCTCTGGGAAAGGTGCGTACACGGTGACAGGAATAGAGGGGGCAAATGAGTGCGGGGAAAGTTCAAGCGGCCCTGAGCAGCGAGAGTAAGTTACGAACTACCTCAACTCGGTCGTGAGCTTCAGGCGAGCGCCTGATAGGTGCACAGAGCCCTCTTGCGCCGTACGCCGTGTGCACACGTTTTAGTGTGTGTGTGTGCTTAGCTAAGTGGGCAGCTGCAGTCGTCGACGTCTCGTGCTCCTGGGATATGACTAAAAACAAAAAAACGCGAAGGAATCGCTTTCCCCCACTCCTTCCTCTTTCCCTCTCTACGCATGTTCTCCTTCGCCAAGTCCACTCCGCCTCCCTAACATTCGCTCTTTATCCGTCCCAACGAGCCCCGGTGACACCGCCTCCCAGCTTGTTCACGAGCCAGAAAAGAAAAACAAAGGGGCGGCGATTAGGGTAGTGCATGTTTAGTCCCGTGCCCTCACGCGAGGGAACCTGTATGTACTCGACCCTCTTTTTTATTTTTGGGGAGGGGGGGCTAGCAAACAAAAAGACTCATTCTACGGAGCAGGGGAGGTAGAACACCTTAAAAGGGGAATAGCGGAATACTCAACCTTATCCCGAGCGAATTTTTTCCACGGCCCCTTCGTCCTTTTTTGCCTATTTTTTTCCTGAAAACGTCTTTCATGCTTTGCGGAAAGTAAGATGTCTCTTTGAACCCCACTCAACCCCTTGAGATCCATTTCCAACCCTTTCACTCGGTATTTCTCTTTCTGGGGTCGCATTCTCTGTGGTTCCGCGTGTGGGTGTGTTCAGAGTTCAAGAGGTGGTGGCTGGTCTCTTGTTAATGGAATTCCTTGGGTTGGAGGGAAAAAAAAGTATTCTCCACTCCTACTCCTCTTCTCACTCCCACCTCCCCTTTGCATTTACTTTCTTGTACGTGGAGTGTCTCCCATTCCTAAGTTTTTTTTCGGCTTTTGTTTTTTTACTTACGTTTCTCAGCGTGAAACCACTTTGCTGCCAGGGGCACGGGCAAATGGAAATACGGCGATATTTTAAGAGGCCGTTCCATTAAGAGCCCCTGGTTTCCGCTTGCAAACATACTTCTTAGTTAGTATCGCACTAATCGCTCACTGTCGCACTTCGAATTTAGACCTATGCATTTTAATTAGCGAGCTGAGTTTAACCGTACGTCCGTCACCTTCGTAAGTGCAGATATGAAGTTTAAAAAAATTCAAAATTAATTTTTTTCGGAAATATGACTCTAATAAATACGTAATATCTTAATTTTACTTTACTATTACAATAAAATTGACTTTTGATTATGTGGGAGTGGCCATTTTATCATTCTTTATATTTAGCATTCTAAACTTAAGTCCTTGGGTAATTTCACGTCAATGAACAAATTAAGGTAGGTAGTTAACCGTAATATCACCAAAATGCAATTACGTTCTTACCAATTAAAATGATGACATGACAAACTAAATATTTAGTGATTCTTTATTAAGAGATCGTTTATTTTTTAAATGAATTTTATTATACTCATATACTCACTTTAGCAAGTTGCGTCGTATTTTAAAAATTAATCACAATGCATTTTCAAATGAATCGAAAATAAATCTTAAGCTGCACTAACGAAATCTAAGTGAAATCGCTGCAGATTTATTATGACGGCTACGATTATTACATTATTCACTTATGACTCCCCTCCAGTGATTTTTTTTCTAGGAGTGCGGTAATAATTAAATGCAGAAGCAAAAACATATTCTTTAAAATTAGTTAAAATTGCAATTATTGCACATAAACTTTAAAATATTTTCCCGCATCAGCGGAGAAATTCAATGTCGTTGCTCAAAGGCATTTCTCATTACTTGAATTCGCGGAGTGCTTTGCCGGCATGTAATGAGAGGTTGAGCGGAAAAATTCTGGTTTTACTAGTTTCCGATTGAATGTCGGAATTTCGTTAGCATTCAACGTGAAGAATCAATTGCTTGATGAATGCCCTTTGATTTACGGTGATTGAGTAAATGAATTTTACAGTGCTGAATCAGGGAGTAGGAATAATGCAGGTGAGGTAATGTTGCCTGTAAAATTAAATTATGAACGAAGCGTTTCTGAGAAGAGTATGTAGAAAAAATAAGTATAAGACTGTGGATCTTCTGAACATTCATGCTAACGGATCTCATAGTACTGCTGGAAGGAGGAGGTTATAATATATCTGGGTATTAAAAGATCAAATGGTTATTAAATAAGATAACTTGAAAGAGAAGTGAAGAGGAAATGTGAAGCGAAAATGCAAAAATTCACCGCAGGTGGCTCAAAGACAGGAGAGACTGGATTTTCTGTAGGGTAAGTTTTAGTTTTGTAAATTTTCGGATAATGTCGTAGACGGAAGTGTTTTGAAGAAAGAAGGCACGTCAACGTACCGCAAGGGAAATTACATGCAAACCCACGCCCGGTCGATCTCGTGCATAAATCATTGGCCTTGATAATTAATCTCGTGGTATTCCCTGGCCGGTTGACACGAGCGCGCCGTGACTTCATATGCTGGTTTGGCCAGGGAAAGGGGGAGACTAGGTAAGGTTGGTGCCCAACTTTACGAGGCGCTTCCTGGGAAGTGCCTTGAGACCATGGCACATGCAAGTTTGTGGACGGAAGGGATAGGTGAGAGATAGTGTAGGGGGAGACGGTATGATGGTGGTGGGGGAGTGGGCTTTGTAACGTGGTTGAAAAATGCCACGAGTCTCACAGGACGTTAATAAAAAAGGACTGCCGGAAGGGATTGCAATTAAAAATCAAGTGCTCAAGGGCTTTAGATACGTCCGGTAGAAATTTCTGATCGAAAATGGCCACCATGGGTCGATAACCGGGACGAACATTTCCTCACGATGCACAGCAAGCGACGAGAAAGGTCACACTTAGATAAGTCTTCCCGAAAGAAACCGCCGAAACAATTAGTTACTTAACCTAATCACAGTTTTTACATGAGGTTTAATATTTCAAAATGTTTATTTGGCGTAAGACAGATATTAGAGAGAAAAGTTGTCGATAATAATTTAGTTAGAAATTGAATCTTTTCAACAAACTCTGATTCATGAACTGAATGTGTATGCGTACATGAATGAAAAGTGTATACGTAATTTGGTAAAAATGAATTGTGACTGAGGAGAGTTTATCTAAACTGCAAATAAGCGCCGTAACAATTTTTTTTCAACCGTTGTGATGTATAACTGTGAGAGATGTTTAATTCCGTCAAATAAGCAGGACATTGAAGACAATTTCGCGTGCATCATTTGTTAAGGCAACAAATATTTACGAATCTTGAATGAAGTACGTATAATGGTGGCATGCACCAGAAAACGACCACCCACATTCCTTCACTCCACCTAAGTATTCGGTTGTCCGATGGGACCGCCATGCCCAACACAAGAATTCTATCTCATTCAATGTCGACGGCCACCTTTGTTGGCTCATACAAATTTCCTGCAGTCAAGTAAGAGGATAAAAAAAGGCAGTAACAATGCTATCGCAAAGAGGTAAAAAATAACGCAAAGAAAGGGACAATGGGGGAGGAGTAGAACGGGGCGCAATATTGGACGAGCATCACAAAAACTATTTGTTCAGCGTCTGTGCGTTTCCGAGTGGCTCAGACATCCATCTCTCCCTTTCTCGTCCCTTAAACGTATGAATCCGCTCGTCCAGGGGCGCACATTTGGAGGACGGTGAGGGGTGCTGGGGGGAAGGAGATTTTTGGATTTATTTATTGTCTCGCGTAGCTCATACTTCCCCGACTTACAAAGGAAGCGATTCCGTTATATAATGCCGCGCATTGGATGCGATGTCGACGTACCTAAAACAAAAAAGAATACCTCACCGAATACTCGTTCGAATCGGTGTACATTTCCCATCCGGAAAGGAAAAAAGACATATATGAAGAAATGATGTCATTCATTCGTTACTGTTGCTTTCAATAGCCAATGTTTCAAAGAAGTCGAAATCTGGATACTGGAATCTATAAAAATGCTGGTATACATGCGATGCTTGACTTCATTCATGACGTTAGCTTTACAAATATGTGTGTTTGGTTAAGCACTAATGCTTACATTATTAAATTGCAAGTTGAAATACGACCATGGAAACATATCAGAGCAAATTCTTACCGCATAATTTAAATCACAATCCTGGTTTCAAGTAGGAAACATACAATAATTGCTGGTCATATTTCCTACAGAGTGATGTAATTTTAAGTATAAAGTATTGAAATGAAATAAAATTGACTTTGTAATTCCATACACTTTTTAAGTATTTTAAAGAGGTGGAAAAAGTGGAAGGTGTGTTGCATTACAAAATCAATAATTTCATACCATGTCAATATGTTATGCAAATTCTATAAAGTTACGCCAGAGACGACAAATTTTAACGAAATTTTAATTAATGAAGGATTTGTTACACCTGGGAAGGCTAAAAAATATCCATCATATATTCATGTAGTACGAGCTTGTATTTTGTTATTAAATTTCACACATAATTTCTATTACTTTTATTTTAAAACATTCGATTAAATTATTTTCCTCATCAATTCAACCAATTGAACAACAGGGGCTAAAAGGTGATATAAAGAAAAACAATTCAGTTTGACTGTACCACTCAGTTAATGGCTGAGATCCTAAAGCCACATGACATCACCGCGGTTAATTTCGTAGTATTATGCAGATACTTGTAGATATATACACGTAAGCAAGTTGTAACGGCACAGGCAAAGCTTATCAGAACGCAAGACGAAGGCACAAGCGTAAATTCGCAAGTGAAAACTATTCTTTCCACGGGTAATGTTTACGCAGTATTAAATCCAAAACACACAAATCCCCCAGCCATTAAAAACTTACACTAAAACCGAAAAGAAATCCTGGCTAAAATAGCAATAAACTTCCGGCATTTAAGAACAAGCAGGGCATTCCGAGGTACTAAAAAACTACAATACTACAGAAATGTAGGTATGATGTATGTATAGTGCTGCACAATGCGTCATTCTTAAATTTAAATCGTTATCCATAAGATTCTAAGAGTAACAACAAATAGGGCCTTACACTTGTCCTTCCCTAATAAAAACACACGTTGACTGAACGCTCCTGTGCATGAAAAGAGCGGGGGAACTCAGATTCCATTGTGCGATGAAGCAGAAAAAGGGGAAATTGACGGCGCAGTCCTGTTTTGTGGAGATCTCGTGATTTATTTCTCGGACCTGTCCGACGGCATCAAGGGTACAAAGCGGAGGGTCCATGTACAGGTCGTGTGCTGACATGGGGAGGACACTTGAGGAGACAGGAAGAGGGGTAGGGAATTTGCCCGGGAGACTTGAACGTGCGGATAAAAGGAAAGAGGCTTGCGGGCGAACGACACGTGGAGGCAGGGAGCGCTTACGCAATTCCGAAGTAAGCTTGCGCAGCCAAGTGAGAAATGGGGCAAGGGAACTTATATGAGTGTGAGCGGGATATTGTCCGCTTGGACATTCTCTACTCCATCCTCCCTCCCGTAGCCATTCTACTTAGTCAATCGCTCTCCTCCGATCCCCAGCTTTATACCTTCATCTATCCCCGCAGTCAAAACTTTTTTCCGGACGTTGGGCCCCAGGTGCCATCGCAGATGCCATAATACTTACCGGTTCATTTAAATTGGCACAGGCTTTCGGTCCCCAGGGCGCATGTGGTGCGCCGGGGGATTGAATACGGGATTGGGCGCGGGGGGGGAGGGAGGATTGGAGAATAGGCAATGGGAAGGATCGCGAAAGGGAAAGTATCTGAGGGAAGGGGTTACTCCTGGGGGTGCTTAGCAAAGCTTCAGAAAGGTAATTTAGTATCCGTAAGAATGTCCGTGCGGCTTTGGTATGGCAAAGTCTCGTTCCCTTCTCCCTGGGATTTTGCGAGACCCCGAAGAGAAAAACAGCTGAGCCACTACCAATTTATTGATCAAGAAAGCGAGCTGGAATGTTTTTAATTTCAGCGTGTTCATTACACCCTTCCGCCTACAAGGTTGTTTTCTACTTCACTGCTGCTTTTACTCTCAACTCCATTTTTCATATTTTTACTGATTTCTAGGTTGTATAATATCTTTTTTAAGTTTCTATTTCTTAGTCCATTTTAACCAATTGACGCACCATTACTGGAAAATATACGCGTAATTACTCAATCAAAATGGACGCAAAACTTCTAATCGACATTTTAGGACCTTCTAAATATATGCAGGTCATTGGATATTTTACCACAAATTGGTCTTTGTAAATATATAGAAAAGTTCGATCAAACAATTGAGATTTTTAAGCTTTAAAGATGTTAAATTGAATAAATGTGTTTTTTAATTAAATTGAAGCACATCAACGTGTATTTTCTTCATCGTATTAAGATAATTTCCTATCATGCCAAATGGTTATGACATGGGACGTGTATCTCCTAACGTAGCTTATCAAAAAACTCGGATACAACGGACATTAAGCAATATCAAGAGTCAACAGAATACTCTGCATTCGCAACGCTGCATTTCTTGAAATAGCGACTATTCTTGACTGTGAAAAAATTAAAATAACTCAAATAATAAAAGTATTTCAGGATATACTTCATTATTTATGATAAAACTCAATATTCTTAGATGAATGTAATGAATAAGAAGGGTACACCGATTTAGATGTCATAAAGTAGTACATCATTTTCAAAGGAAAAATATTTATCGCCAAATCGGTTGGCATCACACTTCATGGCACCATGCGCAATTTTTGCTAATAGAGTAGGACCTAATACCTCGGAACTTTCTTTCAAATTGCATATGCGCATAAATAGCTCATAAAGTTGATATGATATACATCCAAAGGATAGATACCGATAAGTCGATCATCGGGAAAAAAATGTCATGCTAATTTTTACACGAACTGGATGAGTACAATCATTTATGGCTGCAAGATTATGAAAAGCAGAGATTGCGACGAAAATACAGATAGTATACTATTCAGTCATCAGCTATACTCGGAAAATAATGAGCTAAACAGGATGATAGCACTCATCTATCAGTAATACTGTTCCCTACCACAGGGGGAGAGGGGAATTCTGCGATTTTAAGATATTTTTTTTATGATACCATACACATCCAACGCTCAAGATATGGCCATTTTCCAATTCTGAATCTTCATTTTTAGTCTCTTCTCATGTTTTTATATCGACATTCATTTTAATTCTCAAGTAAATTAACTAGACATGACTACTCTCATGGAAAACAAAGTAGACACTAAAATCAATTCATAATTCAAATATTGAAAATCAAGTGTTTTTAATTTTAATGGTTGCAACCAATGGTCAGCACAATGGAGATTAGAGCTTTAGTCATTCTACACAACAAGAAACTCCATTACGTTCTCTAAACATTCCATTGTTCTCTTTCCCAATATAATCTTCCTGCCATCTTCCCTTTCACTATTTTCTTCCGTAGGCTGCTACTTCTTAAAATGTACATAAAATTTGCTCATATACTACCTTGAACAAAAAGTTCCCGGAATAACCACCGTGTGGCGCTCCCATCGTTCCGATTTGAGTTCTGTTTTTTTGTTAAATTGGTACATCTGTTGTTGATATTCCCTTTAAATCTTAGTATCATAACTTGACATTTGCAAAAGTTACGTAGCCAAGAGTACATCTATCTCTGTGTGTGTTGGCGATTTTTTACAATTGCAGAAATGGATTTAAATTTGCAACAACGAACTTGTATTAAATTTTGCGTAAAAAACGGATTTAGTGGCGCACGGACGTTGGAAATGTTGGAAAAGTGTTTCGGCCACGATTCTCTAAAAAAAACGGTCGTTTACCAGTGGCACGAGCGGTTCAGAAGTGGTCGTGAGTCAATCGAAGATGATGAACGCAGTGGCAGACCATCGACATCGAAAGTCGGTGAAAAAATTGATAAAGTAAAAGAAATGTTGGTCAATAACCGCAAATTAACCATCAGAGAAATAGCGGAGGACTTGAACATTGCCTATGGATCCGCCCAAGACATTGTGGTTAATGATTTGGGTTTCCGTCGTGTAGCAGCAAAGTTGGTGCCAAAAGACCTCAATTTCATGCAAAAAAGAGACCGTGTTGACGTCGCAAAAGACATGATTTGCGAGGCTGAATCCGATCCCACATTCACCAAAAGGATCATTACTGGAGACGAGACGTGGGTTTATGAGTACGACACGCAATCCAGACATCAGGCAAGTGAATGGCGTTACCCAAATGAGCCGAGACCAAAAAAACCACGTCGTTTTCAGTCAAAAAAGAAGGCAATGCTGACGGTTTTCATGGATTACAACGGTGTAGTGCGTCATGAATTTTTGCCAGAAGGCCAGACAGTAAACAAAGAGTATTATTTGGGCGTTATGAGACGTTTGCGTGAAGCAATTCGCCGAAAGAGACCAGAAATCGTCGCACAGTGCTATCATTATTCGTAATTTTTTGACGAAAAATGCAACAAATACCATCCAACAGCCACCGAATTCACCTGATTTGGCTCCCTGTGACTTCTTTCTGTTCAATCGAGTTAAAAAATCATTACGGGGAACGCGTTTTAGCAGCCGAGAGGAAGTAATGGAAAAATCGCAGGAAGCACTGATGGACATACCGAAAACCGAATATAAAAAATGTTTCGAGGATTGGATCAAGCGCTGGCATAAGTGTGTTGCAGTCGATGGGGATTACTTTGAAGGGGACAATATAGATTTAGATGAATAAACTTGTATTTTTAATTTTCTGAATAAATTCCGGGCACTTTTTGATCAAGGTAGTATTTGGTTTGCCGTAACTTTTTAGTTGTATTGTGAATTTCACTGGAAATACGGAATCTCAACTCAAAATGTCCTAGTAAATGCAGGCATCATTGAGTTAATCCGTATAAAATGTTGCAATGGTTCTGCAATGCGAAAGGAACGAAATGAATTTACTGAATTAAGACTTCTATGTGTAACTACTCTCGCTTCGAAATAAAATATCGTAGGGAGGCACTCGTTAACGGGAGCCGTTCCTCAATGCAACACATTGAATGCAAAATTCATTGGCACGTTACGGCTTAAAAGGTTTGAAACACGACGGAATGTCTCAAGAGCTGCAGATTCGGGCCGCAAGAGGGAGGAAGAGGGGCTGCAGAGGGTGCACAGCTTGGGAAGGTTGAAGTGGAGGAGAAGCCGAGTACTAAGAGAATGGGGGAGGGAGGAGAACACGGAGGGTTGGGACCCGGGGGGAGAAGGTCTTAATCAAGTGGGAGGGAGGAGAGGGTGGTTTTAATTAAAAACAGTACAACATGGGCGTGCTTTGATAGCGCAATCAACGCTTCTCGCGGGGTCTCGAGGGATTTCAGGAGCTGTCGCACGTGTTCAGAGGCAGCACCCAATTAACGCGAATCTGATTTACGGCAACGTCAACCACCTGTGACGTGTTTCCCAAGCTTCCGCATCGACGAGCTTCAAGTAGTCCTCCAATGGTCGCCGATCCGACTCCCACGCCATTTACTCCCGCCTTCCATTCCCTACGCCCACCCCTCGTCTCGTCATTCTGTATATTCACCAAACTATTTTCCTTTTGCTTGGAAATTCCATTAACCCCATGGTGGATGCGGTAGACTGAAAATTGACCCTAGTCTCCTATCATCTTTGCATGTTCAGAACTCAATGCATTCAATAGTTTATGGAAAGGGAATATCATTAGAGACTTAAAGATAAGGATTATGAATAATTACAATTTAAAAAAAAAATATTACAGACCAAATATTTCAGAGTTAGATTACCACAATTCGCGGATTTGTGGTCTAAATAATTTTAAATTGTGTAAAACTTTTATTTATATTCAACATTGCGGAATGTGAGATTAATTAAAGTTTTTTGTAGTGATAACGACTGCATTTTGCCTCATCTGTAGTTTTTTGTGACAGAAACAGTAGTTATAGATATTCGTAACCTGATCTTGGTGACACTTATTAATTTCAAATTGAATTGTAATATTTTCCTAATTTTAGCAGTAACTTATATTGCATGACGCTCTAAATTATCTATGACCTTCGTGTGTTTACACTAAGCCACGAAGCGTATGGATTATTAAACGTTATGCAGAATGATGAAACAAGTGAAAAACAAAAATTATATAAAAAAGGGAAATTTAAATAAGAACCTAAAGAACGTCTCAAGTTTCTTCCACAATTTTTTACAATGTATCCTCCAGAGTTTTTCAATTGCAAAGGAAAATCTGCAATAAATGCCTCACATGGACGAATTGGACGAAAATCTACTTCTTTGTCATAAATGTCGGTGACCTTCTTCAAGTTAGATGAATTGATTGAGTTACCCTTATTCCTGAGGAATACATGTTTTTACCACTCCCTTGGTGTGTCAGAAGATGGTATAAGACTGTTAAGACACACTATTTCTTATTTAAAAAGTGTTACTGAACCTCAAAAATAATTTTAATATCGGCAGATTCATAAACAGGAAAGAAAATTAATTTTATAAAATCAATAAATCTGGTAAAATATCTGTACTCAAGTACTACGGAAAAACACTACATTCCGTAAAGCGAACACTTTTAGTTAGCAGTTTTCTAATATTTAACTTGGTGGAGCGACGATATGATAGAAAATATTTACCTGCCAAAACAGCCGTCAAAGAAGAGACTATTTTTCTTATTTCTATAGTTGAATCCAGCAATTTCGATATGATCATAACTTCTGGCACTTCCGTAATTTTAAATACTCTATTTTTTAAATAAATAGGATTTCACTGTAGGTGAAATAACTGAACTTATAAATGTTGTTTTATTTAAACTTTCATGACAAACAACATCATTCGAAATTTTCAAACACCATGTTTCATCCAGGAGTCTAGGAATCTATTATATCTACGTAGTACCCCGCAGGCCGCCGCAAGGGCATGTGGCGGGGAGGGGGGGAAAGGGCGTGTGGCGGATTTATTTCCAGATTACCGAAAATTCCATATTACCTTGAAGTAATCATATACATCTGGAATTTAAATACTGGAATACATCTGGAAAGTAAATTCATCATCATTCCAAATTGGTGACTTCATTCCGCGCAATGAGAAGCAGACAATATTTTAAGTCAATGTTGCCACAGGTCAACATATTACTACAAGGTTACGTAACCTGTAACGGAGGTGAAGTAGTCTGGAGTGTCCCTACTGTTAAACCGCAAAGTGGACAACAAAAAAGCGAGTTTCACTGCGCGGTGAATTTCACCGTCAGGATGTATAAGGATCAGTAAACCAGCCAGCGACGACACGCCGTAAGGAAATGGTCTCATAACGAAATTAAATCAGCAAGTTGGCTTCTTATAAATTGAGTAATTCTTACGTTATATAAGGAAAAAACAACCACCAATTCAGCTTATAAAATTGCCTTTTCCTCCCGTCACCCAGAGCCTACATTTAGTAGTAATTTCCTCGCCAATTCCAGTCGACCGACCTCAGCCTAAATCCTCGGACGCGTTTTTCAGACGTCTGATTTGCATGACAACCGCCCTGAAATTTGAGTTACATTAAGGAGCGGGGCAAAGTAGGGGGGATGCGGCTGTGTATGAAAATGGCGGCAGACCACCAGGGAAGGAGAAGGGGCGGGAATTGGTGGAGGGAGGAGGAGAAGCAGTCGCGACGAGCGGGAGCCGACAAAGACTCGAGGCTGAGCAGGAAAAGGACCGAATGGGATGCAACGACCTCAAACCCCACCGCCACCGTCCCATCTCATCATCTCCGACGTCCCACATAGTTATAATCACTCCATCTAGCCTCCAACCAACCAGTATCACCACCATCCTCTTCTCCGAATTTAATGTTTAAAGGAGCCTTATTCTTCCCACTTCCACCTCAACACTTCATAAAAACGAGAAGCCGTGAGGATATGAGGGTCGCTTTCAGTCACTATTCTCTCTTCGTATCTCGCAAGCATCTCTCCGTACCCCATCCGATGAAATCTTTCCCTCCGCCCACAGATTTTGCGAATTCGTGAACGCACCTCATTCCCAGTGGTAAGCGTTAAAATTTTAGTCCACAGAGACACAAGAACAGTCGGAGAGAAAAGGAAAAACGGAGAGGAAGTTATTAAAATTGGTCAAGGGTAAAAAAAGGTTATTGGATAGCTTCACTGTTAAATACAGGGTATGACTAATTTTCTACAGACATTTTAGGATGGGTTTATTGAGAGGATTGTTTCTTTTTCCCATCCCCCTGATAACTTTACGAAGAGAGGAAGATTTTAGGGCAAAACAAATTAATATCAGATGTCTACTGATGTGATAGGCATTGAAATTACAAAAGAGATTTTCAATTTTGAAGTTCCATTAATACACATTTCCTACATTCAAAAGTATGGAGTCATATTTAAGCATAACGTATATTGTCCACCTACGGATATTTCCCAGAGAACTCGCCCAAACACATCCAATCAATACTAGAGTATTTCCTAAATGCGTAAACTTCTTCTTTCATCGCCAAGCTCCTAAGTATAATACAAAGAGTCACCATGTATTAGTTCTTTTCCTAACGGTAAATTAAAACTTAACTTTAAAATAAGTATTTTTACTCGTACGTAGAAAATTTCACACCACACAAAATAAAATAACACTGTTGACAAAAGAAAAAAAATATTGGGACCTACTAGATACTTGATTACATTTCATATGGACAATTGCATTGCTCAACGTATTTTCTCGGAGAAATAATGCGATTTGCATTTTCGTGAGTAACGAACAATAAAATAATTACTAAAATGTCATCTGAAATCAAAATAGCACTAGATTATTGAATTAGATTTAATCAATGAACCGAAGCGATTAACAATTTAATCAAGGAAAAGTGACATTATAAACTTCTCCTTACTTACAAAATGATGTTAATTACTGTTTTGGTAAATTTACGATGAATAAATATATTCTTTTTCATTTTTAAGATGTCTGATAGCCGAAAATTGTAAAATCAAACTTGGCACATAATTTACAGAGAGAGAAGCTTTTTATATTGGTACATATTCCTATCAGAATTTTGAGATAAACTTCGTATAGTTATTAATGTACACGATTAATTGTACTAATCTGCATTTTACAAATTTCAGAGCTGATTTCCAAAGAGAGGTTCGGATATTAGCTGCCCTAGAAGATCCAAATATTGCTCGGGTTCTTGGCGCATGCGCACGGGAAGAACCCCTCTGTGTTATCATGGAGTACTTGGACCATGGGGATTTGAACCAATTCCTCAAAACGCATGTTCCTGCGGAGGGATCGGCCGCCAAGACACTGCCACCTCCAACCCACCACCATGCAGGAGTCAAGACGCTCAGGTACTTATCTTTATAACGATGTAGGCGAGAATTCACACTTAAATATCACTGTCTGAGCAATTACAAATTTGGAAGAAATATTCCAACAAGGTTGAAAGTGGAGAAAAATGGTTAAAATGACATCTTTTGATTGTACACGTGAGCACAGAGCGTAAATAGAATTGATTGTGATCATTACATATAATCAATTGAAGAAAATTTCATTCATAAATACTTCATAAAAACTATTGCAATCATATACTGTTATTTGTACACATGTATAAATAAACAGAGGAGACTAAACGACATTATCCTAAAAAATATTGAACTCAAAAAAGCATGCTGCAGATAAATATAACAATATTGACATGGTTCCGCAATGCTCAAGTTAGTTGAAAACGTAACGGAATTCTGTGAACCTTAAGCTCAGGAAAAAGTCAAAAGCAAAGACGCAACAATGCAAAAAAAATTATCCTCATAAAATTTTCTTTTTCCAGCTTTAATTGTCTACTCTACATGGCCGCACAAATCGCATCCGGGATGCGATACCTGGAGACGCTCAACTTCGTACATCGAGACCTAGCAACGAGGTGAGCACTAAAAACTCTGCTTCCTTGGCATGTTTCTTGTTTTTTCCTCAAGTCTAACTTGTACGTTTAGGAAATTTATGATGAAGTGGTCTTACAGGTAACAATGTTTCCAGCATAGAGTCTCCCCCACTCCCCTCCCCATTCAACCGCCTCATAGCTGTCGACTAGGCTTAAAGAACATCCAACCGGAAACCGATCCTCCCACGCACGTTCCATTCTATTCTTTTTTATCGCCCTGCAGAGGCAATGAAGACGAGGAAGCAATGGCCCTCCTTCCTTCTTTCCGACTTCCTTTCGTGCGAGGGAGGAAATAGTTATAGGGAGTGCTTTGAAATATTGACCACCAAACCACGTCGACAGACGTCTCATCGTAACATAAGGACACGGTATGCCTCGTGGTATCGTAAAATGAATGAAGGAGACTCCGGTCGCCGGGGTCAAAACTCGCATGACGCACGTTTCATAATATTACCTATACCATGAACACGGTATCCACCATAGCCGCCTTCATTGCGATTTGGAGGCATTACACCCAAGGATAGTACTGAAAACCGTTAGGGTTTGATTAGGTTAGAATGGCACTCCACTTCACTACTCTGTATTTGACATTAATAGTTATCAATACTCAGAAAATGTTTTAAAAACCAACCTAGACATCTGCTTGGCTCATTTTGCTGCATTACTAGATGTCTTGTCTCATGCGGTTTCAACAGCTTCTCCTCAATAAAATGTGTGATACACATTGTTACATTGAGATATAGCAAAAAATATTACAAGGTCGAACATTTGTAAAAGTTATGTTTTAACTTTCTCCAAAACCTGAGGTCATATTGTAAATGAAATCAATTATAACCCAATTCAAGTAAAAAATTCACCAATTAATGCGAATGGACCGGAATCTGTGCGCACTCCCTATCGACTAGTTTTTAAATGGTCGAATTGAAGCATCTGAAAGAATTCGGACAGAGCACCAAGTATTCGAAAGTAATATAATTCAAACGAATGAATCCACCTTTCTATATGAATCGTTTCCGTCCTGATAACCATGTTCGGCGCCATAAAGTTTCAAAATCTTCACGAGATTTCCAAGAACGTTCGTTATGGTTCATCGGGAGGAAGGCAAAAGAGGTTGAACGTGAACATTTGAAATAACTAACGCGGCACGTGAGATGGAGGAGCGCGATGAGTGTCTAGACGGTTGCAGAGAATTCGGGGAAAGGAGCGCGACCCCCGCCCAGCACTCTGTTCGTGAGAAAGGACGCCGCAGACCATTCCACCAGTCGGGAACCCCAGTTAACGGCCAATCAGCGGTAATGGGATGATTATAGGGTTTTTGATCCCTTTGGTGGGCCGCCTGAAAGTAACACCGTGCTCTATGTATTCCTATTGGGCTCGCCATAGATATGCTCTAATGTCCGGCAGATATGCCGGTCTATGGATTGTACCATGGGATAGAAAAAGTAGCACGCACTAAAAACTTTCACGTAGAATTGCCCTCATGTCACGAGGAGCGATATCTCCAATTAATTTTGAGCTGCTTAATAGATAAAACGGTCCTTCATGTTCTCAAATAACGCAGACCTGATGAGGAGGCTCAGTGTTTAACAGGATGAGGACATCCAGATACGTAGTATGGGTGCTAACTGTGACAAGCATTATTTTCTAAGAGAACACGAAGAGAAATAATATTTATTTTTTAATGAAAATTAGTTGCGCTTATTATACTTACGCGTACTTATTGACGAATATATTATTGTATGCAGTACTTTAATGTTTTTCCCAATTCTTTTCCAGAAATTGTTTGGTGGGTAAAGCTTATCAGATTAAAATATCCGACTTTGGTACTGAAAATGAAGTCTACAGTGGTGATTATTACAAGGTTGACGGGAAAATGGCAATACCTATTCGATGGATGGCCTGGGAATCCATTTTCTTGGTAAGTACAATAAGTTATGTTAATTCTATAAATACTCGGCGAACAATTTTCCTCTTGAACTGTTTTGAGCTTGCTCGCCCCTGGTTTACAAGGAAACAATTTGTTTCAAATTCTGTAAAATTTGTCTGCCTAATTGTTTCTTGTTAAATTGTTTGTTAACTTGTTTCCAGTGTAAATTATAAATTGTGAAAATATAGTTCCTACTGTAAACTAGATCATATGGACAGTATTTTTCCGATCATATTTTTTTCTCTCAATAATGTTCTTCAAACATCCTTTCTACATTAATATGAGGAAATTCTCCCGAAACAGAATAAGTTATTCTGTGGAGGTTTCTTTGTCTTCACAAAAACGTTCAGTGTTCTTACACGCGGCAGCACATTCCTTTCCGTGCAGTAGTTTTTTTAAAAGAAATGTTCCTCCTTATTCAATCCAACTCTATGGTTATTAGACTCATTTAGCTAAAAATCTCAGCCAACCACGTTCAAATTTCCTCCTTCCCCTCTCACGGCTCACAGGGTAAATACACGACCAAGAGTGACGTCTGGGCGTACGCGGTTCTCCTCTGGGAGATCCTCACACTGGCGCGCAGGAGGCCTTACGAGGGTCTGGGCGACTGCCAGGTGGTCGAGCATCTCCACCACCTCGTCGAGAACGACGCCCAGTTCGTGCCCCTGCCGAGACCCCCAAACTGCTCCAAGGATATCGCGGACCTCATGGGCGAGTGCTGGAGAAGGAACGACGTCGAGAGGCCCTCCTTCAGGGAGATCCATCTCTTCCTCCAGAGAAAAAATCTTGGCTACGCTCCCACTTAAGGTGACCATCCGCCTCGAAACATCACGCGCCCAGCATCAACGCATCAACGGAAACCGCCGACCAGTGTGTGGTCGTTATATTTCGAAGGTTTGATGGAAACTAATGGAATTTGATGCCCCAAAAATGATAAACCATTTCGTGGAAACGTTGTCTATGTACCTAAAGGAGGAAGGCGAGAATTCCGAGGCGCTTTGTGCGAGTAAAAGGAAGAATATTTATCCTCTCATGGACAATCATTCTTTTCCGTGTGCCCTAAACTGGGGTGGACGCTTGTATAATGATAATAATACTGATAAGAACAAATCATCATGAGAAACGTGTGAATGGTTTTATGTAAGCGAGTGAATGGCAGTGAGCGTTGACCTCCTTTTGCTTTAAAGCGCGAGTGTCTGTCTCCTAGCGCGCGATTCATGGAGGTTTCATGTAAATAAATGCAGCAAAATTTGTACTTTATTTTCGTCAATTATCGAAGTCACCCTCTCTTGCTGTGGCCGTTGTATTAGTAGTGAACTACGCTGGTCCCCAATGTTTAGACATTTCCATTATGTTTCTATAGCATGACGTTGGTTTAATTGGCGAACAGTCGAAACAAATCCATTTTGGGTAGTGAACCTGATGGCGAGTAGTTAGGGAGAAAATGAAAATTATGCTCACCGTGATAGTCGTGGACTATTAAGGGGTTGGAGATGCTCGAATAATAAATTGAACGATGATAATAAATAGATGAATGCACTGTAAGTTTTACCTTCTGAAAAGAGTAAATTAATGCGATGTGTATATATTTTTCCTCGTTAGGTCATTCGAGCGCGATTTTACCTTCCCCTTTCATCAACAGGCAGGATTGTCGAATAATCACGACACAGTAAGCTTTTCACAGGGTGCACTACGCGTGTATGATAGCAAATAAATAAATATTATAATATTTATATCCTCTCGTGTTGTTATTGGAAAGACGACGAGTGGAGGTGAAGATTGAAGAGAGGATTCGACCAATGGTTTTAATAAAAATGAGAAAAGGAAAATGTAATATTATATTAGTTATATTTGGATCAAGATAAAGAATGATCGTTTTCATTACCTAAGGCGATAAAACAGGTAGTTTAAGAGTTGGTTTATCACGTAAAGACTTACGTGTGAGTGCGACGCACTACCTTTTCTAACTTGTGATATAATATAAAAAAAACCTTTGTGTATAAAAATCTTGTGTAGGTCCCTGCGATATTTATTTATTATAAAAAAATAAATATCTGCTCACTCTCTCTTACCCAATATTTCTTTCATGATAGAAATATATAAGGAAACAGAAACGACATTCTCTACTGCACTTGAGAAATATGACGCCAAAATTTAGTACGGCAGTCTTTTCCAAAAAAAAGTCTTGTACGGTTTAAAGTGTGAACTGAAAATTAGTCGAGTCTTGTCTCAGAATACACATAGTGAGTGAGAGTGCGTGCGAATTCAATTGTTTTACATTTGGAAACTTCTAATTGCGAAATACCACTATGCAAATATATTTTCTACCGTAGAAACCCTTTCCCCTACACCTCAGTAAACCGACCAAGAAACTATTGGAATTCCTATTGAGTTTTACGGAAAGAGAAAAAAAGTAATACAACAATATCGCCGATTGATGTGTTTCTAACGCTTTCATAAAAAGTTAGTGTAATCAAATGGTTTTTAAAGGCAATGAGAAAAGCATTAGGTGTGTGTAAATAATTTTAAATTTATTTAAAAAAGAAAGTGATGATTCTGTAGTAAATCATAGTGCTATTTAATGTATTAACGAGGAACGTAATAGTTTTTCTAAGAACTGATTTTTTTAGGTGCGTACTAGTCAAAATGGAACCCTTCGGTCTGATTTTCCCAATCTGACCCCAAAAGAGTTTCACTCTTAAAAACGTAGTGGCCGATTTCTTTCGTTTATAGAATGATGGCAAATGGTTTCGTTCACGCAACACTTTTCAAACTTGATAATATGAAAAAGTAAATGTTTTTGTAATTTAGGTTCTTAAAAGTATACATAAATATATATTAAGTAGATTTGAAACGTGCATCGATGTCAACCTCATTCTCGCCGATGCATGAAGAAACAAAGTGACAGTTAACAATAAATAAACTTTGAACACTGCTTGGTGATACAACCCTTTTTCTGAAAAAAAATGGGAGCTATCAACATTGCCCGGACTACAGTGTTTGTGTTTTAAGCCTAATCAGGGGACCTAGTGACTGCCTGCAGTGTAATAAAGTTTAAAATGCAATGATTACGTAATTCACATATTTACCCATCAAAAGAAATCCTTCCCCCGACAAGTCATCGCAACTGAAAGCAACATGAAAGGGCACTAAAATCTGCACTTTCATCCTTTCCATTTTTCTGCGTGAAGCTCAGAACCTTTGTGTGCTAAAAATAAAATTTAAAAAGTGTGAATAAATTTGACAGAAATTATGAAATGTTTTGTGGAGACGGGCTGTGGTTAGTCTATGCATTTTGTTTATTTTTAGCAGCATCTGAGCTAAAGAAACTGTGTTGTATTAAAAGCAATTATTAAAACAAAAATGTGGGAAGGTTGGTATGGTGATTTTGAAGTTGTGTAAATCAAGATTTGTTGCAATCAAATTACATATCACCACTATTATTGAATTACATGCGGAACTGTTGTATCAATTCCTGATCACCTTCAATGAGTCAAAATAATTTGAATGATTATGTGTGTGCGTGTGTGTGTACAAAGATGGGGAATAAAATAAATGTTCTGCTTTTTTTAATATCTATCCTTTTAAACCCATACCTCATAAATTCATATCCTTATAAAATTTTATGACACCACCCATAGGTAATTTTCAGGAAAGTAAAAAAATACGCTGGGAATTTTCTATAATAGAATGTGCGGTAAATTTACTCATTCAGAAACCAACATTAAAAATGTTTTTGTTGGCCGCTTTCATAATCTTGATGTACTGTGCTGTCAGCATGGAAGAACACTTGTCTAACTGTAAACTCACAGGTGCATTTAAGTATCAAAAGAATATCATATATAATGTCATCAATATCATGTAAGAATGATTTCAGATAAAGAAGAGACAACCTCAAGCACAACCAACGAGGCATAAAAAAATACAATAATATATTCACCTAATTATAATTCACTAGTTCTGAATGAGATAACTGAAAACCAACATAGAAATTTTATTAAGCAATTTCTACACCTGCTATGAAAATGTCGCTTCAAAATAAATGTAATATTTAATTGACTCACACATCACCATGCATTTTACGAAACTCCTATTGTGGTCATTTATCACCATAAGTGGTATAGGGCATTAAATTTGTCAAACAGAGAGCTTTGCAGAAAAATATGGAAATTAAAAACATTTTTGATGGTTTGCAAATTCAAACATATTCCAATATAAAATAACAAAATTTAAGACCATGCTTTCATCAGAATATGACAGGGCAATCAAATGTTTGCCTCAATATAACTCCATCAAAAATTGATATTACAATAGTGATCAGAAAGCATCATCCCGAAAGCTATCCTAAATACACCAATTTTGGTTTGTTTTGTCCTCATTCGCTTTATTTGGTAATATTTTATATTAATTTCATCACCTAGTCCATAGCAAGAAATAGCCTTAAGTAGCTATTGCTTGCTAAACATAGATAAATACCATCTTAAATAACATTTTCAAGGATCGCACCCAGAGGAAAATTACATTTCTGTAACCGGGAAAATAATTCAGAACAGTAATGAGATCACTAATCGAGAGAAATTTAGAATACAATCCGGACTTATTTGCTCCTTTCGTAGATTTCGAAAAGGCAACTGTTCGAGTAAATTCAGAAAAACTAATGAATATACGAGATCTACTGCGGAAAATAGAAATGGATTGGAGGGACAGGAGGCTAATCCGCAACCAGAGAAGGTATCAGACTGCTCAGGTGCGAGTGGGGGACGGGGAGTGCAGATGGGCAGTGTTAGGAAGAGGTGTAAGGCAGGGTGTTCCATTACAATCGGTGCTGTTCGTACACGTGGAGGAAGTAATTAAAGAGGCATGGGAAGACCTGGAGGTAGGAATGAAAAACGGCGGGGAATTCTTAAAATCAATTAATCAATCAGCTGATGATGAGTAAATGGGGAATTTACTGCAATATATTATATATGGGATGAGAATAAATATCAGTAAAGCAAAGGTTATGCGGTTTTCCGGAAAGGAACAGGCTAAGCTAAACAATAAAATATGAGAGCAAAAACTAGAGCAGGTAGAACAATTTACGTATCTCGGAAGTATTTTGGACCAAAATGGTAGAAGTAGTAGGTACATAAGGAGAAGAATTACGTTAGGAAAGAGGCTTTCAAATGATGGAGGGAATTTATGACAGGGGCATAAGTAAGGACGTAATAAGAGGTTTGTTCAAACAATGATATTGAGAATGGTTATGTATGGCGCGGAAACATGATCATTGAAGCAGGATGATAGACTAGAGTCTGGAGGCTTTTAAAATGTGGGTCTAGAGAAGGATGGAGAAGGTGAAATTGACCGAATAGAAAACAAATGAGGTGGTGCTGGGTATGGTGGGGGAGATGAGAGGATTTTTACTCCAGTTCGACAAAAATGAGTCCCACTTTCATGAATGAGTATATATTGTACATATATACATTCATAATCTGAATCAGGGTACAGTAAAATAGGTCAGGCTTGATGAAAGACATGTATGTTTCATTTTGCACCTACGAAATGGCCGATAGAATGAAAAAGCCTAATATATCTTTCGGAATACCACTTGTATACTTGTATAAGGGTTCACGGCAATGAGGATTTGGTAATATCTAGTTTCAATATACCTTCTCAATGCACCTCCGGGGGACATGGAAGAATCCATGCCGGCAAACACTACTTCTCTCATCACGACAGCGTTGGGGGTCAATCCTTTAGAGAGTTCGCATTCCAGCCGGGAGCTATTTCCGACATTCAATATCCCTTACTTCCCACCATCCAAAATGAAATGCATGACCATTACGGGTGAAAGACACCTCTAACTTCCTCACCCGCTCCTTTCTCATCACCCTCACACACACGACCTCTCCCCTTCTACTGAATTTTGATACTTACCCAGCTTGCCCCATTCCTCAATGAATTCCTACATTTTCCGTTTTGTAGTCCGGCATTCAGAGTTGGATATTCAGCTAGCAAAGAGTCATCGGCCAATGAAAGCAGGTTAAATGTCTCGCCGACTAAAGAGCTATTCCATTTCGTAGGATTTTTTGAGAAAATTTCTTCAGCTTCACAGGAATGATTGAATGACCTCCGATTTTCAAAATCACTACCTTGGCAGGTGAGTATGAAATGTGGTAATAGAATAGTATTCTAAATGAACATCAATGCATAGCGGAGTACAACGCTTCCGTATTCCTATGGGAATTATGATGGCCAAAAGTTAGATTCAGTAAAATCTATGCCTTTGAACGAAATCAGGTGTATTACTTCAGTACTACACATTTTTTCCTTGTAATATGTGCATTTCTTCTGTGACTTAAACAACTAATAAGATGTTATATACATAATATAGTTAGAGAAGAAAGTTTGTTTTCAAAGTCAAAATAATGCAGGCCTTTGTAGTTGCTCCCTCAAACGGTACTTGTTTAAGTTGTTGTTAAGTACATCCTCAATTTCATGTCAATTAAAATTTGATCGCAAAAAATCGGTCAACGATATTAATTTGATTTTCGAGGCATATTTTCTTTACAACTTTGAGTTTAAGAATTCATCAAATTTCTTTGTATACTAGAGACCGTTGATGCCTCTCCGTCGATACAAGTTCCTGTTTGAATTGAATGTCAATCATTTATCGTTATTTCACATTATCTCCCACAATGGTCGAGATGCTTGGCCTTTTCGCTATTCCTTTATTTTTATTCTTGCATCTCTGACATGATAACAGTAACTAAACTAGTAACTAATTACATACCTACTCTCACGTAGCTAAAATTTGTGCTCGGTTGCTAATCGGAAATGAGACTTCAATTATTCGTTTTTAACTACATTTAATAGGTTTGTCGCATAATTTCAGAAACTTAAGTAACTCGTCCAATATTAATTTATAAACATTTAATTGGATCTCTTCTATGGACGAAAAACGGGTTCCTTTCAGGGCTGCCTTAATCCGAGGGAACAAGAAGTCTACTAGGGCGACGTCAGGACTATAGGGGAATGGGGAAGCATTGGCGCCTGGTGTTTGGGCAGGAACTTGTAGCGCGTTGTTATGATGGAGTTGCCAGGTAGCAGAATGACTTTTTTCGTCCTGATGACCCTTTTTCGGAGCATTTTCAGTACAGGCAGCGTAAACTGTCTGTCATTGAGGAACAAACTCCTTATGAACCATTCCTTTATTGTCGAAAAAGACAATGAGCATTATTTAACTTTTGATTTGCTCATTCCTACCTTTCCGGGGTTGGGGGACTGGTCGGTGTGCCACTCATAGCTTTGGCGTTTTGTTTCTGGGTCGAATTCAAAAACCCATGTTTCATCAACAGTGATTATGTCCAAATAATCAGGTTAATTTTCAATAGGTTGCAAAAGTTCACTTGAAATTTCCGCTCAGTTGGTCTTTTGGTCGTCTGAGAACACCTTGGGCACGAGGTTGGCTCACACTTGCCTCATTGTTAAATCTTCAGTAAAAATGGGAAACAGAACCGAAGACGAAAAAAGTTCAGTTCATAGGCAACCATATTGACACTCAATTGACGGTCAACAATTGTCAAACACCAGCCACATTGTTGCCGGTTTTGCTGGCAGACGGCCGCTCAGAACGTTATTCGTCGTGAACCTCTTTCCGATCCTCCTTAAAGGCCTTAAACTACCTCAAAATTTTTAAGTAGGATAGAGCAGAGCCCCGTTAGCCTGACGAATTATTTTGTCAGTCTCCTCAAGAGATTTTTTCAGTTGAACACAAAAATTTGTAATCGCGTAACGTCGCTCGAGCGTCGATTCCATGTTTTTCGTGATACGGTCGGCGCGCTGAGGTTTACAATAATTGACATCTTGCCGCTTCCACAGCTTGGAGAGCACCGAGACCGGCTTCGTGGCAATGGTTAGCGTCCCTCCCACCTACTCCAAGTAGTTCGATTCCACTCCGACTAAGTGGAGTGGCGCGAGAAATTCAATTGCACTGGTTTCGGAACGCATCTGTATATTAAAAACCTATGGTTGTACCGCATTTGCAGAACAAGACCACAGATGTACCTGAGAAATCGCAGGCGGCACAGGGATAGGAACTCACCCCGCTACCTGAACGAATACGATTAACACAATCCTACTCTCAAACAAGTTCTAATGACACTCGGTATTTTTTATTTGATGTTAAAAAAATGTGCCCACAAAATTGGAATACATAATTTAATAGTGGCAAGAATTACTGTTTTATATCATATTTTTATAAAACTAAATCATAAAATATCCAAGTAAGTCCACCTCACGAAATTTAAGTATCGTTTGCTCCGATGCGAGGAATAGGAATATTACATGGCCCAATATTTGTACCTAGACTATTCATCAAGGCTCTGCCTCTTATTTTAGGCATTACTAATATTTCAAATTCACTTAAATGCTATTATTACGGCCTGAGGGAAATGAATTCATACCATACCTCAGACTCAGACCTCCAACTGTAGGTGCTCGTTTGTTTTTGTGATGGAAGTAAGCCAGTATCATATAATAGTCCAATGCATATTTAGACACGAGCCTTTTATCAGTTCATGTATGCGTGTAAAACACTTCATTTTTATCACTATCTATGGAATCATTGTGTCCAAAATTATTTAAGAGTCATTAAAGGGGTAACGTTAAGCACGGAGAAATTTTCAACCCTGTTTCCCAGAGCGAACAGGGGATAAAATCACTGCCCAGAAATTTGAGTAGATAAGCACATAAAACGCAAAAATAAAATGTAAATCTCTTTATACAAATCGCTCTTGAATGAGAACAATGTGCCATAAAGAAAAATGTAAAATAATAAAACGGATAAAGTAATGTTGGACATATATTCATTCTATCAAAGTGCTAACTCGGAAAAAAAGCTAAGTGCGGCCTTGCGGGTTTGGCGAAAATCGCATTAAAATGGAACCATTTTAACAACCAGAGGAGCTAAGCTCAAAACAAGCCCTCTCATGACATGAATTATGATGGGAAAAATCTTATATTCCGCTGTATCATGAATTAATCTGCCCTTTAAACCTCAGAGATTACATAAATTAAAACGTACATTACTAACTTCTAAATGAAATCTGCAGAACCAACGATTATGAGATTACACGAGAGATCGCTAGTAATATGCTAAATAAAATGATAGAAATCCAGGTGGAATTCTCTTGGTCCTGTAAGCCCACCATTTTAATCTAACATGCAGAACTTACTGGTCTCTGTCTGCCCCCGAGTCTACCAATTCTTCGTGGATAATGCCTTTTGAATCTAAAAATATGATAATATACTCCTGGATACTTATTTTTGGGAGAGAACCTACGATATATTACGCCATTAATGCAGAAGATTAATAAAATAAAATTAACGAAATTGTGAACTGTGCTTGAAAACAATTGAGAATATACGGCTAAAAAGTTAAGAATCGTAGTTAAAGTGTCTTGGTTGAAAGTGATGAAGTTATTCTCGCCAAACAACTATGCAAAAATTATAGCGTTCTTCAAAATTGCCAAAAAAAGTCTTATTAATGTATTCATGGAAGAAATCAAATTAAGTTTTAATAAGTCTTCTTCGCAACACATTCAACTCGTGGTTGGGGACGAAATTTTACATTATGATTCATATAAACGTCAAATGTATAGTCACTTTGAAACGTGGAAAGGAAATACGTAATGAAATTGAATGTTCTATGGAAATGTGACTGTCAATTGATAATGCTTTCGCTGATTTTAAAAATAAAAAGAGACGTTTCAGGCGTGATATGGTGGAATATCATGATTAATTAAGTTAAGATTAGTTAAGTCACGGAAAATTGCCAATTTTAATTAATTCGCTGATTTTATTTTTTCTGAATTTATATTCAATGATTAAATGAAATGAAAGTATAATTTTTTCGATAATCACTCAAAATTATATGATTGAGTAACGGACATGTACACTGCTAATTAAAGGGCCGAGCAAGCTCCTAAACCATTCCAGTTCTCAAGAAGTAATTATAAAAATGCCACACAAAAGGATTCAAAAGCTACCTTAGAGAAAACAATGTTGGCAAGTATCCGGAAATGTTATTTTTTTGAAACTACGAGTACATACTTGTAAAAACCATCAGCCTACCTTCAAAACTCCTCCACTATTTTGTGCTTGTCTCTTCTTATTATGAGCAGTTTGATCGCTCAAATCCCATGGCTGCTTTTAAATGTGGTCTCAGCATCCAACTGAGAACCACTCAGTTTTTGTGGTACCTAATCAAAAAGAGATTTATATGTTACAAAACCACAGGTGCATTGGTTTACATGAGAAATAACAGTAAATAAATTATCAATATATAAAAACCGATAGCTAAATCAAAGCTTTAAAATTTCTTCATTCGGTATAAAGTAGAAATCCCAACTGAATATGCACCAAGTAGTTAGGTATTTAGTTGACGCTCAGAGTACTTTTGGATGGCATGTGATGAGCGGCTGTTAAGGAAACATTTCTTTCGTGAAACCCTTCGGTCGGAATTAAGTAGTATTTAGGGATGTAGTACTAGCCACAAAGAATTCCATAGTGCGTAATATCATTAATCAGGACCTTCAAATCGTTCCGGCTACATCAGATCATTTTAGAGGGAAGACCGGCCATCCGTCTTCAGCGGGAGGGAAAGGTTGTGAAAGGTATGGCGAAGAGATAAGGATCAAAGACGAGAGCCAAGAAAGTGATGGTGAGGGGGCAGCGGAGAAGGCGCTGAAGGTGTGTTCCTAAAGAACGAGAAATGTTGGAATTGGGGAAATAGGTTTGGGGATGAATTTTGGGTTTTTTGAGAAATGAGTTAAGCTAAGAGGAATGAAAGCATGATCCCAAACCAGAACTCATTGGCGAAGCAGGGATTTTAATTTCAAGGAAGCTTTAGGTATTCGGAGCAAGGGATTAAGCGAGGATATGTCTTAAAAGAGCCGCTTCGGGAGAACGAACGTTAATGCGGCAGCGGTATTAAAGACTTCACGTACTCCTCGCCCAAAAGACAACCAAATGATTTCGCACAGATATTTGTAGACAGTTAAGTGCACCCTCCCATTCAAGATACTTTTTTTTTTGAGCGAAGTGTTTTTGTTAGTGCAATTGGATGGCAAAAATGGGAGGAATGGAGATAGAATCACATTTGTCATATGTACGGCAGCAGAGTGACAGTCACGACGGCTTACACGTTAAAGAGTGGTCCTCGCATTTTTCACAATATTTGAGCTTCAAGCAACCTGGTTTAGTTTCATGAACAAAGAAACTTTTAAATTAGTATAGAAAATAATGGAATATTAATAATCCATCCTTTGTGTTGTAAAGTCACCAGTCCTAGGATTCTAACTTGCTTCATTCATAAACTGGCAGGTGTTGAAGTAAAAATACAGAACATTTTTATTTTGTAAAATATCATCAATGATTTATTTTGAAATATAAATAACTTCGCTGAATAGGCCGGGGTTTAAGATATCGCTTATTCTCGTAAAATCTAAAACCTATACTCTACCTTGCCATTTAAAACGAAGTCAAACGCTTTCATTCTATTAATACTTGATTTAATAGTTGAAATATACATTATAATTGTATTTGTAGTTCACTTGTAGCATCACCGCATTCAGCAAGTTAAAAAAGTTTAACGTAATTGCTTAAAAGTAATAAAATTGTCTATTTAGAAATTCAACGGCAAACTAAATATTATTTCAACATCACTTTCTCTCCACGGAGTTTAAAATTGATTTTTAGAGGTTACTAGGGAGTGGAAAAACTCTCGGGGTGAACGGACTTGAGGTTCTGGTGACATAGTTCTTTGACGACAACGGATATGGTGTGCGACGGATTCCATTGCTAGCAGTTTCAGAAATACTCTGCAGAACCACTTCAAAGCTCGTCCATAGCAATGCCTCATTACCATTTTTCGACCAAAAATTTAGGTAACGATTGGGTATTAAAGTTTTTTCGACCCTATTCAAATTTGGCCTTTTTCGGCGTGCTTCAGAGAAACGGATATCAACCCACGCGAAGGTGAAAACATAAATTATACAGGTGGAGAGATTTGAGTGGAAAAATACGACACATTTCCTATCTCGGCCCAAAATCAACTACATTTTCGAACCATAGGGGTTGAAAAGCATAAACAAAAGGTGAGAGACACAGGGGAACATTTTGGTAATGATCCTTTACCGCGAAGACCTCCGTTAAACTTACCTTCGAGAATGATTGATTGGGACAAGTATTTTTCGGGACACTTCTCTAACGAGAGAATTTTCCAGGTGGTTAGTCACTCCTCGGGGAGGGACGAAGGGGCTGGAGGATGGTCGAAGGAAAGCGTGAAGGGCGAGGAATGAGGAACGCGCGGTGTGAAATCGAAGGGTCGTCGGCAAGGTATTGGTGGCTGTGGGACGCCATAACACCTTTCCAACGCAAGTTAAGATTTGGAAACCTCCTGAAGAAAGCGGCGAATTTCTAAATTGAAGAATTCCAGGGGCAAGATAAAAAAGCACGTGTGTGAAAAGCGTTGTGGAAGGCGCAAATAAACTAAAAGTGGAGTTTGTTTAAAAAAGTACCAATATCCTAAGCATGAATAATAAGCATTACCATCAGTTATACTGTTATAATTAACTACTTGGAATAAACTACATCATACTCTCTTAGGTTCCCATAAGAGCGCGTGGCAGGGGCTGATAGGTCACCAGCAACAGAGAGAACAGAGAGAAATCAGTGATTACTGGAATTTCGTATAATCTTATTTCCTGGAAGTAATAATCGTCGTGCATAAAGTTTCATCTTTGGCTTTAACAAATTGAAAACAGAAATGGTGGTGTCATAGAAAAAATGCGAAATAACACATCAAATTTTATTTTTTTTAACATTTCATTAAGATTGGTATGGGATGAAAAAACAGCAAATAAAACAAAGTGATTGAGATTTTCAAGAAGAAGGATGGATAAAGCTTTAATTAGCCAGTCAGCTAAGGGGTTCCAAGCATTTCTGAGCGCATTAGAAAATCATTTAGATCGGTATGGGATGTAAATAAATGCAAATAAAACAAAATTCTTGCGGTTGTCGAGAAAGATGAGTGAAATATGAAAATTGGACCTCATAAATTTGGACAGGTGGACGAGTTTAAATAAAACAGTTTCTGGCGTAACTTGGTGGAAAATCTTCATACTGACTTTTAATAATCAAACCACTTTACTTTTCCACATAAACTTTTTAGTTTTTACAACCCAGGTTTCGTTACGATGTTATGCTATAACGAAACCTGGGTTGTAAAAATTAAAAAGTTTATGTGGAAAAGTAAAGTGGTTTGATTATTAAAAGTCAGTGGACCAGTTTACATATCTCAGAAATCTTTGGGACCAAGATGGTCGAAGTAGTAGGAACATAAAGAAGAGGAATCGCGTCAGTCAAAACATTTTCCTGATGAGAAGGGAACTGATGACAGGGACATTGAGTAAAGACGTTAAGAAACGACTCGTCAAAACTTTCATTCGTGGTGTGATTTTGTACGGTGCTGAAACATGCTCATTGAAGCAAGCTGATAGGCGTCAATTGGAGCCTTTTGAAATGTTCGTGATGATTATTAGGATGAAGAAAGGGAAATGTAGAGAAAGGAAATCGAGTAAGTTTTGGTTAGGCATTGTGAGATAGGAAAGAGGTTCATGTTAGAAATTCAAAGAAGGCAAAAAATTTGGATGCAGATCATTTGGATCGGCGATGGAAATTTGAAGATGTGATATAGAAAAACGTGTTAGTCAATCGAGGAAGGGGTAGGAAAATAATATGCATGTTGGACAGGATGAAAGGTGGAGTGAAATACAAGTATATGGTTTTGAAGAAGCCTTTGGGGTTATGTGTAATATTTAGAACACAAGTGTAACAGGTCCCTTAGGGGATTTACGATATGAAGAGAACAAGCGATACTTAGACTTTTAGAAAGATTCAGAACCAACGAGTTTAACGGTAACAGTGAATGAATTATAATGGAACCACACTACTTAGGTAGATCAGACCACAAAGATAAAATAAGGGAGATAGATTCAAATACTAATTCTTCCCCCTGAACAATCAGAAATCATAATAGTAAGAATCCGAAGTCCATTTAGAAATATTAAAAACATTTAAGTTAAGAGTCGGAACAATATTAAAAATTCAAAGATTGTGCATGTGTAAGTTTGTTGGTAGTTTTTTGTTGGTGTGTTTGAATGTGTGTGGGGTGAAAGGGTTCTTACATGAATGTATACCATGTTTGGTTTGTAGACTATAAATTTGCGGCTTCTGCATGCAATTTATTTTGCAAATTACGGGTGGTGCCCTAGCACCCCCCACCACACGCCCTTGCGGCGGCTTGAGGGGTATTGAGTAGATATCATGTCAAAGCCAGTTAACTTCAGTCCTTGTCCATCCAAAACCTTCCTTGAACGATAATCATAACTAATATTATATCATACCTACCTTATAATAATAAATTAAAGAGTGTAGCTTTGAATGTGGCTGTGAAGATCTTCTTAACGTGTTTTATCCGTGTTAATTCCGCTGATTGTTAGACTTCAAGGAATTATTGATGCAATATTCTTATGCCTACATCCTCTAATCTACAAATGGAAGGATGCTTGAATTTCTTTTCTAAGTTATTTATTTTCTAAGTAATTACAATAATATTTTTAGATTTTATTGGAAACTCCTCCCCTGACACAAAACGCTTGTCTAACTTAAGGATTTCTTGAGAGAGCTTCACAATCTATTTATGAAATTAGTCTTTCCTTCTTTATAGTTTCTGTATAATAATTTTATATTATAAAAATGTACGACTGAGCAGGAAGTCTCATACTTATTACATGGTACCTTATTTGCTACTCATCCAGTAGCAATCTCATAAAGCTGAAATGGATGATTGAATAAGGATGGGCAAGAAATGAAAGGGTGAGAATAAAATTGTGACGACATCCATTTTTCCAATCACTTCCCATATGAAACTATTATTATCGGTAATTTACTAAAGGTGGGTTTTTGATGGACAAAAACTATCGACACCACAAACACAATTCGACAGCCAAAACTTGCAATAGGCCCCTGTGATTAATTTCTTTCTCATCCCCTCCTTTCCTTATTGTATTGTGGATACTACATTATTCTATATTGGTACGCCAACGAACGTATTGGGCAGGTACGCGTTCCACTCCCATTCAAAGCGGCTTACAATCGCTTGCTTGTGGTTGCTTTCGCTATAACGGGGACTTTCCACTTCCAGGTTCTGAAGACGTCCTCAGACTAAACCAATTGGTCATGGCAGGCCTCAACAATGATGCCATAACAAGAATGTCTGTGTTTAAAACAGTAATATAAAGAAAATATTTTTATTAATATTAATGCCATATATTTTTCAACACCTGTTTATGTATCTTAATCTATTTCCGTGTACATATTCATCTTAACTACTTATAAGATTAGTTTAAATTTTTTAAACTAAAAGATATTTTAATATCTATTTTTGAGAAAACTTAAATGGTTTGAATAATAATCAATGTTAGCAGTGGTGAACTGTTATGTACGTATACACAGAAAGGACAATATTTCTGAAGGGAGTGCAAGTCAAGACACTACTTAGTTGAGGGTTAATGCTAACATATGCTCCAAGTTTTAACCCTAAGGACATTGCTATGTAATATTAATTAACTTGGATATGAGGAACTAATAGCTTGAGAAAAATGTGAAGTGCAGGTTCCGAAAGAAATTGAACTAATAATAATAATTGAAGAACTTTTAAAAGATTTTTAAGCAAAAAATTGGGTATTTGCCTACATTTTATTAGGAGTTTTCCCTTAAATGCAACGTTTCTGTACACATCCGCATATTTGACTGGAAATGGGTGGTTGGTTGATTAAAACGAAATCTGGAACGAAAAGGCGAAAAATCCCTTTCGCATTTTTACTTAATTAACTGAGTAATCGGAATGAAATATTTTATATTATTACAAATATTCATCTCAATTATGTTTTCTATTGCAAATATCTAAAATCCCATAGTGTATTTGAATAATCCTCGGGACAAACAAGTATTATATATTGATTCGTTTCCCGGAACACTGTGATAATGAGAAAACGAGGATGGTAAATTTCGTGAGGGCTAGTAGGATATCGTTATTTCATCGAAAGAATTACCGTATCTTAAATATCAAGCTCCTCTTCGCACAATATGTACTTCGAATATAGTCGCGGGCGTTTTCGACCCATCCTACTGCTACCTAACGGGCGAGGCCAGAATTAATTCTCCACACTGCGGGAGGATCTGTCCTCTATGGGCAATTTTTAGGACTACTGCAACTCCACCAGGACATACTGACCTCGACAGTTGCTGCCATCTATCGCAGTTTGACGCTACCATTTATTCGGACTATTGCATTCCAAATATGGCGTTGAGTAGAAATTGCACATATGACTAAAAATTGCATTCAAGGGATTACTTCCGAATATCATCACACATGTCACGTACAAGATAAACATTTTCGTGCATTGTAAAGCCACCTTGCAGTTGCGGCACTGCTATTTTTAAAACCAGGGAAATCCAAATGTAATGCGATTAACAAAATGCTTATTTTCTCGGAAAGAGACACATTTAACTCATACTTAAAAATTAATGTAGTCAGGTATTTTTACATGAGAGGAAATAAAATTTTTCCTCTGAACGTTTTATGATGGAATAAGGTTTACTAGCACCAAAATTTGACTGTAGACGTTAATGATTTCAGATAACAGTTGATATTTGATTTATATATATTTGAATGCAATTAAAAATCAAAGTTGCAATTTTTCATTCGATGAGAAGATGTCACTGACTGTCCCAATGGCAATGGGCTCAAGTGCCCTCGTAAATGAAACTGGGTATGGGCGGTCATTCGCATAGGCTTATGTAACGTAGGTACGCGATGAAATTTTCTTGAGTCGGCTGACGAGAGCCACCCCTTAATGGTGATGAAAAAACTGTGGCTTCAGGCATGCTACGGGCATTGATTTTTTTATTTGACAGCATAAAATGTTTTGGTACTGTTTTTGTTTGGTTTTCGGTGCGTTAGTCTTTGTGGTATGTAATATTCAATTTTTTTATTTTGCTACTAGTCAGAAAATGGTTATTTGTCAGGTGTTGTCATTAATCAGCCCTTGCCAATTTTTAAATTATAATTTTTGTGTAAAACCTATATTTCATACTTTTTGCCAAGGAATTAATAATTTATACGGTATTTATCTTTTTAGTGCAGAAATAACACGTTAGGTCGTAACGTGTGACATCATTGACTGCCCTCGTATTTTGGAATCCTAAGAAATATGAAAGAAAGAAAGGCTACAAAATTTGCCATGGTTTAAATAAAACACTTAATTTTACGTCAGCACATGACTCTACTCGCTTGTTTCTGCATAATGTGGATTATGTGATAACATAATGGTAATAGGATATCATAAGAGAACTAGTATATTATTTCCACAGAGAAACAGTAAATATTATCACGGTACAAATGGTTGGTAAAAATACTGAAAACCGTTCATATTTAAAATATCTACTGGCTCACAATTTGTAATAAAAACACTCCGACCACAAAAATTAAAGGCTGTGCGCTAATAAAATGCCACCATTAACAGAATGCTTCCCTTTGCCATTTTAGGTGCTTATTGCTACTTTTCGTTCAAAAATGTCTTTTTTACGCGTTTTTAATGATTGCCGTGCTGTCGTAAATGCACGAAGAGCGCATGCAGATATTATTGGACAGTAATACCGAGAGAATTTTGCCTATTCATTCTGCCATTGTGGGCTCAGCAGTAATAGTAGTTCATCGAGGGGCGACCAACGGTTAGTTTTTTCGTTATCAGAGATAGGCGGGTAATCTGGTAGGGATAGTACGTCAAGTGAATAGAAGAAGCGTAAAGAGAAACCCGTTTTCGTCAAAAGCCCACTTAAACAACTTGTGAAGTTTCTATGCCACAGTTCATCTCGATTAGCTAACTGAAATTGGTCTCTAGAAATGGATGTTAATTCCCATTGAATTTTCAAGAGGTTGTAAGGAAAAGCACACACTACTTAAGTATTAATAATTTGGTTCATTTTTAAAATAAATAATAAGTAGTAGGTAGTAGTAATAATAAGTAGATTAGTAATAAGAAGAAATTACTTATCCCCACGAACCCACAAATTCTCAGCGCCAAACTCGTCACGGAGTATCGCATAATAGTCATGCATAGTCCTTTATTTCTTTTCCTTTCCATCCATTCCACTCCGTCCATCCTTCTTCACAACTCCATTTAAAAATCCCTCAATCTACGCCTACAAGTTTTCTTGCCTGTATGACGAAGCTTCAAAACTAAACTTTAAATGAATGTTTTTGCTAATATTTTCTTAACATTCTTCCTCAACACCCCCGTCCTCAACTCCTCCTCCTCCTCTTTGTAAACTCTGACTGCACTTTGGAGAAAAAAAAGTCGCTCCATTTTATATTTTAACTCTTTGTCGTTTATCACCGAGAAAACCTTTCCCAATTGAAGCGCGCGAAATCAGAATTGAAGCAATGAGTCATGCTCACCTATTTTATGAGCCACCTCTCAAGAGAAGAGAGCTTGGTCAGGCGTGCGAGAGAAGAACGAGAATAAAAAGGAGGGCCATGAGGGTTTCTTTTCTTTTTGGCCCTAAATCTCTGTCAGGAGGGACAATGGAGGATTGTGGCTCTTCCCTCGGCTCGAGTGGCGCGGAGGGAGGGAATTTCGCATCAGGCCGGAGGACGGGATGCGTGCATGGGGTGGACGTTGGAGGAGGGAGTGTGTGTGTGTGGGAGTTGTGGTGCTCAGGAGGAAATGCGTCGGCTTGCTTTTTCATTTCTAAGCACCAGTTGACGGCCAGAGAAAGGCCTGCTCAACGGGAGATGGGGTCATTATGCAGGTAGGAAATTGAATTCCATGGACCGTTTTTGTGAGTCTTTTCAGGAGGGGGTGAGACCGCTAAATGGCCTCCTGTGAGCATGTGCGGATCAGAACAAGCATTCACACGTCAGTGGATGCGTCCAGGTTTCAAATCCTCAAACGGATTCTCCCGTTCGTTGTGTAGGACGCAAAGCTCTGAGATACATCCCGAGGCGGAAAAGAAGAAATGGCGCAGTGAAGGCACACGCAGAGTATTTACTTCAAGGTGAATGACATTTCACCCTGCCGTCCTGAAGTCCTTTCTACAGGTAACCAGTTTATTCATACAATGCACTCGATTTAAATTTTTTTAAACTGACATGTTAAATGGACTCGTTTTGAGTGCCAACAATGTAAGAAGATAATTATAAAGAGACATTGAAGTAATAAATAGCCGAAAATTCACAGAACTACCAACCACACTATTTTACTAAGAATTGGATTAATGATTTGATAATCTTTTGGTGTATGGTTAAGTAGAGCTTTTCAGTATAGCGGCGCACATTCTTATTTTAAGATGGGAGTCTGTGAAGGTTAAAATGACTAACTGGAAATTGAATCTTCGGACAGAAGATAATAGATCGAAGAGAGTGGTACCATTTAATTATGCAGAGATAATATTATTTCGGCTCTTTATAATGACCATTCGACAATATTGAGTTAAACCTCTCAACGGTTATATTTATTTTATAATTAAAGGGCTAACGTCCTGACACTCGGAAGTCCTTGATTCCTCTGGGGTGTGCCAACTTAATTGAATTGCGAGATGCCAAGTTCAATGATGGTTATTCTTCGAGTTCTTTTTCCAATGAAATAACAAGAAAAATATCATATATTGACCCAACCAACTGCCTACCTATGAATTTTAATACCTACTTCACCGTGGAAGGCCATTAAATCCACATGCAGCGGATTGACAACGAATTTATCAGTCTACAGTCGTTTTAGATGGACGAGATAAAGCAGTTTTGTCTCTTGTCTTATTCGGTGATAAATATTTTCAAATATCCATTGAAAGCCAATGGAAAAGTAATAACGATTTATGGGCGATGCGATTAAGGCCTTGGTTTTCATTATCCATCACGCTTATTAAGGCACACTTTGATGAAATTATGGTCCGATGGGGAAATATTCTACAAGTATAGTCACTCGACAAAAATACCACAATTGTAGTGAAGTGAAGATGTCTGTTTCAGTGATATTGATTCGATCGTATTTTGAGGAAAACATTTCTAACTTTTTGCTTTAATAAATATGAATGCATTTTTTTTAGAAGAAGGGTTTTCGTGATTTTCACCAGTATTTTAGGCCAAAAATTTGACAATTGTGTTATGCGGAGAGTAGTTGAGAAAAATTCTATTCAAATGAAAATCAAACCAGTGTAACCACCATAAGAAGAAGAAAATTATTAGTACTATCCTACAACGTATATGCACACCTAAACTAATGTGGAAGAGCAATGGGGAGCCGGACTTTATAACCTACCAAAAGGTTGGACCATAAGTCAAATAAAATGAATTGAGTTCCATTTTGACCGAGCAAAATACTAACCCCAACTGATGGTGAGCCTGCCTTTCTTTATATACCAACCCTTCATTACCCTCTTGCTTAATAGTACTGCTACATCTTTGTTTTCATCCAGGACTCATTTCAATTGAAAGAACGGGAAGGGGGTCCGAGCGAAGAAAACAAGAAACGGCCTCGAAATCCAAAATTGTGTTTTTACACCACCCCAGTCCAGCCGAGACACTTATTACTATCTACCCAAACCTCCAATTAGAATTCAAATATAGATATCCTGAAAGCATTCCTCCATATTGAGAGTGAGGATATTTAAACTTCCTTTCTTACAACAACATATAAAAATTCAATTGAAAGGGAAGAAGAATCAATAAAATTGTTGAAACTTCTCATTAATTTTAGCGCAATTCCATGGTAATGCTAGTCTCTATTTTCGGTAAATCAATAGTGCGATGAATTTTAAACCTCGCGGACAGCATGTGTCGCATCATTAGCCGTCAACCCTCAACAAAAGGGCATTGCTTTAAAAAGGTATGACCATATATATCCCTGGTCCTCATGGATGAAAATATACTTGACAGTATGAAGAGGTACCCGGGGCATATATTAATGGCTTCAATTTAGCGGTGCATGTGAGTTACGCGATTGTAAAAATGATCAATTTATTCCTTGTGTCAATTTTATTAAGTTCAAAAATATTTCTTCTTCGTATTGTGCACGTGATACTAACAAGGAAACGTTTAGCAGTATCATTCGTGACTAATTAAACTTTCATAATGGCCTTATATTTTACATTGTATTACATTTTAGCATGGCTCATGTTAATTTATATACTAAGGAGATAATTTTCCTATCAATTGAGGAAATTATGCCTGGTCACATTATAATGCACCATTATTCTGTACTGGATGGAATTAATTATTATTCAGAACTGGATAGGGAGATACACTCATTATCTACTACAGTTTAAGGCTATGTGAACGTAATTCTGTAAACATTTTACGATATACGCAAAATATAATCATTATACAATGCTCGCACATCTGGCAATGTGGTGGTACTTGAAAGCGCCTATTCTTATCCGCTGCATCTCATCTTTGTCCAATGAATGAATATGAGTCACCAAATGAAGCGAAGGAAACCCATTGTATTAGACTCTTTAAATCGGGAGTAATGGAGTTCAAGGTAGGTAGGGTAAAATGTTTAACGACAAGATTTCAGAGACGACCATGCCCGCAAAAGAATACCTAGGCCAGGTTAACGTAAGCTTAAAAAACAACATGCATCATATTAGGGTAATGTTGGCCTTAAATCTTACATTTTATATAAAATTTTTAATGTCACAGAATTAGTTAGATTTTACTTTGTTTTTTCAATTGTTCTTACCCATTTAGAAACCATCCGTGTTTTGGGAGTAATTCGTATTTATTTTCCAAAGGTCGTGGTAGCATTTAATTTTTGATATTTTCTTGTAAATATTTATTTTCGTCTATTGCAAGTGATATCATGGCAATCATCTTTTTTTATTGCATTCTTCTTAAGTTAGTCAATCAAGTTACTCGATGTTGTAGAGTTAGATGAAAGCGTTTCAAGAGGTAAATTCAAACTTCAGGAATTTTACCATCTTTTTGTTAAAAATATACCATTGAAAGACGCTACCAAGTAGTGACGAAAGAAACAAGCAGACTTGGTGCTAAGCTTCAGTTGCTGACAATGTCTATGAAGTTTCCTGTTTTCTCATGGAAATATACAAAGGTACGCACACCACCTGCAGTGTGGCATACACTAGGACAATGCATTAGATATTTATTGGCCACCGCCATGTACAGACAACCTCTCCGTAATAGACTCTTGCTAAAAAGCTATACTCCGGCGATGTACATAATTTAATAACATTAACTAATCATAAAGCTAAAGGTGGGCTCGAGGAATGGAAAAATACGAATTTGAACAAACTGCCGATTGATCGAAACGAAATAACCGAGGAATGGTTTGAGCGCTACCTTGGAAATAATATATGATTCCTGCAGGGGTACATCATGTAAATAAGGAAGGCTTGAAAAATCAGCACAAATGTGATGCATATCTATTAACGTAATCGTATCACTTTCGCATCGCATTCCATAAAATTTGCTAAAATCATCGTTATCATCAAAATAACAACCGAACGCCGGAACTAACAGATGACAGACAGAAAATGCAACGCTCATTTGGGTGAAATGCATTTTCATGAATAAGAGCTTGCTATCTAAGTATTGCCTTCAGAAACCCAAAATATCAACGCTAAAAAATTTCCACTGAGAGAAAGAACCAAGTTCAGAGAATATATGCCGAAAACCTGGCAAAATATGTGATTAACATTTGGTGGCTGTGTGAAGCAGGAAGTGCTTATTCATGGTCGAATCTTGAAAGAGAACAATCACCATATGTATACTTGAAATCGCCGTCTGAGCTTGAAATTCACCACGCATGTAGAGTAAGTATTCAAGTAGTTAGGCATAAGACAGGCTAGAAGAACTGCAGCCAAAATATTTCAGTGGATAACTTCTTCATAGCGCTCCCCTTAGTATTGCTTCACGAGTACATGAATACGAAAGCCTACATTGTTGGTCAGTAAAGAAAAAATATTTATTAAAAGTTTGGTTGGTGCGTCGACGACAAGTCATTTCACCTCTTACAACCTAATTAATTAGGTACCTATGTCAAATAATTAAATTTCTAAAACGATGTTAATATTACTGCCAACAAGGATTTGGCAAAATTTACACATGTGTAAATTAAAAAGCACAATACAAGCCAGGTCATTTTAAAAACGGTATTATTCTTCTTATACGATCATAATGATCACTCAACACGTATTTTGTCTCTTCTGTAGACAAGTAAGACCGGAACGCGCATTTCCCAGTATCTATCGAATTCCGTCGGGAGATATCGGGTACTAAGAGAGCAGTCGCACCTATAACAGCGAGGTGGTGTTTTCTCTTCAGTGAAGAGAGAGGTATGAGTGAGGTGTAAAACGTTTATGGCACCATGGATGTAGAGCCATAAGTCCAGGGAACAATTATCGTTAATATTTGGATTTACTGATGGTAACATCCCCATGATATCCTTTTGCTTAAGCTGGGGAGACCAATAGTGCCTACTGCTGCCGGCGATGCACCATAGGGCGAACGTAAGCGGATTATTCGATATCATAACTCTGCAAAAGGAGACAATGGCAACATGAACAAGAAGTTGTGCAAATACAATACTAAGCAATGGAACATTAGCGATGTAGGTCGGCAGCAATGATAGATATACTGAGAAAGTATGTAATGATCTTTTCTGGAAATTTCTTAAAAATTAAACTTAACTACAACTATCTTTTGATTTCAAGTGGATGTAAAGGCGACTTCAATTACAAATAATAATAGTACCTGGGTATCATGTCAAAATTAACAGAAAATAATTATCCGGCAGAAAATTAAAGATTAACTTCCGAGTTATTATCGATTTGTAGAAATGACCTTATATCGCGGATTTTAGGGATACCACAGGGTTATTACAAAAATATTGACATTTAGAAAACAATCATTAGGAATTGGAAACTGAATCCAGATGAATTTTATATCGTACATATGCATGCATTTGAGGCATAATCTACACTTATACTCCCACTCCAGTTTGCTATACTTGTGAATTATTTTGCTCTCATTAAAGTTCTAGCGATATTAAAATAATTCACACACTAATAATTCAAATCACTGCACACAAGTGTTCATTCTAAGATATATTTAACCTTTAGATTACTGGTTGTCTACCGGTTTAGGTAAGTTTTCGATGGACACCGGCAATACAATAGTACAACAATAATTCCTTTGCCTCTCCTAACAAAACGCAACTTGATACCCAACATTACAAAAAGTCCCTCTTCAACTCTATACACTTCGTACCACCCTCCCTTCATTCCTTTCAACATGTCTATCCTATTCCATCATGCCTATCCACGTCCTTGACATCCCTTTTTCAATCAAAATGCTCTGAATCCACGCTCGGCTTCAGAAATAGAAATGATTACACCAACAATTCACATATAATAAATGTTAAATTTTTCTTCCTAATGCACAATACATAAACGTTTCATTCTACGAGGAAAATAAAAAAGTAGGGATGGCTAAGCGCGATATTTGAAACATTGAGAAATAGTTACTTCTTGAATTACCCTGAATATAAAATTGTGCTACACATAGGATGAACTGTAAGTTTGGTTCTGATTATATAGCTTTTAGTTCTTCTCACAAACACACCGAGAAATATTTGCTCCTTAATTTGCCGAAATTCAGCATGATTTACCTAACTAAATTTGTAACAAATTTCAAGCAAATCCTGAAAGATTAAAAGAGTAAGCGAGAAAATCTTGCCGAAATACAGCAAAGTTTTCTGAAAATTTTAAGAAAAAAGTTATCGCCGAATTATATTTTCCTTCATATTCATTTAGGGCGTAGAATGAAATGAAAAGAAATTTAACGTAAACTGAAAAAAATATTCATTGTAACATTGTCAAATACTTATCTGATAAGCCCTGATGGTATCTATCAACCTATCTATGTCGATGTGGAAAAAAAACATTAGAACCTGAGATATAATTCAATCACAGTAATCATCATCCACTAAAAAAAAAGAAATACTAGCTGAGCACTTCATACAGAGCCAATAATCTAAGTGACACAATTTATCTCGAATAAACATTGAAATTTTCGAGAACATGCTTCTTAAGAACAACTCTCCAAAGAGACTCATTAACACCTAATTAAATTCAGGCAGTACGAACCAGGGACCATACTTTGCTAGATAGTATAGTACCCATACATTATTCTGACCCCGTCTCAAAGCTATGTCCACCACTGAGAGCTGCCACGAGTACCAACCCAAACATTAACAATTGAAAAAAACGCAGTAACCACTGATGCTATAATTAACAAACCCGCCATTTCATAATCCACCATTAGATTAACGTCACAAGTCTAGGCTTCTGTATTCGTCACCTTCAAATTCCACCTCGACACATTTCATCTCATGCTGTAAACGTACAGGGTGCGGCAACATAACGTCTCTTTTAAAGGGGTTTTACATCGGAAAAAAGTAAGTTATGTTGACACACCCTGTAGATATTTACCAATGCTGTTGCCACAAATTCCATTTGTCAATAAGTTGTGGCTGTAATATAGTATATCAGTATAACTGCCGTATTGAAGAGAATACCAGCGATAAATTAATGAGGTACCAATGCAATTGACCTGCATCATGTCAAAAATAATGAAATTATTGTCTACAGCGTTGTCATATTTCATACACAGGGAACAAAAATATTACTCAGGGACGGACGAGATTTCACCGAATGTTTTTCGCCAAATAGAATAACACGGCCCACCTGCCCATTTCTCCCACAGAGTGACCGAGGTAAATTGAAAAAGACAGAGAAAAAATTATCGTCCACAAAACTTTGCAGGTGTTCCATCAAGTGGGATACCGTCCACTCCGCAGGATGGGCACTTAACGCCATCTCCTCCTCTTCCCGGACCGAATGCTTTATGCGGTCGGTGAGGGTAAGGGGCCAAACCAGTATCCCCTCCGCGGTCGATGAAGGGAAGAGAAAAGTAGCCGCATCCCATTAACCACGGGTCTCTTCTCTCTTCGCCGACTCCACCGACCTCCCACCTACACATCCTTCCTCCGCTCCTCGGACAAGTCCGGGGAGTTGTGGACCAACACAGACTACCGGCGTTTTCTTCTCCCGCCCAAATGCTTTACGAGATATCCACGGACATATACTCAGCGGTGTGGGCATAGGAATTCTTTGTCCCTTCATCCCCTTCTTTTTAAAAGTTTTTTACCCAGTTGATCGTGAGAACAAAAAAATAAAATGAAGGGGAAAATCTTTCGCCTCCGAGTTTATCGACCTGATGAACAAATTTCGCTAAAAGGTTTCCACATGGACGCCTGCGAGCGCGCGCGCATTCGCTGGTACCCCTGGAGCCCACACGATAGAGCGAACTTGAGCGGATGCTGACAATAAAATTACCATCGCGGGAAATAATTGGAAACCGGCGCGGATTGCGGATGAGCAAGCGTGCGAAATTACGAAGAATGGATGATGTTTCAAAAGCGATTTCGTTGACCAAATTATATACTTATGATAAGATGTCGATTTTCCGTTAAAAATTAGATCATGAACAATAAATTTTGCTATCCTGCAAAAGAATGATACACGGAGAAATTATAAGAGATGACGGTGCCGTCATGATTGTTACGGAGTAGAATTCCTTCAGATTGCGTTCGTGGATGTGCAATGTAACTGCGATATCAGAACATGGCGTCAAAGTCGTGCCTTCTCGGTTGATGACGTACGCCAGCGGTTTGCGATGAATGCCGAGAAATGAGGAGTGATTAAAAATCCCCCAGCACCCTTCCGTTTCCCAAGTTCACACTCCCGGGGGCCTAGGGAGCTTTTAACACTCGCCCTGTCCTCTTCCTACTTTCGGGTCCGGTGCGCTCGACTTTTTTCCCGAAGGGAGGGGCAGAGGTTTTCAATTTTTTTTCAGCCGCGTCGGTCGGCTACAGTGGAGGCAAGAGGAATCATCAATCACTGCACAACGAAACTCTTTTAATGGGTTTACCTCAGCCCTCACTATTTTTACGCATTCCCCGGGATGGGATCAAAATTTCATCGCCGTTTGGGAATGGAGAAATTTCGACGATGAATAGAAAGGCGTGAAAAAGTAGCTCCTTCATGATACCGTAATTATAACGAAGAAAATATATTTATGACCACTGATGAGTTGCGATAGAAGATAATTGGACTATTGCGTGTGGCAACTAATTGGGAGATGAACTTATGCTCTACTCATGGCATTATTTAGATACATTTTGTATAAAAAGTGGATAAGGTTCCGTAATATAATTATACCCGGTGATTTAGATGATCTACGAGTTGAAAGAAACGAGTTTTTTTCTTTTAAATTAGATACTATACTGAAAACAAGACCTGAAATTCACACGAACTCGGTCACGTAATCATATATTTTGTTCATAGATTCATAAAGAGAGACACGGATAATTCACCAGTGGACATTTCGTGCATGTTAAAGGTAATTTACTAATTACCCCTCTTTGGGAAAACATAATTTACAAGCGCTGTGACTAATTTCCTTAGTTAAAAATTCATGATTTTCAAACGTGGTAAAAAGTATAAAAATGCATGCATTTGCTGGATGCATTGATTTCTGGCTCATTAAAAGTTCATTTTTCCGTCAGAATTTCGTATGAAATACATGGAAAAAATACTCTCAATGTTCAACGTAGTCTTTCCATCAACCTGATGAATAAAATACGTATATTTTCGCACAAATGATATGCGGGTATCAAGCTGGCAATAAAAATCACATGGAATGCGTAGCTTTAATGCGAGTCGACGTGATATACGCTTAATTCAAGAGAAATATTCTCTCGAACACTTATCATCGTGAAGGTACGCCATGAAACTCATGCCAAAATGTAAATATTTAATGAACTATGGGAATTTCAGATGGTCATTGTATTGGTAGGAGATTTAATATTTGGAAATTTTGATTAACTTAACTTATAATTTGGTAAAGATCCAAGGATACTGGCAATAATGTGTCATTTTCAAATCGCACCATAGAACACAACCTCATGCCATGCTTACCAAGTACGTACATTCTTGACAACGATGATGGCAAGAAGCACTGGGAACTATACATGAATATAATACGAAACCTCAAAGGTCAAATATATTATATAGAATTCCAGACGTTCTAGATTCTTGGTTATAAAATCCGTTTCCCTATCACTGGAAATTATTTGTTTGTTTGCTAAATAATACTCAACGTAAATGGATAATTCAGAATATGACACATATCTCCCAGGAGGGCAACCCAACTATGAGTAACTCATTTTCAGGGCCTGTCCTGATTTAGTTATAGTTCGCAAAATTATAGATTTTGATTCATACTTCCTTGGTATGGACTCACTTATTTTGACTCACGGAAAATAAAACTCTAACAACCATGTACAATTTCACAAGAGCGTGTAGTTACCGTAACTTATAATGCAACAATTTCAGAGAGTAAAAATCATTCGCCTTGACCGGGATTCGAACCCGGATCCCTCGATATCCGGCCGAGTGCTTTAACCATTTAAGCTACCGAGACGTCCTCTTACACTCTGAAATTTTGGGGGCTTTAAAGGAACAAGATTATTATTAGGTAATCTACCGGTTAAGGTAGGTTTTTGGATGGACACAACTATCAAATAAACATTTTGTGACTCCCCACCTAGCAAACTAATCTATGTCAGGTCCCTCTTCATCTCGGTGTACTTCTTTCCTCCCTTCATCCCGTCCAACATCCCTATCCTGTTCCTACCCTTACCTCGCTTGCCCAACATTCTCCCCTCTATTACCCTCTTCAACATTCCACTACCGCTCAATACGCCTTTCATCCATTTTTCCTGCCTCCATAGGATTTCTCTCAACAAACCCCTCTCCTCACCCACCATTTCCAGTACTTCCTCATTTGTTTTCCTTTCGGTCCATTTCACCTTCTCCATTCTTCTCCACACCCACATTTCAAAAGCCTCCAATCTACGTCTATCCTCCTGCTTCAGCGACCACGTTTCCGCGCCGTACATAGCTACGCTCCATATCAGAGTTTTTACGAGTCTTGTCTTAACATCCCTACTCAACGTCCCCGTCATCAACTCCCTCCTCCTTGAGAAAGCCTCCTTGCCTAGCGCAATTCTTCTCCTTACGTCCCTACCACTTTGACCGTATTGGTCCAAAACACTTCCGAGATATGTAAACTGCTCTACCTGCTCTATTCTTTCCCCGCCTATTTTAATATTTAGCTTAGCCTTTTTCTTTCTGGAAAATCGCATAACCTTTGTTTTATTAATATTGATTCTCATCCCATATTTATCGCACTGAACCTCCAATTCACTCAACAATGCTTGCAACCCCTTGGCTGACTGGAACAAGATGTTGTGACGAAATACCGTACATACAATGTCACAGGCATTCGTAGTCGTGCGCATTGTTGCATTATAATACACACATAGCGGAAGACTCCGTTAATAGTTACTGTTGCGGCATCACCCGCAGTTTCTTGAAATGAGTACCGTAGCTTAGACGTAATCGTATTATAACTTATTAGAGAAGAGATGTTTTACGCGGTGCTATTGAAATTTCTCAGGTTTGATATTAAATTGATCAGAATTGATATTTCATTTCTCAGTATTAGGTACGATTCGGAAGAGAGAGAGTTGCTGAGAAATATTCGTTAGAGGTAGGAAAATGGCTGCAGGGGTTTCTGACTGACAACGAAGAGTTGAAACTGTGATAGAAGAAAGAATACTAGACAGGTGAGGTAGGGGCAGGAAAAGGATAGGTATGTTGGAAGGGATGAATGCGGGAATGAGATCTGGCGAACTGAAGAATTGAATGCAGTAAGGGGGTGATGCTGAGTCATAGTGTTGACTGACTTAGAAATATACTGATAGTTAGTTGGTGTGCCCGTCCAAAACCTACTGGAGTCTATAGGGTTCTATTAACAATAATATTCTACAGCTGGGAAAATAAGGTATTCCTTGAACGTCTAAATTATTATGAAAGGGATAAATGGTAGCTCAAAGCTGTTATTTTTACAGAATATTCTTTTCATTTATAAATTTTGAATAATTTTCATACAACGGTGAAGGATTAACTTAGATAAATATTGTCAATCTTGTCATTTCAAGAAATCTTATCTCCTTTTATGACATTTTATGAGGTGAAATTGATTGCCTGCTTTCAAAATGGGAATTAGATCCAATTTATAAGTTCTCATTTAAGATTGAGTGTAGCTTCACTAGGACTCAACTACGAGGATATGCAACTACGAGAACATAAAGTGGTTTCGACAAAGAGAGACCCACTAGTTGGATTATAAACGACTAATCTAGTAAGTGAGTAATTCACCATGGTGGTCCATTCATTTCTAAAAAGGAGGCAATAGAAATAACGGTAGTGAAATTATCTGTCTTCGAACAGAAGCCTCCCAGAAAAATCCAAATCATTATCAACGTGGAAGATGAAAATCTAGTGGTTAAGGTAGCAATGGATATTCAATGGCGATGATGAGCCAAAGTGGTAACGAACAAACAGGCGGGACATAGACTACGAGATGAATATTAAGGCTACGTTAAAATATGATTAAATTGTTGTAGTAAAGGAAAATATGTCGCCTTGGGAATACATTTAATATATATATATATATATATATATATATATATATATATATATATATATTTTGAACTGACCTGCTTACATTTTTTCTGTATTGTATGTCTATTTTCCTTTAATTTTTACCTCATTTCCGTATTATGCATATACTATATATGTGTCGCAGTTTATGATATTAGGTTGAAAGAAGCAGATTAGTTTTGATGCATTTTATATCTATTAGATCTTAAAATTAAATAAGAGCAAACCTTCAAACTATTTTTGGCAGTTAATTAAACAGTAGGAGTGATATTTCCATAGTTCCAATTAAAATGTTTATAGAGAGGATTCGATCATTACGTTGATAGCAAACGAGCAAGCATACGCTGTTAAACTTAAGAAGCATACAGATCTCAATGATAGCTAGAAATATATAAAGCGTTCTCAACGAATTTTAACTAAATGCCCACCAAATCCAGTCATGTTAACCAAGCGGTGAATTTGCTGTGAGTTCGTGAGCACTGAAATTACCATAATATTTTGGAAAACCACCCCCGCCCTTAAGTTTTATGTATTGAATCAAAAAATACAAAATTTCTCAAGCTCTCGACACACTTTTCAAAAATGGATTTTAAAATACAAGTTTCTCGAGTCCTTGACAAGCTTTTCAAAAATGGATTTTTAAGGAGAAAATTTTCAATTGCAGTGATATGATCAAGTTGAATTCATATTTATTAAAAATACTTATATCTCCTATTTCTTATACACTATTATCTGGACTTCATCCAGCCGGCTAAATTAAACTACGCTGTAATTTTGTCAAGACTAATATTTTGATGGAAGTCTCCACAGCAGTAAAGAAACCTTAATAATATAGTCTTATTTAATGACATCGGTTTAGTCATCTCAAGTAAGAATCGTACGACCTAAGAAATGGTTGTTGCCGGTGACCAAACGTGTAGCCACTGTTTGTCATGCATGAAAGAAAGCACAAAATGAGATCCATAGAGTCTAAGTAGGTCTTTATATTCCTTACTAGGAAATTAAATCCAATTTGTTTTCTTGGACTACAAATATAGCACTTTAATATGTAAAAACAACTTTTTAAAAGGTAGAACACGGGTGATGTATCATGAAATTATGTATACCATTCTTCCAGGCCTCTGGAGCTAATTTGAAGGAATTAAAGCCATTTATTACTGGAACTATTATATTTGACGAAGATGTAAAAGTATTCTATTAATGGCCAGTTTGTTCGAGATGACCAATTAAAACACGATTTACAAAATTTAGTACATATAATAATAGTATTTTTTAATGGAAAAGATACAAGGGTACTAACTGAGTTATATCGGACTATATTATTTATGGTCGAGTGTATAAATGACAATATTATAGCGGATAAGATAACCAAATGAGTAAAATAACGTAACGATAAAACACAGAAGGAGATAATCAGCCTAAAGTTTAATTCAACCCTTTAATTTCTATGAACTCACTTTCCTCCAACTTCACCCCATCCCGATAATTCTGAGCGTGCATTCCACCACACCTCATTGCGCAGGCAGACGCACTCCTGGCTCCGATTCTCTTTCCACTCTCCGCCGAAGTAGCCTCGCTCCCTCCCGAGGCAGTAATTCAGTCAGGACAGTGTTAGAGTGTCAACAGATCAGCCCTAAATCTTTTGTCAACGGACAGGAGGAGAGTAAAAGTTGTGGCGACTAGGATTGGGGGAGGTTGTTGGATTCAAGATGGGCGAGCGGGCCGGGGGTCGAGGATGGGAATTCGGGACCCGTGAGGGAGGGAGGGAAGGAGGATGAGGAGGGCCTACCGGGACTCGTCTCGTGCGGGTCTGGGAAAAGGCAGCGTTGTGGGAGATGAAAGGGTGACCCCAACGGAGAAGAGAGACTGGTCGGGGTGCAGGGTGTTCGGAGGCGGTGAGGAATCTGAAGAGCCGAGAGTCTTCTTATAAAATAAAAGAACCTATGGTTCTTTGGTCCTTCTCAACTTATGTGTTGCAGCGTCAATGAGTCCTGGGGCGAACTCTGCAGAGTACCTCTTTTGAAGTTGCAATCCGTTGCACTTCACTGAATTCAATCCTGTCTCTTCCGCAAATCCATAAAGAAAATCGCCTTTCAAACGATTTACGTGCGCCGCATATTTTCTTTGACATATTTCATAACGAATGGAAGAGAAAGATATATGCAGGAAATGTTTATGCCATCATATAATTCCATCCCACAGCTTAATGCATTGTCACGGAAGACTCTTTCAATCAAGAACTATTAGAGACCAGTGGTTTCGTAATTGTATATTATCACATTTTGAAAAATACCTTGATTTCCTAAACATTCAGTCATGTATTGGCATTTTTGTTGCACAAAGGTTAACATCTGTATATAGCTATTCATGGTAACATTATGTCCACTTGATATTACGTTCGATTTCATATCCAATTGTCTACCATTCTACGGAGAAAATTCTAAAATCCTCCATAGGCATTATATTTTTATCTTTACAGAATACATTCAACAGGTTTCGAGTACTTTTTTGCTTAGTGTTCGCTCCTCATGCGCAAAGTGACTATGGAAGGCCAACTCATATCTAAGGGTGTTTTAGGTTCTCTCTGCAGAACTCAGTAAATCGTAACAGTGGGAGAACTACTATTTTTTTCTCTAACAAGAGCAAATTATGAACAATTAATAAAAAGAATGAAGTCAAAAGAAATCAAATACCTCATTTGTAATTCTTCGTAAAAATTGCTTGGCTTGAATTGAATTATCCAAAAATTATTTTCGTAAGTACGATGCTAATAGCATATTTCATTTTGGCTAAAGTAATGAATAAAGTTACAAAGAAAACATTCTTTCATCAGCACACAAAAACATCTAAATGAAAAGAAAAGAATTTCTTCGGGCTATGCTAAATTCTGTGAGTAGTTACCTTTTTAGACTAATTTTATCCTAGAACATAAAATTTTTGAACTATTATATCTGCTAATGTTCTCCAATAATATTTACAAAATCTAATGAATAAAATCCTAAGCTATACAGCTTTAATGTTAAACACAAAAAGGTAGGTGTGAAATTCCTAGTTTCGTTATTACTGTTAGTCTAAAGTTAAGACAGGTTTGGAATTGACACAGATTTTTCGTAGGGACATTTCTTGACTAAAAAGAAATAGCCTGCAATCCTGTACATATTAAAATACTTTTCAATTTTGAATATTTTCTACCTCTCTTCAATCTGATCAACATTCCTTCTAACTAACTTCGCTTACCTGACGCCCTCACCTCGATCACAGTTTTTATCTCTGCCTACATTGTATTTCTGTCAGCAATCCTCTCTCCTCCCCAACGATACCGAAAACGTCTTCGCTGGTATTTATTTCCCTCCATAATACTGTACCTTTCCCATCCTTCTCCAAAAACTAATGTCGGAGCATCCAATTTACGCTTATCATTTTCCTCGATCGATCAAGCATCTGAGATGTTCAAAATTACGCTCAATACAGAAGTTTTCGCTAATTTATTCTTAAAATCCATAGTCAACGCACCTGTCACCAAATCTCTTCTCCTTGTTATAATTTCTTTACCTAACGCAATTCTTCTTCTGCTGTCTGTACTACTTAGATTATGTTGGTCCAAAACACTGACAAGCTGCTCTACTACCTGCTCTAATTTTTTACTTCTTATCTTAAACTTTAAATTTGTCTTTCTCTTTAACTAAAACGGACATCCTCTGTGTTTTTACAGTAATTGTTATCCTAAATCTAACAAAATGATAAATGTAAATGTGTTCGGAAAAGTCAGTCCTTGGCAGACTAACTAAAACTTGACTATCCTTAAGTCTTACTGATTTCATGAATTCCCCACCGACTTTCCAGTTTTTCTCATCTCTCTCTAACAATTTTCTTTAAATATATGGTGAAAAAAGGGAAATAAATGTGCACTCATGTCTTACTCCCATGACTAATACTGCCTATCCGACTCTCCATCCCGCAATCGTACCTGAGTCGCCGACATATATGGGGTGTGGATAAGTCGCCTACACCTCCTATAACACAGGCCTGCAAAAAAAAAATTTTTTTGGTGCCGGGAATCTTTGTGTTGATTTTAACTATATTTGTAGAGCTGAATCCAAATATGAAATCCGTTTTTATTTAACAGTTCTACTTTTTTAAGAAATACCGATCCCAATATTTCAGACGTTACCAGATATATCTAAGGAAGAATTTGAGTTATTTGAAAACATTTCTCATTCTATTGACGATAGTGGCAGTGACTACGAGGGGGTATCAACAATTCCTCAACTATTTAATCAAGATGAACTAAGCGAGCTTGCTAGAGAACTGAACTTATCGAAGGAAGCATCCGAACTACTAGCATCAAGACTGCATGAAAAGAATTTACTGCAACCCGGTACAAAAATAAGTTTTTATCACACAAGGGAAAAGGATATGCTACCCTTCTTTACTCAAGAAGACAATCTTACATTTTGTTTAGACGTTAAGGGTCTTTTGGAAAAAATGGGACTACTATCACAATATGATGCTAGTGATTGGCGTTTGTTTATTGATAGCTCCAAGCGTAGTTTAAAATGTGTTCTTCTTCACAATGGTAACAGGTTTGGCGCAATACCAATCGCTCATTCAACTAAAATGAAAGAAGAATACGATACAATAGCATTGGTCTTACAGAAGATAAAATACCAGAAACATCGCTGGATGATTTGTGTAGATTTAAAAATGGTGAACTTTCTTCTTGGGAAGCAAAGTGGCTACACAAAATATCCTTGTTTCTTGTGCCTCTGGGATAGCAGGGACAGACAAAACCACTGGATTAAGAAGGAGTGGCCTAAGTGAGAAAACTTGGTTGTTGGGAAAGAAAATATCATTGCTGAATCTTTAGTTGAAAGAGAGAAAATCATCTTACCACCTCTACATATTAAACTAGGACTAATGAAGCAATTTGTAAAGGCTCTTGACAAGGATGGACCATGCTTCGGCTACTTAAGACTAAAGATGCCCCATATAAGTATTGAAAAACTTGAAGCTAGTATTTTTGAGGGGCCACAAATCAGACAACTTACAAAGGATCCTGCTTTTGTCGAGTCAATGAATGAGACTGAAAAAATTAGTTGGATGTCATTTGTTGAGGTCATAAAAAATTTTCTAGGAAATCACAAAAGTGAAAATTTTATTCAGCTGGTAAACATTATGCTCAGTAACTTCAAATCACTTGGATGTAATACGAGCACAAAATTTCACTACCTACACAGTCACTTAGACAATTTTCTTGGAAATTTAGGAGACACAAGTGAAGAACAAGGTGAAAGATTTCACCAGGATATAAAAACAATGGAAGCTCGCTACCAAGGAAGATGGGATAACCATATGATGGCAGATTACTGCTGGTGCTTAAAACGAGACTATTTGAACAAAGTTCACTCAAGAAAATCGCGCAAAAGAAGCTTCCGATGTGTTGAGTGATGTTTTTATGTATTTTTTTCTTTTCAATTTGTGTTATTACAGTAAAAAATTTTAGTATTTGTGTTCAATTGTATTGTAAAATTCTGTTGTGTTTGTGGGTGATTTAACAGCCCTAGAAATAAATCGTCTTTATATTTAGTGGGTTTTATTATTAATATAATATTCCCATATTATCATGTAGAAGATTTTTTTACGTAAGTAACAACATATCTATATCTTGAAAACTATAGCTGATAGGAAAAAACTAGTGTCATAATTGGATTCAGCACCCCAATTGTTCTTTAAATCAACATTAAAAGCTCCGGCACCAAAACCACTGTTGGCCTGTGTAATCGATAGATTAATTAATTCTACTCATCTAACGCCTTTTCTAAATCTATGAATTAGAAAAATACATGCTGAGTATTTTCTATGTTCTTCCTTATAATTGACCTCAGAATCTTTCCCTTTGCCCACCGTCGTCCGATCTCAATCATCCATTACTATCAATTGTTTACAATGTATTACATAATTCATTAAATTGATTTAAGCATGGTGAAAAATTATCAAATACATGAACTCTGTTTTTATTCTCTCAGTTTACACTATTATGTCTATTCTAAATTAAAGAGATAAATATTAATTTAAAGGTATTTGCAGATTCTTTGCTGAAGCAATAGTATCAATAGAGATTGATAAATTATATAAAACCTATCGTTAAATGGGATCATCATTACATCTCCCAAATTGGGTCCAATCTTCCAAGAATTCATTTTGATTGCTCGCTTGAAGGCACTTAATTTTTCACTTTATCTACACGTCCTCTTGAGAGGATCTCTAAATAAGCCTTTCGGTAAAAAATAAAAGCAATGAGGACAATCTCCCTTTTCTTTCCTGTAACAAAAGACTCTTGCTTCCGAAACACATGTCAGAAACTGTCTTCATCCCTTTTCAACTCGGCCCACTCTCCCTTCAGACTTCCACCCAAGCCCCATTCTCTTACGGTCCTCCCCCTTCCCTTTCCTCCGTGCCCTCCCCTCCATCGAACGGCACGCGTGTCTTATTAATCACCTTCCATCAACGGATGGGCGTCCATTTAAGTTTTTCCGACAGATCCCTTTGATCACGTTTTCCGCGAGGTTGATAGGGAAGCGTCCCATTACGTAGGTCCTCCGTCCTCGAAGCCTCTTCCCTCGTCACCCCCCTACTCCAGATCGAGCACACCGTCCCGACCGCGAACCCCGCCTCCCTTCTTCCGTACCCCCCCCCTCACGCCCTTCCTGTCCCTTCTCATCCCCTCCATATCCGCCACACAAACGAAGCGCCCGGGAACGTCAACCCCCACCCGCCCCGCTCTCCACTGGCCTGGCACTGTCAGAGCCAGGTCTAATATCGTATCGAACGAAACAAAGTTTTTTTTCTTCCCGATCGCAGCATTGACGTACGGACGAGGGCTTCTCATTAGCATGGATAGCATTCAGGGGCCGGAGAGGGACGAGAGAAGGGTTTGGGATGACGGCGGCGGTCGGGTAAAAAGTAAAAGGGCAGGTAAAAGGTTGGGGTGAGAAATGGGATATCCTGGAACCGCCCCCCGCCCTCTTCCTCTCTGTGCCACTGGATCAAATGATATTTTTTCCGCCCAAAAACTCAATGACAACGGAGTTTTCAAAAGAGGGGGATGGGCTATCAGGAGAGGGAGGAATATTACAAACGTTCAATGACATTCGCGACCAGACGGCTTGTCCGTGCAAGGGGAACAGATCTGTCCTAACGGGAGGGAGTGGGAGAGAATTTCTTTTCTCCACCCATCGGGCAATGGAAAATGTTCCTGCCGTTCAGAGAAGCCAATGGTAGAATTTTGTAAAAAAAAGGGTAAATATCTTTTCAGTTGAACAGTAATAATTAGGGCATTGTGCTCAAGTGAAAAGACATCCAAAACTTACTGAAATTATTAGTTATGATATTAATAACCGTAGAAGATGAAGGAACTTCGAACCACTCGTACCAAATTTCGATATGTCCTTCTATGGCTGTTTAGTATATTTATTTAATGGTATTCCACAATTCCATTCCTATGGTCTTTCTTTGACATTGTTCAGAACTTCATTCAAACAAAAGATATTCGAAACGCGTTATCACATTATTCCAATTACTCTAATTAACTTTCCTCAACAAATTCATATCAATCAAATCAATCAAAAAGTATATAAAGCACATTGAAAGAGTATTAAATTTTCTTTTAAAAGAGATGTCGCAAGTATTTCAGCAATTCAGAAAAACATGTTTGTCTTTAGGAAAGTAAAAAATGCGTTATAAAACTAGATAGCTCTTGAGACGCTATAGAGCCAGATGATTCGAGTACCAAAAACTTTTGAAAATTTTTTGAAATTTTTGGTGGAAATTTTATAAGTGGAAGCTCGAAGGGTAAGTTGGGCATGTTATAGGTTATTCTAACTTAAATAAGTAAGAACCCATTATGCATAAGACTTAATATTCATACATACTTAACACTCATTAATATTAGAATGCTACACCAGAGGTATGTTCGGCTTGAGATATATATCTACAACGTACAAAAGACTTGAAGAATGATTGAAAATTACAGAAATTCGGTGTAAAATATGGCAATAGATTGAGTATAAAATGATTAAAATAATTAAAAACCTTTTCGACAATTTCAACATCGGTAATTCCAATATCTGTCACGGCTAGCTATATTTGTTCTTGAAATTATTCTTCGGAAAATTTGATTTTTTTAAGTCGTTAACATTCCAAACTGATTTGTTTATAAAAATGAGAGCCTCCTTCTTTTAGTAATTCTTAAAATAAAAAGGCACATATGTTGCATAAACAAATAAAATAATGCGACCAAATCTGATGTAACTATTCATAAAATTTACTTTTCCTCAGGAATAACAGTTCTAAATTATTGACCTTTAATTCCTAAGTATCAACGTCATTTGCACGCTCTGGCAGATGGAATACGTAGGAGACGTGAATTAGACTAATGAAAAAATCGGCTACTGAAAATCAATATCCAACTCTCCAATTTTCGGAAAATTAAAGAAGTGGATATTATTTTTCGTGGGAGCCACAAATCTACTGCACTCCTTGGTGTTAACTGTCTCTGGACATAATTTCCGTCATCTTTTATAAGCAAATCCCATCTCAGTCAGAGTGGCCTTAATTATCATCACACTCATTGCACAGCCTCGAACGCGGCGGGAGCGACCAGTTCCACCTCCCGTGTCCAACAGAATCACAAAGAGGAAAATAAAAGAGACGGCGGTGGGGGAGAAAACAATTAATTTAAAGCCCAAAGGGAAATAAAAATTCTGGTCACCTATTGAGGACTTGCGTTGTAACCATTAACGTTGAGAACGGGGCAATCTTTTTCCTCCCTAATTCTTTCCATTCTTTTCCCCAACCCATTCCGTTAGAAATGGATTTCTCCCGCAGCGCAAGGCTGTGGAGACTCATTCTTTCAGCCTTCATCTCAACCACCTCTTCGTGACCCCTTTCATAGCACCTTGAAGGTCTGAGACACAAGAAAGAGCCCCAAGGCCCCTTCCTCCTCATCCCATGCCTACCTTCCCTACCCTCAAACACAGGTTTTTCTAGATCCTTCCCACACCCCCCCCTCTCTCTCTCTCTGCCGTTCCTTATCTCTCTCTATCTATCGCTCGCTCTCTCTCTCTCTCTCATCGCCACACCTTTGGACCCTCAAACCCTTGTTCTCTTCTGTTCAGATAGGAAAAAACATGATACTCATCCGAGGCAGTCCTTTTTAGAGAAAGCAACAAAAAGACTGGTCGGCCACCCGTTGAAACGGTCCTTATTGAACTTGTTTTGTCGTTGAAAGAGCATTAATTCGTTGGATAGAAAAAAGGACCTCTCCTATAACATTGTAACACATACCTTTCCCATAGCCTCTTACCATCGGATGCCCCATACTAACAATCTGGACAATAAAAAGGGAAGATGATGAAAAAAACACTTTTGATATCCCTCAGGAACCCTGGAAAATGTTAGCCTACGAAAAATACGCAGGAGGGGGTCGGCAGTTGGGAGATTTTACCTTTAAGAAAACGTCTTTTTGAAAAGAAGACGACATTACATTATTTCAGAATCCATGTGGCAATCTGGACATTCGATGAATTTTTAAAATTATTCACCACTTGGGCATGGGAAAAGGGTGAAGTTATGGCGCACATTACAGTCAGTGGCTCGTAAATTTTTAAAATAAATTTCCCACGATTTCCTCGTTGGTTCAAACTAAAAGAATGAGAGGTAAGAGTGACTAATGAGACTTCCTTCGTCGTTTAGCGTGACGGGTCCGAGATAGCTCGAACAGCATACATTTCATGTCCTGACAGCCCTGCGTGTAAATACGCGGTACTTGTTTTATTCTTCAGGGGAGACAGATCAAAGAGTTGCGATCCGCCCTTTACCCTTCTCGGGATGATTACACTAAAATTCAAATATTCACGTAAATATTTTTTATTCCTTAATTATTATATTATTCCTTAAGTATTCCGTTTTCCCAATTACGTATAATAATTAAGGGGTCAAGTAGAATTATAAAATTAGTAAATTCCAAAAAGAAAATGCGGTAATGTACGCTTTTTTCATTGTAATTCCATAATCAGAGCATTACTGAGTATTCTTTATTTTTTCTCCCAATATCCATAGAATATTTAAACAAAATATTATTTAAACCGAAAGAGAGAAAACTGCGTTCAGACCTGCTACTTTTCTGTACATTATGCGTCAAAAATAATAAATTGGTGCCGCAAGAATGGCAAATAAAGTTGTTCAGAAATATTTACTCTCGCTTATGGTTTTCAATATGAATTTTCACTTCACGACACGGCAATGAAATCATAAACCGATGTAATGATAAATAATCAGAATTTATGTATAATAATGGTTAATTGGGAGAAAATTTACTTGATATAACAATATTACTTAATGTACAGGTATAATAATTGGACCCAATATTCGATTTATATGTGATTACACTTTGTGAATCAATAGGATATTTCTGTGATCTGCATTTCCACAACCATTTCTCTGAGTACCTATTACTTTTAGATGAGCACTCAGAATTATTGAAAATATTCCATCCATCGGATCCCCAACTCATATTTTTACTCCTATCTCCGATTCCATGCATCAGTTAGTAGCTCAGCATTCCTGTAATTAGAATTTTATAACTAATCGCGAATTCAGTTCATATTGTTATAATAAAAAGTTAATCCTTATTTTTCCGAATCTTCTGTTTCTGTTCTATATTGTTACCTTTTTTATTCCTTTCCATAAAATAAGATAAAATTAATAATTAAATAAAGCTATCAAATACCGTTCTTGTATATTTATTTTTGGATTACTGGAATAGTAGATGACAACCACAGTACTATATCATTTCCCATTCATTATTCCACAAAATTGTATTGCCTCAAATAATTTATGTACTCTCTTTAAATATTAGTCAGGGAAAAATTTCACTACAGTCTACCGAAGGGGAAAATGAACAGATACCTAAATATTTGATGTCGAAGGCGAATTTATAGAAAGAACTACATTTTCCCTCAGAAAAAGGAGAATAATGATAGAGAGAATACGACTCTACATTTCTGTTCTTCCAGTGTTTATTTTAAATTATTTAACTAACTTTAACTAAGAGGTGAAGTGTTAATGTCAGACCTAAAGGAATCTTATTTTTCAGCTTGGATGAAGACAGTGAAACATTAGTTATATATATATCGCCATACGGCGATACGGAAAATACCGCCATACGGCGCCCAAATATTCATTCAAACATAGAAATAGGTATAAGGAAAGGGGATAGGAAAACACATAAAAGGTGAACACAGGACATGTGGGGAAGGCGGTTTTTGAGCAGATCACGAAAGTAAAAATATTTCCTTATCCGGGATTTGAAACACGGGCCTTCCACTTGCCGGGCGGATGCTCTACCACCTAAGCTAATAAGGAAACCTGATTTATTGAGATCTGCAATTTTATAAAGCGCCAAAGTGCTCCGATACATATTGCCCGAGAGATGGTGTTATGGAGCTGTTTCACCCACCAAAGGAGAAATAGACGGGACACAAGAAGGGGAAAGGATAGTAGAAAAGCATTCATACGATCTTATAAAGGATAGGAACGGTGCGTTTCATGGCACGCATAGCCAGAAGAAGAGACGAGCCACATTGGCCAAACACATATTCAAACTTGAAAATCCCGCCATATATATATATATATATATATATATATATATATATATATATATATATATATATATATGACATTGTGAAACTCTAACGAACGTGAATAATAATGCATATCAAGTTAGCATTAGCGAAGTAAAACAAACACAGAAACACAAAAAAGAAAAGAAACATACGTTTTCCAATTTTTGGTGGTCAAGCCACCTTTCTTAAGGAATAGAAGGAAGGAACTAGGAAGGTTATAACAGGACTGGGGACGTTGGGTGGAATGGGAGGGTTTTTCTGAGGGTAAGAGTTAGGAGGGGAATTTTTAGAAGTGTGGGAAAAATATGGCAGGTTTTGGGAGTGGAGGGAAAATAAAATGTGAAGATTGTGAAAATTAACGTCTAATACAGATACTTGGTTCATTCCAGGAATTTGTCAATCGTGGAATGCTAAGAATGGTCCTGGCTCATCCAATTCCATTTTAACGCTAATCATTTTGCATAAAATAAACGTTTTGGCCACCAAAAATTTAACTAATGAATAATAACGATGCATGATAATCATGACCATACGTGTTCTCAGTGTTTAAACTTATTTCCTAACTTTAGTATAATTACGATGCACTCCACCGGTGACACAAGAATGAACAGTTAAATATTTAAGAATTGTTGATTTTATCCGCAATCATTCGCATTAACGCGTGCGCCAATTAAGATAAAAAATCATACGATACAATATATTTCAAAATTAGTCTAAAGTGATTTTGACAATAGTTAAATTGGAACGATTTTTTATTTTATTCGCAATTAATTGTTGGAAAAATTGGTTCAGTACGCAAATAAACTGTCTCTATTTAAGAATACCGCATTAATTTGTGACCTTTGTACTAAATTTATTTTCCATCTGGATATTGAAGGTGGTTATTAAGCATATGCCATTTTAGTTATGGGATATACGATTTACGTTTCGTTGGAATAAAACTAAATATTGAGTTAGTAGAACCCTTACAGCCGCGATCGGAATAGAACCCACGGCTTTAGGTTATAAACGTAGCGTTCTGTCCACGAAACTAACCCGGACGAATAATAAAAAGAATTTAGTTGGACACATTGACTGAAATTTAAGGTTGTAGGTTAGCATTAGTAACCTAAAAATGGTAATACATATGCATTTCAAAGAGTATTATTAGTAGTTCCAACAATTAGTTAATTGGCAGAAATTATATTAGTATCGACATTGTTGACATGTTTTAGGATCTTTAGGATTTTTTCAATCAAAACTTTTAATTTTCGTGTTAAAAAATAAGGAAAAAAATGAGAAGCGATAAATTGAGGAATATCGCTGCCTATAAAGAAACCGTAATCAACCCGAAAGTTGGTTTGATATTTGATGGTAGAGTACACCCAACAGCATGTGAAGTTCACACATTAGGGAATTGGGGCCAATTACTTTCCCTGTGCTGGCTATGGTTTCCCAAGAGTATCTGGTGCCCGAAACTGAGGGTGCCCGAAAAGTGTACTCGAGAATCGAACTCGCACCCTCCAATAGCCAATAGTCCAACTATCTACCCCTAGAATACCGCGTCCCCTTTCACTTCCTACATTTCTGGGCAAAACCGAGAAATTCCACTTCGAACCCAAAAAATGACGAGTTAATTGTGAGTAACTATAATTTTAAAAAGAGGGTTGAAAGAATTGAAATGAGGCGCAAATTTGAGCAATTTATAAAAATGTAAGAATTTATCTCAAACAATGAAAAATGATATTTTAAAAAAGAGTTTATGTTGTAAAGGTGTTTACCTACAATATCTCCTTAAGGAGTATTTATTGGCACAGCCTTTCTCTCTCAAGAATCGAACACTTTTAATAGTTTATCAAACACTTATCTAATACACCGTCGTGAATTGGGAATTCATATTACCAAAATCAAATCGCAGGAAAAACAACGATTTAGTTAGATTTCGCTTTCGTGCATGATTTCATTTGGAACAAAAAGTGACCTTTGGTGCGTCCATTTATTTTGTTTTTCATCACCCGTGACTGTTGCATTAAAATAGCGCTAATTCCTACAATAAATGCAATGTGTCCCATCCACCGTTGTCCTTGCAACATTCCGTATACGTGTACATAGGTACAGGGTAGTAGAGAAAACGTTAAGCTGAGAGAGATGAAAAACTTTTAAGACCAAAATTTAATTTACTCATTACCTTTACTAGGGGTATGGCCTCCCTTTCCCTGTCGCTCACTCCACATCGGCGCTGTTATGGTATTCAAGTCGTTGTTGTATTCCGTGGAGATAGTCCTCGGATTGATTTATGCATGGAAAATCTCCCGCATTCCAAACCCCCGTCCAGGAAAACAAAGTCCCTGATCCGTCGAAGAAATCTCTTTGCGATTGCCTTGCGGAAGCCCTGCTCTGCCGCGAAGGGAGAGAGCCGTAATAAGGATGGGTGAGTTAAGAGCGAGGGGGTGGGGTGCGTGCGGAGGAGGAGGTAGGATGGAGAGAAGGATATGGGAGAAAGAAGGGGAGCGTACGGTGAGGGGGTCAGAGAAGGGAGGAGATGACGGGAGGTTTGCAGGCATCTGTGGTAGGGAAGGGGGATCGGGGTAGAAAAATCAAAATTCAAGATATGTAATTGTGTTACGGAACGTGTCCCTGACGGACGGGTGGAAGAGAATGGATACGCAAAAAAGGGAAACATTTCATTTTGGATTCCTTCGAAAACAGCCGCGGGGCATCGTGGGCTTGTCTCTTTTCTTGGCAAAGAGAGAGAAAGAGACGGGGGAAATGTTGGGGAAGGAAATAATGACGAAAACCAAAGGAAAGAGAGACCTCGATCCCATGGAATCTGTCTTGAAAAACAAAGAGAACAGAAGATATTACATTAGTGAACTGAGAATATGGAACAAGATGACGGTTAAGGAATCACGAGCCCAAGGAAAAGTAGAAGAGATATCAGATAAATAAAGTTGAAAGCAGTGACTACGTACCGACAAAGCGTTGTCGTTTCAACATAAAATTCCTTTCTGAGGTACTAAAATTATTGCGTTTGGCAGAGTTAAGTCTTTTGAAGAGAGTTGAATGATCGTAATTTAGAATAGCCTTCTAAAACTTCAATCGCATTAAATGCCTACGGCATTCCGTAGAAACGTCTTAGAAATACATTTCCAAATTGGAGTTTCGGTCGTAAGGTCTATTCAGAGTTTATATGCACACAAAGAATCTTATCTTCTCTTTCCTGGCTATATGATACTGGCATTTTATTCACCTAGTATAATGGACTACGTTCGTTGTGTAACATTCGAAGCATTTGGGAAGAGAGATGTAATCGCTTCTTATCCATCAACATCACCCGTTTCGTTTTGCCCTCTGCCCTCGATACACGCATTCGGTTTCTCTGAATTCTATACTATGCATTTTCATGGGCTCTTGAATTATCCGCTTGAAAGTAAGATGAGCGCATATTCATTCAATTCTGTTTTAGAAATAGCGATGTAACGTTTGTAAACTATTGTAATATTTTTGCAAGAGACATTCACTAAGTTTTCCCACCAATTTTACGCTGCATTCTTCCACTTAATACTGAAATTGAATGAAGACAGATGCTTCGATCTCAAAGCCTAGTTTATTTGTCAATAACCATTTTAAATAAGTACTAACAACAACTCCAGGAAGTAAGAGTTAATTTTCCTGTTGTAACATCCCTTTCACCAACGTTATTATGTCAAGGAAGCAAAAAGCCTTCAGTTCGTTCAAATTCTTATTTCTAACAAGTCACTGTTTTTTCTTATCAATCATAAAACCTAAAATATTAATTTCTTCTTCCCTCATTCCTTATCTCAACTGGATTGTGAACATACCACTAACTTTCAATATCTCCCCAAACTGCTTCAGCCTCCGAATTTGCGTTTCACCTGTCAACCTTCATTTCTTGCACACTAAAACTAATTATTTCCTATTTTTATTCATCTCTTCGGAACAAACTTTCACTGAACATCTCCAGTCACGAAGGATCCTATCTAGCTCCATCTTACCTTCAGAGCCATCTGCTCATTTAACAAATCTCTGCTTTAACTAACATATTTTATTTTCCCACTTGAGGTTCTCCACATAATTTCAATCCTCTGCAGACGTCTCTTACTAGAGCATTAGTTGCTTATTTTCATTTGTGAAAACCGTCTACATGCACTGTGGAAATTCCTACCAAGCTTACCTATGATTGCCTCACGACAACAGTTCATTCATATATCCTCAAAACAAATACACCAATTCCATTTTTAAAATTTCATGGACTATTAAATCTCTGTAACAGTGTCTAACGCTCAAAGAAAAGTTCAAGATAAAATTAAATAATGAAAAATTGTATAGGGTGGAGTAGAATGGACTCCCTAATTTAAAAAAAAAACTGAAAAGAGAGTAGGTGAATTGGCGGAGTGGGAGTAGTGGCTTTAGCTGGTGGAAACGATACCACATTAAGTAATTACCATACCATGTCTGGTGAGCATGGAGGCTTTGTCGTAGAAACGTTCTGTAAGAACAATGCTAGTTTGGTGTCTATTCATTATTAGGCTGAAAATATAAATAGTAACCCTCGTATTATATTTTCAACATCACTGCTACAGAGATGTCCTTACAATTTATGCAAGAGCTTCAATCTGAAATTTAGCCTTTGCTCTACGAGTGATTCCCATCCTAGTTACTCTAATATTTTGGATACGCCACAAATATTAACAATGCGAAATTTTACAAATCTAGTACCTCTACGCTGCACGCGATCCAATTCGGCATTCAATCCAACTACGCGAGGATACCACATGCTAGAGGCATGTCCTAAATGAGGCCAAACCAGCGAAAGATAACAATTCTCTTTGACCTTTTCATCACATCATTTACCCAGTACTATTTTAATAAATTCTAATTATAGAAGTTTAATGGAGTAAATTGGTTAGAATTAAAAAAATGTACAGGTTTGTATAAAAGGTATCGGCAAAAGTTTCGGAAAATGGATTTATTTCAGATAATGCTACAATGCCTCGAAGTCTCCAAACTACATCCCTTGAGCGTCGATACACTTTTGCCTGCGGCTATTAGACGGATTCCCGAAGGTCCTTAAGGGTATGCGTGCTAGCTTGTGTGACGGCACTTGGGTTTCATGGTGGTAGGAACGAATCCTGCAGTGTTCGTGATTCAAGTCCCGGTCAAGGACAAATTTTTGCTCTTATGATCTGCTCGATTCCGCCTTCCCCATTACTCCAGTGTTTGTCTTTTATATGTTTTAGATGCGTAGCGTTTCGCCTTGGTCAATTGCGTGACCGCTGTCTTTCGGCTTTCCAGTGGCCAAGGTTACTAATACGGCGAGAATTCTTCCGCGTTGTCAAAACGATCTATTTCCTTCCCGCTCAGAGAACCCTCGGCCTGTTCTTCGCTGGTAGGGCTTCTGCTGTCTCCGAGATGGCTATGGGACGTTTTTGACGATCTCAGGGCAGACTTAAATGTCGGTGATCTTCCGTATGAAGGTGCCTGATTTCGCTGCTTTCTTGAAGAATATATCAGAGATTTCCCATCATATTTTCTTATATCTATATCCATGTGAATGAATATTCGTTCTCCATTTGGCGGATTTTACTGTTTAAATGTGTATTTTGCAAATGTAGCTCGTTTCCTTCTTCTGGCTATGCGTGCCACGAATCGCACATTCATTTTCCTTTATGTGTGAGGAATTTCCCTACTGTCCTTTCCTCATGCGTCCTCATCCATTTCTCCTTTGGTGAATTAAAACGTTCCTGAACGTCATCTTCCGGGCAAAGAATCGTGTCACTTTAATTGAGTTCTTTAGAAGATAGGGGTAGTCATTACCAACATTTGGGTTAGACATCACAAAAAGCGTAGTTATACATGGAAAATCCTAGGTGACTCAGAAAGGAATTAGTTAGATTACATAATGGTTACGCACAGATTTAGGAACAACATGATCAAATCGCAGTCTCCCGAGATCGGATGCGAACTCTGATCACAATTTAGTGCTCATGAATCGCACGTCAAATTCAAAAAGATGATGTAGGGGGGACGGGTTAGAAAATGGAATTATTTACTAATGTATTTGGAATATCATTAACTGGATAACTAGGAAGGATTATCAGGGGACTATAAACAAAATCAAGATTGAGGGAAAAGAGCGGAGTTCTATTGAGGAGAAATAGAACTATATCAAAAAAGGATATCGAAAGTCACTAAAGAAACTCATAGGAAAAGGACAAGGCAATCATGGATCACAGATGAGATGATTATAACGATAGATAAGAGAAGAAAATGGAATAATGTAAACACAGAGTTAGGCAGAAGGAAGCACAAAGAGTTAAGCAATAAATTTAGACGGGCAAAAAATAAAGAAAAAGAAGCATGGTGGGAGACGCATGACTAGGATATGGAAGTTTGCAGAGGGAGAGTGAAATTGGTGCACTATACAAGACGGTAGAAACACCGCCGAGAAGTAAGAAGGGAAGATCTGTGCTACCAGTTAGTGATAAATCGAGTAAGATAATAGTTGGCGCAGAAAAGTTCCAAGAGATATGGAAGGTATACGTATATAGATGCACTGTATGGTAAGGAACTTAGACCAACAAGGTTGAACTGTAGAAAACGAACGTGACAGAGATGAAGATAGCTTAGGTCCAGACATACTGGACGATGAGATTAAAAGAGCATAAAGGGAGATGAAATCAAATAAGGTCTCGGGAATAGACAGCATTGCCGGTGGTTCCTTATCACCGGTGCTGCTCAACGGACATGTAAAGGAAATGATTAAAGAGGCATGGAAGGAACTGGAGATGAAGTGAGCGAGGGAAGGTCGAGGAGTTGTAAAAGCAGCTCTCAGAATGAGACAAAACTCTAGTTTGTCAGTCAGACAAGGAATTGCAAAATTTGCTCAATGATATGGAAATTCAAGGCAATAGATATGGGATGAGAATCAATATAAATAAGACCAAGATTATGCGAGTATCCAGAAAGAGAAAGGTTAAGCCTAACATTGAAATAGGAAGGGAAAAACTAGAGCAGGTGGTACAGTTTACGTGTCTCGAAAATGTTTGGAAAGAAAATGGTCAAAGTGGTAGGGGCAAAAGGAGAAGAACTGCACTAGGCAAAGGGGCCTTCAACAGGAGGGGTTTGATGACAGAGACATTATGAGAGGATATTAATAAAATATTTGTTAAATTTTGATATGGAATATGGTTAGGAATGGCGCGGAAACGTGCGTAGATTGAAGGCTGTTGAAATGTGGGTGTGGAGAAGTTGATTGGATATAAAGGAAAACAGGACAAATGAAGGAAATTGAGGAAGGTTGAAAACTGTCATTGAAGGGAGAATGATAGGCAAACGAGGAAGGCCAGGAATAGGATAGAGATTCTGTACGGGGTGAAGGTATGAAGGAGGTACACAGAGATGAAGAGGGGCTTGTTTTCGAGTAGGATATTTGGTTGTATTTTGTTAGTAGGAACAAAACATTATTTGGTAGTTGTGTCCATCCAAAGCTTACTGTAACCGATAGATTAAGTAATAATAATAAAGTGGTATGCGGTATTCCAGGGACAGAGCGTTGGACTACTGACTGGAGGGCCTGTGTTCGATTCCCGGACATGATTATCTGAGCACCCTAATATATGTATACATATATATATATATATATATATATATATATATATATATATATATATATATATATATATATATATATATATATATATATATATATATATATATATATATACATACATATACACATATTCAAACTCGAAAATCCCGCCATACGGCGAACAAATATTATTTTCGCACATAGAAATAGACATATAGTATAAGGAAAGGTGATAGGAAAACACATAAAACCTGTGTTGGCCTTTTATGTGTTTTCCTATCCCCTTTCCTTATATGTCTATTTCTATGTGCGAAAATTATATATATATATGTATATGTGTATATATATATATATATGTATATATATATATATATATATATATGTGTGTGTATATATATATATATATGTATATATATATATATATATATATATATATATATATATGTATATATATATATATGTGTGTATATATATATATATATATATACACACACACACACGAGGGTCATCCGGAAAGTAGTACCCGTTCGTGAAATAAAGACACAAAAGTAAATATTAACAAACATAAAAAATTTTATTTGAAAGAGGATACTTTAAACTACCTCTCAACATAATCTCCAAGCAAATTAAGGCATTTGTCATAACGTGTGACAAGTTTCTGTATTCCTGCTGCATAGTCCTTCGCCGCCAGCTCATTGAGATACAGGGTCACTCCTTCTTTAAGTTCTTCATCGCTGTCAAATCTTTTTCCTGCCAAAAAGTCTTTAAGCTTTGTAAAGAGATGCAAATCTGAAGGGGCCAAGTCCGGGCTATACGGTGGATGGTCGAAAGTTTCCCATTTGAATTGCTACAAATGTTTTTGTGTTATCCCAGCTGCATGAGGCCTGGCATTGTCATGAACGAGAATGACACCAGTAGACAATAGACCTCGCCGCCGATTTTGTATTGCCCGCCGTAATTTCTTTAATGTTTCACAATACGCATTAGCATTAATAGTGTCTCCACGGGCCATAAAATCAATAAGCAATACACCTCGTCGATCCCAGAAAATGGTTGCCATGAGTTTCCTGGTGGACAGAACTGTCTTGAATTTTTTTGGTTTGTTTGGTGAATGAGCATGATGCCACTCCATTGACTGTCGTTTACTCTCAGGTGATGCATAACAAACCCATGTTTCGTCACCAGTAATTATGCGAGTCAAGAAAGAGTCTCCTTCATCAGAATAACGTCCCAAAAACGTCAGTGCTGCAGCCATACGCTTGGTTTTATGCTCATCTGTAAGCATGCGAGGGACCCATCTTGCACAAATTTTTGCATAATGCAGATGGTGTTTAACAATTTCATGAACAATTGTTCGAGAAACATTGGGAAAATGCTCACAGATGTCATCAATTGTGACGCGCCGATCGTTCCTCACGAATTCGTCAACTGAGCTCACCAGTTGGTCTGTAATGACAGACGGTCTCCCCGAACGCTCATCGTCGTGTGTGTTCCCCCTCCCCATGTTGAAGTTGCGACACCACCGCCGAACAGACGACTCGTCCATTACATTGTCTCCATACACCTCCTTTAATTGGCGATGAATATCACATGGGCGAACGTTTCTTGCATTGAGGAATTTAATCACTGCCCTCACTTCACAACTGGCGGCGTTCTCAATTTTTTTAAACATTGTAAACAATCACAGAAACAACACAGGCAATGCTAGCGTCACGCAACTTGGCTCAGAGAAGGCAGACAAGCCACTGAAGCTATCTGACCTCGTCCAGCGACTACTCGCGTCGTCAGCACTTCATGCGGCACGAACGGGTACTACTTTCCGGATGACCCTCGTATATATATATATATATTCGGAGTAGGCCGAAAGCTCAAATCATCTATAGTGTGAGTGTCCTTTTACGTGTTATCTGTTTTATTCTGTGTTATATTGTGCCGTCCAAAAGTTATATATGTATATGTTAATAGTCTGTGTGTAGGTATATTATTATCATTGATATTATACCACCTATGGTAGTTTTGAGTACTGATAAACTGTACAACGATACACGTATATTATCTTGTTTCTCGTAACAACCAGACATCTGACACAAATCAATTGACTCTTCTTCAGTTCCACGTATTTCTTTTCTTCCTTAATTTCGTTCAACAGGCCCATCGTATTCCTACTTTTTCCTCGTTTGCCTAACATACTCCCCTCTATTGCAGTCTTCAATATCCCATTCCTATAAATATCCATCTTTACCGCCTACTATGGATTTTTCCCAACAATCCTCTCTTCTCCACCATGATTTTTGGAGCCCCCTGATTTGTTTTCGCTGCAGCCATTTTCACCTTTTTCATCCTTCTCCACATCCGTATTCAAAAGCCTCCAATCTACGCCTCTCATCCTACTTGAAAGAACATGTTTCTGTGCCGAACATGACTACGCTCCGATTCAAATTTTTAACGAGCCTTTTCTTGACATCCTTACTGAAAGTCCTGCTATCAATTCTCTCGCACTTGGCCAAGTTGCTTTGCCAAACGCAATTCTTCTTTTTATATCCAGAATAGTTTGACCATTTTGGCCCACAATATATCTAACGCAGGTAGCCTGTTCCACATTCTGATTGTGTTCTGAGTTTCTCTGTTTGTGACCTAATTACTGCTGTGGTATTACGCGGGAATATCCAGTTTTTGAACCTAAGCCAGTCATTCCAATAGTAATCTTGTGCCTTTCTCTACATATTTTTTATTGTTGAATCTGAGAATCTACTCCCAACTTTTTCACTTATGACCTTTTGAACCACTTTTACGGCGCATAAAATCAAGCTTATTCTTCCATTGCCCCTGCGCACCACTGACTTAACCTATCTTGGGATATTTTTGGACACAGAGCTAATGAAATCGTGGGGCCAAAGCCCTCTTTAATAAATGCTATGAAGTAGCCCAGAACTCTTCCCACATGTTACTAAGATCTTACGTAGTTTCACGGGAATGTTATCTACCCACACGGCCTTAATTGATTCCAATTATATTAATGACCTTTCCAACTAGAAATGAAATATGCTTGGTGAGATGCATATGCGTCATATTGTTTTCCCATGTCTACACTAGTTGGAATGATATCTTTTCCATACCTTTCCATCTCTATCGAATCTATGTTGGTGTAATTGGTCCTTACACTATCTTTAATACTGTGTTAGGATTCTCCCTTCTTACTTCCTGGCAGATTATTCACCTTTCATGTGTGTTTGTGTATATGTGCTTATGTATAGACTTACACGTTGTGTAATCACTATTTTGGGGTGTTTCCTTTTCCACACTTTATCTTATGTAATAGCGATATACCATGTTTATTAATTTTCTAATATATTGCCATGAGTAAGTACATAAAATACCCATCAGAATGATTTTATTACCGGCGAAAATTAGAGAAGAATGCACTTATAGAGAGGTAATCAGGGAAATAATGCCTAATATTGGTATTTGTTTCTCACAGTAATGGCTGAAAGGAGAAAATTGGAGTGAGACAGATGACTGAAGAATTGAAGGGGATGATGATATTGACAAAACGCTACTTATTTAACGAAATATAATGAATATAATATTCATTATGAAGAACTTCCACTACCTTAAGCCTGAATCTGTTGAACTTAACGAAATATGATTAGATATAATGCAAAGATAAGTAAAAGGGGGAACATGTCGATGAATAATGAAGAGATATTTACGAACACTGAAAGAACCGTTAAGTGAATGGACGTTTTGCTCAGTTAGACTTGGGCTAGTGAAATACACCAATTACAATATTTATATTCAATTTATGTACTTGCGGTTTTTATTAAGAGATTACAAAGAGAAACTACACAAAATGATAACAAGATCAAGAATTAATTAATTGAACAAATACTTTTAGGGAAGGTAAAGTGAACATGGAAGAACTATGCAAAAACCACTTTGCCTATATGTTGAAAAAGGAAGAGAAAGAGACACTTTCATAGTAATTACCACTGTATATGCGTGTATGTATGCATCTGTGTTTTGTATATACTATGTATGCAGTGTTGATGTATACTTACACATATGTTAATTTCTATTTTATTAAAAACTCCATTCAGTAACATTCTTTCATTTATATTCAAAAACGTGTACTAATTTATTGAACTGGGTGCCGATAAATGGGAAAATACCCTTCCAGTCTTAGAACTTGTAAAAATTCACTTTATCAAAACACTGTTTCGTAATTCGCTCGTGGAAGGGAACTTAAGCGGTTTCAAAAACAAATACCATATACCTTGGAGACGAGCCTAATAATGCCGACCGAAATAAGCTGGAGAGGAATGGAAGGTAGGCGAGTCAGGGATGTGGTGGGAGGGGGAGCGAAAGAAAAAAAAAAGAAGACAGAAGAGAATATAGCGAGCAGGGAGAGGCAGCGATCGAATCGAGCGACGTGGGGAAGGAATTTGGTAGCGGGGGTGGTACCAAAATGACGGAGGCGGGGGAGAGGCTGGCGGGAAATCGCTAGAGGAAGGGGGGAAGGTTCGGGAGGGAAACATGTCCGGAGGCCAGGGTATCGAGGGAATAAGTCACCGGGAGCAGTTTCAGAAAAATTACGGTGGTTTATAGAGGGGGGAGCGGAAACAGAAGGCATGTTGTTCCTGAAGGGAGGAAGGGGACGCATTCAAATATTGAAGGGAATGATAACTGTGGTACAGGATGGGGATGACAGAGGAAGTTAGATATTTGTATGCGGAGTTCCCGCAGGGATCCAGCAATTAACGTGTGACGAAGTTGCACGTGTAATTTGAGGAGCCGGGGAGCTTGTACGCATTTCAATGGCTAATGAATACTTTTCAATATTGGTTGGCATTTATCAACTTCAACTCCGCCAAAGCTCCCTCGAATCTCTCTGGGAAAATATTGGAACACACGTAGAGTATCACTACTATATTTTGGAATATATTTACTCGAGGTGAAAAAAATGTCGCTAAAAGTGTATCACTGAGAGTATACATTCGATGCGTTGAGATATGTGTTTTTTAGACAATAATTACTCTCGTAGTAAATTCGTTCCCTGAATCAGATCATACAACACTACTTTTAAAAGAGATTTGCTAGTTGGAATTACATTGTAATTACCAAAACAATGCAGAGCACCACGGTCTAGGTCATAAAACAATGCCCGTATAATAAATATAAATGAGAAAATATATAAAACTTAACAAAGTAATTGAAGTGACAAGGAAAAACAAGTTTTGAAGATTTAGAAAATCCACAGTGGTATCAAATAATAATAACGATCAAAATCATGGGCAGTTGGCCGGAGAAGTCCAACAGTTATCATTTTAATTATCTAAAAATTCAACGCTTACCAGCATAGATGTAATGAGAAGAAACAGTGTTACTTCTGTTGAATTGCTGAAATGAAACTTTAGAGACCTTACATCTACAACTCCTCCGTACCCTTCAAGACAGGCAGGAGGGATGTAGGAAGGTCCCAGCCTTCAGTAACTAAATAGATTTGTTCAAGGTAAGTGGTTCGCAGTAGGTTGATAGGCTGTAGTTTTTTTTTCGTATTTCGGCTTTATTTTAGCTGTGATTACAAATAATACGAGGGACGAAAGAGGTGGTGAATGTGCAGCCTATCTCTCTCCTCTTTTGCAAATGGTTCAAATTGCCATTAATATGAGGATTCTTAGTGTCTTCTACGGTTTCATTAATTTAAGCCACTGTTCTGTACCTTTCTAATAATCTTAGTCTCACCTTCTATCTCCGTGCTTGAAAGGGTTCCTAGCCTAGTTCGTCTTCCATTATTATCCGCATTTAGCTTGATCTCTTATCGTCACATTTCTTTACAAAAACTTAGGGGGAAATAGTTAATGAATAAATGAACGTAGCACTTTTCCACTTGATATCAAGTGGAAAATTACAGCGATCAGTTTGTCATTATTTTCGACTTCCACCACATCACGCCAGAAGCTACTCAATTTGGGAAATAGTTACCTACGATATTGAGACGCCATTTGTAATCTCTATTTTTTTGGCACGACAAAAATGAGTGCTAACAATTTTTTATCAACCTAGAGAAATAAAAATCCCAAAAATATTTGAGAGTGTATACATTTTTCAACACAGTTACAACTGCAATTTAAGAACAATATTTGCAATTTCAGTGTCAATCTTACAATGAACCCAAGAAACTTATTCTTTCTTATATTTTATTACTCGCCCACAACAGTGCTTCTGAAAATTATCTACCTGCGGTATCAGGTAAATAATTTTCTACGATATCAACGGGCCTTTCACATGCTGTTATTAAAAGGGAAAAGGGTTTATAGACTTGTTTTCTCACGTATGCTGACTCAAACGACGGGTATCTCTTCCGCGGGTTTGAACTATCTGGTAAATTCTAACGAAAAAAGTGGCCAATTTCTTGGTTTTGTTTAATATTTTATCATATAGTATATGACTGTATTTTAGTTTAGCTATGCTTTACGCAGCTAAATGAGACCTGAAAGAAAAATTGCAGCATTGTTAATTAAGTTGAAAGTTTTAATTCCGTCATGGATAAATTATACTAAGTCATGCCTACAATTACCAGTTTTAAGTTTTACAAGTTTTAATTTACCAGTTTCTCACTATCCTTTATTTCAGAACAGTCTTATGGTGTGCGAGCTATGAAAGACTGTATGCATGCATACTCGCATACAATTATCCTCGGCATTTCATATATCTTTTGGGAAATAATATAATCTAATTTTTTCTTACATCACTTTTATTTAAATGTCCAGCATTTAATTAAAAATCTTTTGATTCCCTGGTTGAATCAAATCAATTTTTACTACGGAAGGTATGGCCAAACACTATGGCAAAACTAAACTATCAATATTGCATAAATTTCCCCCCTCATGTGAACAATCGATGAATTATAAGCTCAGTAAAACAAAGCGCTTCATTCCGTGTATATTAAAATCAATTCCAATCCTCGTATTGATCACTAATGGCAATTAAATGCATGCATTCTTTGGAATTCTCTGCAATTAGTACAATGCAATCAAAACAGGTATTTAGACTTTCAGATTGATTACTATGATGATAACATGGAATCAACCCGATATATGAAGGATAGTAAAGCATTTATTTGGTGGTTTCCGCGGCGTGGAATCAATGAACTCTACATTTTTCTCGGGGTTCCACAGCGTTATTTTGACAACAGTTCTGCAAACAATCCAGCTGGTGTCCTCATATTGAAGGCAGATTTCGGCTATTTTCGCCGGTTGTAATGTAGGCCATTCCGTCTCTCGTAGCATTCTGTTTGGTTGCCGAAAGCCCTTTTGCATCAATTAAAAGTCGTATGCAGCGGATATCAGTCTTCCTGGTGGGTTTTCTTGTGTTTTCACAACAATTACGATTGCGTCTCTTTATCAATCTAGAATATTATCGCTTTCCTTTAGCTTATAACCGCGCTTTTCTAAATTTGATGCCATACCCTCGGAAGACTTCACTGTGTAAGCATGGCTGAAGGCAAGTACTTGTTCAATGTTAGCACAAAATGTCGGATAGATAAATTATGCAGAACATCGTATAAGCGAAATAACGAAGAGAAGAACTTATTGCGGGAGATATAACCATTAATTTCAATGTGCTTATTGGCCAAGGAAAACTACCTTAGTGACTTAAGTTTGTTATTGTTCTCCGAAATGTTCTCCCTTAGCCCTGGAATTCCTTTGCTTTCAAAAGTACTGTTTAATAAACTACTACACTCCATGAAAAGAAATTTAAAGTTTTGTAATGAAAGGATATGCTTTAAATACAATATTCCTCAATGAAACACACAGCCTTTATTACAGAATGAGCCCTGTGAAAAAAAATAAGACAAGTCAATTTACTGCTCCTCGTAGATTTTTGTCATTACGGCCGTCTTATGACAGATATGCTAAACAAAATTCTTGGATGCCCGAAAGGGATAAAATAAAACAAAAATAGATTGCACCATGTTTATGATTGTCTTTCTAAGAACAATAAGTTGACTAAACGACTTGAAAAAGCGATCCTAAATGAGGACCACTAGTTCGAAAATTCACCTTCAATTAAAAATTTTTTTATCTTCAAAATTCTAATTAATAACGTCCATGAATTCTATGACAACAGATTCAACAGTAAATGGTATTTCCTGATAGCCATTGTTTTAGGAACCGAATAGTTCCACGTCATTAGTAAATATAAAATTTTTTCGGCGGAAAACTGTTCTCAAAGTTGAATGGATTTTTAAGGGATAGCGCGTTGTTGAGTGCGAGTCAACAAAATTAAATAGCTATCTAAACGTCCTATAGAGGACACGGTTTATTGTTTCAAATAGATGCGACTCCTTGGGTAGGATGACCAATTATAAGTCTGGACATTAACTAGATGATATATTGCCGAGGGATAGACCAGCGAGAAAATGAGAATGAAATTAATGGGACACTATGTAGGGACAAAGGGAACCGTTAGGGCGTAGGGGTGGCCATTTTTCACGATGCAGTGTTGCAACGGCCAGCATGTCGGATCATCCTATTACATCGAAAACGTAATTTTTTAGTCAGAACAGTCACAGTAATAGCAATCAGGTGGGTAATTACATTGCAGTATTACACTTACACCTGCCCTGGTTTCATTAAAATAAAAAAACACGCTCTTTAAACTTTATGATTTTGGGCTCCATCTCGTGGAAGTTTTATATTTAGCAAAGTTAGTCTTCCTTTTGTTACAGTGGATCATACTCGTTTTTTATTGCACTAATGATGAAGTACCTCATTAAAGTGAGAGGGAAACGCATATTATATAAATCTTCAAAATACTGGAAAAGCCTATCGCATTTTCGAGAGAATAAAATATCAATTTTAATATTAGGTCAAATAATGGTACACAATCGTAACACTACATATTAAACCTACGACCACGATTTTTATGATAAAATTTGGGAGGGAATCTTAAATTTCACCGAAGTCACCCAAATTCAAAAACGGCTTAGTTTTTTATTTTAATTCCTGTAGCTATTATCCATCAACTTCAACTAGGAAATTTCACTCCGAAATTCCCACCTAATGATCGGCAAATATTTACCAAAAAATTTGATACTTCCAGGTCAGGCACAACCCCATCATAAACACTAAACTAATTCCGAACGTGCCACGTGCAGGACTGTGTTGGGAGGAGGCACAACAACGGTAGCCACTGATCCATAAACATATTCCAAGATTAGACTATCAATCACTCTCACAAGGTAATTAATCATCCACGCCTTTTAGCGTGGAAAACCATTTTCTGACGAAACCTACTTTCGTTCATGACAGATGTTCATCCCTCACACACAATCATTACACATACCTACCGTCGTTCCCTCTATTATTCCTCCCTAAATATTTTCTGAAGACCATTTGTTGCCGTTTAAATTATTAGGGATCCTTCATATCAACAACCAACCAAGTTACTTTTTTAAATATAAATATTCTGTTTGATAATCCTATTATGCATAATTGACTATTTTAAGAACTAGTACAAACCTAATTTTAAAACTGGTACCTTCAACAACTATTTACTCTTATAAAGTTATGAAAAAGTTAGAATTGTTTCAATTAATAAACAATATCATAGCATTATTAACCGGTGCATACCCTCACCTTTTTGCAAACTTAGTTAATTTGTTTAAGGGACTCAATTCACACGGGATGTAAAAAAAACACGAATCATTTATGAATAATTAGGTTCTTGGAAAATTTATGCGAGATTTGATAAAAAATGCGCTGATTTGGTGAAATTTTCTTGACTGCTCGATAAGTAGACAAAATGACAAGGGGATATAATAACTGCTTCGTGTAATTAATTTTATTTTAAGTTTAACATTACAAGAATCTTAAGCGGAAAGATTTTTAACGGATACTTTATAATTTCTTTTTGACAAGAATACAATGCAAGAAAAAAGTTACCCAATTGCTAATGAAATTTATGCGATAGTTAGTACGATTTTGGTGACTGACGCATAACGATGATAAAATTGTTTTGAAGATAAAACACTAGTCATTCCTCTCCTTTTTAATCGAATATATCTAAACGTGGATATTCGAAAGTTGATAATAGTGGATTTTACTGTGTCAATACGATTGCTTCAATTCAATTACTGATTCAATCTAATATGTATCTGTAACGCTTCATGCATTCTTTAAGTTTACATTTTATTTCCGTTACAACTATTTATGTGAATATACGGACGCACCCTAGTCGATTACCTACACGGCTAATACTATTAAACTTTACGAGAGCGATATGATGACTTACACAATTAGAAATACTGAATTAGACGAATGTATAGAGGATAAATCAGCAGTCAATACTGAAATAACAAACGCAATCCATACAAATACATGTTCTTTCATATTTTTAATCCAAAGTGAAAGTAAAACTTGTCTTTTTCTATTGATGTTATGGCTATAACTGTTTAGCAAATAAAGAAACTATAGAATGAGTTGAAAAAACTGTTAAATATACAAGGTCTATGCCAAAAGTAGTGGGACCGAGTTAAATAAAACGTTATCGCCAGAATTAATTCATTCACTCATAAATCTTCAAAGTAGTTCCTTGATCATTCACACACCGCTACCAGCGGGTTTTCCTCGCCTCGAATGAATTCTAGAAGGTGGCGCCCGGAATGCTTCTAAGCTCCCTAGTCACAGCCTGCCGTAACGCTTCCACCGAGCCGTCGTGACGACCTTTCAGCACGAATTTGAGGCGGAAGAAGAGTAACTACATTTCGATGTAACTACATCATCTTCTTCACCAGAAAATAATGTAGTTACATCGAAACCGGTCGTATTAATAAAAAATTTATTTTGTGGAAAATTGCCAATTTTAATTAATCATGATATTCCACCATATCACGCCTGAAACGTCTCTTTTTATGATGTAGCACTGTTTTAGTAACCGCTTTTTGACGGAGTGTAACGAGGTTACGTTATAGAGATTTTGCAAAAGCACAATCCACACTCCGTAAAGGCTGGCAGCCATCTGCCATCGGCCTCCAGGCTTTTTTGAGATTCCCCTCCCTCGAACCCAGCCAGAGAAACCGCCGCCCGTCCGTCCGTCCATCCGGGAAAAAATAAGTTTTGCTGCTTTTGAGACAGACGTATTTTTATTATTAAATTGTTTGTCATGTTTAATTTTTAAAATTATAAATAAGATATTTGGAATAGATGACTAATTGTGTTACTTATCCAGTGCAGAATTTTCAGATAAGATTTCTATCAACAAATGCAAATTGAACGGTGTACAGTAGTAAAATGTTAGAAAGTAGTAGGAATAATAATATACCTTTAATTATTTTGTGTACTAATATTAGAGAAATGTAAATGATGTCTTCGAATGCTTAAGTAAACATTTTAAAATCTTATGAATTAGTGAACACGAATGATACGCTAATGAGGAATCTGGTATGAAAGACCCGGACACGATGTCGCGAGAAGTCACCGAATTAACGCAAGGTTAAATAATTTTTTAATAAATGTAATATTTTGCACTGCAAATAAACATTTATCCAATGGATTAGACCCGGAAGACTGAATTGGACTTCTTTGGAAAATATTTTCGTCAAAAATGGATGAATGATTCGAATCATTTCATTTTCGCGAAAAATTCATATATTGGGTCCTAGTGCACCAAACATAAAAAATACGGCAAACGACCAAAATTCGACAAATGATGGTCCTTTATCGATAAGATGTGTTTAAAGCTCTGGTACTTTTTGCCAAAGTCAGGTCATAATGCTCACTAGGAATAATCTTGAACGTTGAAATTATTCTGCAGGCACGAAATGATTACTTACTAGATGCATTTGTCAAACGACGCTTTCATCCGAGTTAGACATTCAAAAAAGTCCAAGGGCTGGAGCGATCGGTTGGGTGGTGTTTTTTATTAAAGAAATTGGATTTTGGACTTCTGCTTGCAACTCATCGAGATGGAAGTAATAAGTCAAGGGAGTTGGACACTCAAAAGTAATTCCGTTAAGAGTTTTGGAAAAGTCTCCTTCAAGGTACGTCTTCTTTAATGTATTTTGAATATTAAATATTTATATAGGGCTAGCGATTTTCATTTACTTTAATAGCTTCTTTTAAACCTACTTTTAATATCGCTTAAATTAGTATTAAGCTATTTCAATTGCTAGTGTGACGATCTAAGAGCATTATCATTACTCACTGATGAAAACTCACATTAACCGTTTTAGCTGTTTAAAGAAGACAGGTGCCAAATAGAAAAAAGCGTTGATGTAAATGAATGGGAAAGCTTGGCGATAGTAAAATTTCTTCGTATGAAATTAACTAACTTTAATTTTAAAATGGTTTTATTTGTAAGCATAAGATAACCTTATTTATTAAGTAACCTCGCATTAATTCCCCAAGAAATATTGCCCGAAAATATGTTTTAACGTAGTAAATACTAAATAAGTTTCAAATGACTTTTTAACAATTAACTAAGGACTCTTAGATTGATATATAAATATTATTTTCACACATAGAAATAGATATATAAGGAAAAGGGATAGGAAAACACATAAAAGACAAACACAGGAAAGGTGGGGAAGGCGAATTTGAGCAGGTCACAAATGTAAAAATATTTCCTATCCCGGATAAGGAAATATTTTTACATTTGTGACCTGCTCAAATTCGCCTTCCCCACCTTTCCTGTGTTTGTCTTTTATGTGTTTTCCTATCCCCTTTCCTTATACCTATTTCTGTTTGAATGAATATTTGTGCGCCGTATGGCGGGATTTTCAAGTTTGAATATATATATATATATATATATATATATATATATATATATATATATATATATATATATATACATACATATATATATATACATACATATATATATATATACATACATACATATAAAACTTTTGGACGGCACAATAGAACACAGAATAAAACAGATAACACGCAAAAGGACACTCACACTGTAGATGATTTAAGCTTTCTTCTTCTTTCACCGAGGCCTTCTTCAGGTCAGACTCTTCAGGTCTGAGTCTGACCTGAAGAAGGCCTCGGAGTAGGCCGAAAGCTTAAATCATCTACAGTGTGAGTGTGCTTTTACGTGTTATCTGTTTTATTCTGTGTTCTATTGTGCCGTCCAAAAGTTATATTGCTCTGGTGAGTACTTCCGCATCATCGAGATATATATATGTATATATATGTATATATATATATATTCAAAATGTTTGAATGAATATATATATATGTATATATATATATATATACATTTCACATCAGGTTTTAATTCTTATGCATCACAGCTGATAATGACTTTATTTACTTACTTCTTAACAAATGCCCGGAATCATGACGCTAATACTTATAATGTTAGTCATATTGGGGCAGAAGCAAAGGTTTTTGAAAGCAAATAAAATTGAAAAATTAATTATTTTATTGATTATTGTTTTCTTTATGAAGGTGGATTTTTCTCTCGCCGTCAGGCATGATCTGTCGGTGTGTGACATGAAACCGAAAAATTTAGGGACTTCCGATAAGAGGATTCAGCGCATATAAATGAAATAATTTCAGTAGTTCAATACAAATGGCATAAATAAGTACTGCGTAACTGTTGTTGATAAGAAGAATAGTTAGGGTAATTGATAAACATAAGTGAACTATCGATAATGCCGACAATAAGTCTCAAGCCACCGTATATTTTAATACTAAACTACCTCCCCGATATCTTGTACGTACCACTATACTGATTCAACGGTCTATAAATGCAGTTTTTAAATATTATTTCGTTCTCTTAAAATATATTTAATTTGGCCCATACACATTTCTGAGATTTATGAGATCGAAATTTATATAATTTGAGAATCGGTCAGATGCCCTACTCGTGATGCAAGTATTTCTGAAAATGCCTGCTGAATAATAATGAAGGACAAGATTCGCATGCATTCCATGAAAGCAACGCTGCAACTTAATTCAAAACAGATCTTTTCGATTAAAACCGCACAAAAATTAAAATTATGAATAAAAACTATCACTACTCTTTGTGAGAGGTTCGAAAAGCGATAAGTTGAATATATTACAACTTGTCATTGTATTATAAAATCGTTTATCTCGTTTCCTCCATCGTAATTCAATAATTAAGAAGAACATTTATCTCTATCTAGTGAGAGAAGATTAAGGTTGACGTTTAAATTATATTATCACTGGAAATAGCAAAAACTAAGTCTTCCATATTTCAACATTGTATTAAAAAATTGACAATGGAGAGGTGCAATCGATATATTGATTTACTACTATGTACATCGAAGATTGGTCTTTATATTTTATTATGTTATTCAATATTTCTATCTCTGTTTTTCAATATATTTAGTGAGGGATAAATGATTCTATCTCCCCGCCCTTCCCTTTCTACTGCAATGGATTTATATGAACTGACACCATTTCCCCCATTCCACTCATGTGATGAGAGGAAATTATGTGATGAGAGGAAAAGATGTGATGACTCTTTGACCCCAGCTACTGTTCCTGTGCCCCTGGAAGAATTAGGTTATAATTTGGAGATAGTTCCTGCACGAATTATATGAGATAAATTTGATGATGAGCACGAATAAAAGATAATTATAACGCTTATAATTAGGAGGTTTATATAGGAAAACGTTTTATGGAATTGTAATGTACAAATACCCAATTATTTCACATATTTAGTTTAAGAATTTATCAACGCATGTTTTCTTTTGACTCCTAAGAATAGAAGCAGGTCAGATTCATACAGTTCCAGATTTACCAGAAATATACTATCCTCTAGGATCCTATGTTTTAAAGTATGTTTTTGGTACATTTTCAACAGAAAAAAATTTCGTTTAGATTTTTGAATAGATATCGTGAAACAATGTAAACATACGTATGTACATCTCCTACTACACCGACCCATAAAATAGAAAAAAATCTTTTGAGAAAGAGGCATGTAAATCAAAACGTGTTTCAGTCCAATCAAGGCTCCTTGTTTTCCTTCGATGACCAACCTTCTGACTTAGACACGCTACACTCAATCTTCTTGGGGTAATCCTTACTAGACGTGTATCAAACACGGCAAGCTACGTGGCTATTAATTATGTCCAGCTTGAAGCTATGTTAACCTATGTCACATTTATTATTTTTATATCTTGCACTCACATGTTAAAATAACGTTGATATTTTATAATCTGCATATAATATGGCAAATTGACACAAAAATCACGACCCGTTTTATATGATAGATTAAAACTTTACTCACAGTAAATAAACCAGAAAAAGGAGAAAATATATTTCACACCGATATTGAAGTACATATTTTTAAATCAATACCGACAGATTTATTCCAGGCGGTCATCAAAAAAAAGTTTTACCGCACTAACTCTGTATTGTCAAAGGTAAGGATGAAAACTTCGCGTAGTGAGAACAAAAGTGATAAAACTATATTATATATTAAATAAAAAACAACATACGAAGTTAATTACACTTTCATAAAAACAACTACCTTAAGCTAAGCTTCAGGCAAGTTTCCATTTTCAATTAAATAAATGACGTACATTAATGAACTCTATGACAAAGAAGCAATTGATGGATTGAACACACCTTGAGTGACAATGGATTAGTAGGAAACAAAATAAATAGATGGAAGGATATAGATAGCAGTTTTATTTGGGTAAAATTGAGACCCAATGTTCCCTCTTCCATTTAGACCCTCGTCGTATACATACTCTATTAGGCATAACATTTATAATTACATGCATACAGACATATAAATACCTATGGACAGACATATCATGTACAGATTTGCACATCGATATATATGTAAATGTTAGATTATATTATGGTTAGGCACATGTTTAGGAATAATGTGATAAACTCGCACAGTTTCCCAGGAGCGGATGCGGACTCTGACGACACTTTAGTTGTTATGAAATGTTCCGTCCGTTTCAAAAAGATAAGGCAGGGGCGGCGGGTTAGGAAATGGAATATAGAAGCATTAAATGGATTAACGAGGAAAGAGTGTCAGCAGGCTGTAGAGAAAATTATGGATGAGTGTAAAGAGCTGAGTACTATCGAAGGAAAATGGGAATGTATCAAGCAAGGGATATCGGAAGCAGCAAAAGACACTATAGGAACCGTTAAGGGGAAAAGAATAAGGAAACCATGGGTCACGGGTGAGATGATTGCAAAGATGGATGAGAGAAGAAGATGGAAAAATGTAAACACAGAGTTAGGCAAAATTAAGTACAAAGGGTTAAACAATAAATTGAGAAGGGCCACAAATAAAGCAAAAGAAGAATGCTGGAAAACGCAATGCAAGGATATGGAAAGTTTACAGAAGAAGGGTGAAATAGGTGCTCTATACAGCAAGGTTAAGTTGTTATCGGGAAGTAAGAAGGCAAGATCTGTGCTAACAGTTTAAGATAAGTGGCGTAAGATAATAATTGAACCAGTAAAAATCCAAGGGAGATGGAAGGAAAATGTAGAAACACTGCATGGTAGAGATCTTAGGCCGACAAGGTTAGACATAGAATAGGAACATGACGTAGAAGAAGATAGTTTAGGTCCAGGCATACTCGACGATGAAATAGAGAGGGCATTAAAGGAAATGAAAGCAAAAAAGACCGTGGGGGTAGACAGCATTCCTGTGGAACAGTTAAAATGTTTAGGGAAATGTGGGAAGGAGAGACTATATGGACTGATTCGTAGTATCTATGAAGAAGGAATCTGGCCGGAAGATTTTGTGAGATCAGTGTTAGTTCCTATTCCGAAAAATATAAAGGCTACATCATGTGAGGATTACAGAACAATAAGTTTGATATCCTACGCAGCTAAAGTTATTCTCAGGATCATCAACAAAAGGATAGAGAGTAAGGCAAATGATTACTTAGGGGATGATCAGTTTGGGTTTAGGAAGGGAAGAGGTACGCGTGATGCCATTGCAGTAATGAGATCACTAATCGAGAGGAATATAGAATACAATCAGGACGTATTTGCCTGTTTCTTGGATTTCGAAAAAGCGTTTGATAGAGTGAATTGGGAAAAACTAATGCGTGTATTGTCAAAAATAGGAATGTATTGGAGGGACAGGAGACTCATCCGCAATCAGTACACGTCTCAGACTGCTCAGGAGCGAGTTGGGAACGGAGAGTCCGGATGGGCAGTGTTAGAAAGAGGTCTAATGCAGGGTTGCCCATTGTCACCGGTGCTGTTCAACGTATATGTGGAGGAAATGATTAAAAAGGCATGGGGAGAACTTGAGGTAGGAATGAAAGTCGGAGTGGAATTCGTAATAGATCCTCTGAAAAAAGGTCAGAGAGTGGGGATAGTGGATTTTTAGTTTTGCGGACACCTAGGTGCTTCAAGCTTTTCCAATTTTCGTACAGGGGCTCTTTAGATATATGGATGGCTTATCTGATTACGGGATTTCTGATGACTTGCTTAGTTTGGTTACGTAGTCTTTTGTAGATATTCAATACATTTTTATTTTTAAGGTTTAAAAATAGGTTATAGGCTGCGTCACGCCTGCGCATCAAGGCTTTTATTTCATCTGTCATCCATGGGGATTAAAGGTGAAATAAAATGCCTGGTTTTGACAGTCGGATTTTTCTTAACGGTACACATTAGTCTCCTAGGTCATTTAAGAACGTATTAAATAGTTCTATTTTTTGTATAATTCGCCGATGAATTAGAATTTTAGTAGGGAGTATCGAATGGAAGAGCCCGCGACCATGAGGCAGGTACAGACAACAAATTGAGAACGTAAAAAATAAAGCTATGAAGTTTGAGAGAATCAACGCTGGATAGAGAAAAACAGTGGACCGCAGCAAACCAATTTATGGATTGAACCACCGATGATGACAGTAATGAAAGTAATTAATATATACTGTGGAGTTTGGTAGATTTTCAAAAAGCACGCTATCTAGGTGATTATTTTGATACCAATTCAGGTGCACCCAAAATATTTATGTATGTTATCCTATAAAAGTGAGACTGTGACAATGAGCACTCTTATTCCCAGGAAAGGTAACCTTTTTACGTCATCTGTCATAGAAAATAGTCTCATATTCGGTTAAAAATAAATGGCGAAACCCAAGGCTTTTATCACGAGAAAACCATGTTTATTACGTGAGCATGATAAAAGTGAAGTGATAGTATAGGAACCATAAGAAAAGAATGGCTCTCATAATTCCGGATGCATTAAAATGGCAGACTCAAAATTCGTGCCTTGCTCGAAACCTGACATGAATACTGAAGATATGCAAAAACCATTACACCCAAAGCCTTTACGATCATTAATGCAAATTCATGAAAACGAGTCATTTAATTAATATTTTACGACTCCCACCCGAATAATTCCACTCCTCATCCTGCATTATGTATTTCAATTATACCCTTTCTCCATTACGACACGCATCGATGTGTCAAGTTAACCCAACCCATTTACAGTATTCCCTCGAACGCTGTTGTTTCCCCCGTACACTGGCCGGGAGGAGTGGAAGGGGAGCAGGAGGGGGGTTTACAAAAAAGTATTAGAAAGGGCCACCGTGAAGTGGATGCGGGTGTGGGGGGGGGCAAACGACATTTGAGCAGCGCAATCACCTCGGCCCGACCCACTCTCCCTTCATTCGAACAACTCCATTTCGTTTTCAACCACCCTCCTCTCCCCCTCCCTAGACATCCTCTTTCCTCTTACTTCTCCCACCCCTCGCATTCCTTTAACTTCCCACCCTCGTCCCCTTTCTCCTTTCTCCCTACCTATCAATCTCTCCCATCCATCCATCTCACCCACTCCCTCTTCTCCCTTCCTCGTCTTCCCGTGCCTCCCACCCACATCTTCCCCCTCCTCCGCTATCCTTCCTTCTTCCTCCCTCCACGCTTCCTTCTCACTCCTTACCCTCGGGTATTAATCTGATTATTTCGCCCCGTCGTTCACGAAGTCTCAGGTGCAGGTCGGCGTTCGCTGCCAAGCAGCTCCCTCTCACTTCATCTCCCCGCCCCCTTCCTCCACGCTCTCACCCCTCCCAATCTCTCCCTTCCCTTTTCTCTCAACTCCCTTCCCCCCCGTGTGTTGCTTCTCAGATTCCTAACTCCTCTCCCTCATTCCGCCAACCCGCCCCTCCCCCATTACGTCACCACTGGGCTGCTTTTCCGTTCCCTTACTTGCCACCTTCAACCCCACCTCCCCCTTCCCTTCCCTCCACGCCCCGATCCCATACCCCGTTCCCGACCGCCTTCTCCACCGCTCCTCCCTCCTCCAACCCACCCCTTTCATTCCATTACTATCTGCTAAAGAGAAATGCAACTAATTTGGTCGTGTATACAGCCGCAGCTGGTGACCATCCCAGCCTTAAATTCTCCCCCTGCTCGCGTCTCCAAAATTCCCTCCATTCCCCCTCCCCCGCCCTCTTTCCTTTTGCCTCTCCCCAACGCCCTCCCACACTCTCTCCACCTTCTCGCATCCATCGCGGTATCTCCGTAATGCCTTTCATTTCCCTTTCTCTGTCCCTTTCCCCCCTCTGCGCACCCACATACACTCCGTTCCCCCTCTCCTCGCCCTTGTTCAACATGCGACCCCCAGAAACTGTCCCCCTAACCACCCTCGATCCCCCGACCACTCTTGCATCCACCACTCCATCATATTCCTACCGCACTCGCCTCCTCATTCTCTCTCCCTCTGCTCTACGCTTCGCCGCCGCTTTTGACTCTCCATTGAATCTCGAGTTCAACTCAAGCTTATTCAGCTTATTCCACAAACCTTGGTCCAATTCCTTTCTCCCCCCCTTTCGGCTCCATTTTTTGTGTTCTTTCCGTTATTTGATCTCGTCCGAACCATATGTGTCTCTCTCATTCCTTTATCCCGTATTCTTTAACGTTATATCACTCTTAAGGCATCAGTTCTTACTTAAGCATCTTCCCTAACCTTAACGCGGTATCCAAAATACCCAGGTATGTATTCACACATTTATTTCGAGGGGAAAACAATAAAACATTAATACGATGTGCTTGAGATTGATTTGTCACGTTCTTAATTATTACCGTCCTAACCGTATTAGTTGTTAGTTTCTTTGTCTCCAAATGTTAAAAAAAATACGTTAAGAGTTTCGAGAAAGTTTGAATTTTAATGATAGATGTTATTAATTCATCTTCTCATAATGTAAACGTTGAAAAATATATTTTATTTATCAAATGAGTTACCTAAGAACAACTAATTATGAAATAAGAAATATTTTCATGAATCCCGAACAAAGTAAATTTTAATATATCTTACATCTAATTAAGCTTCACTGCTAGGCAAGTAAAAAGACATAAAAGAAATTTGGTTTTATATTCAACACATGCTGGTAATGTCATTAAATAACAACTACCACATTATTAATCATCACTTCAAGCATATTTTTTCGGGATAATTGAACTTTAATTGCACCCTCAGAGTACAGGGTCTCTCTTTCGTCTTCCTTCAATACATCTCACAGATAAAAATTTTTCAAAGAGAATCATCGATTTCAAATTGTAGCAATGCATTTAATTGCTGTGAAATAACATATTTTTCCTGCACACCGTGATTTTAATTCAAAAGTACTTTTGTAATAGGAAGAATGATTACTCCTAGATTCATATCAATTTTCTTTCCATTAACTTGTTTTTTTTTTCTTTTCTCTTATCCATTCATATACAAGGAAAGACCGATCTGATCCACTTTTAGATATATTCATTGTGATCATACTACTTATCAAAATTCGATTGTATTTTTCCTTAATTTTATTTAATTCAGCAGCTTTCACTAAGCTGACAATGCTTAAAGATCCTCGAACATTTTTTAAATTGCCACTGGCTTGATCCTTACTAAATTAAATTGAAATATAGCTTATTATTCCAGGATGAGTTAATTTATTTAATTTTTATCACTGCAGTTCTTCGTCCACATGCTCCCAATGAAAAGTTCAATAATTGGGCGGTCGTATAAATTTGCATTTTGCCTCTTGCACGACGTAATCATAGAGAAGGTAATAAGTAGCCTTGACCTTTACGGTGGCTTTCGAACGTCGCCACAGTCTGGTTTATGTTGGGAAAACGTTAAAACTTGTGCCATTATCTCCCTAGCGCCATGCTGTTCATATTACACAGAATAAATGAAATTTTGAAAGTTTACATCATGCAGTCGAAACATCAAGTCAATGTAATCATTCATTTCCGCACAAGGTTAGGCAAATATTACTTCAACTTTCAATTTTTTGCGACCAGTACATGTATCGTTGTTTGCTGACCCATCTAAGTACTACAAACACTACCACAACAAAATAGCTTTATATTTAGAGATGTATAAATTCAAGTATAATAGTAATAATTGTGCCAATGAGGATATTTCAATATTGATGATACCTTTCAAAAAATCCCTTATTGTTAATTTGTAATTAGCAATTTTTGCCAAAAATTCAGTAACTGTGAGTGACTTGAAGTGTGAATTATTCATTGATGTTATAGGAATCGAGCTGGAAGTTCACTTTTTTCTCAGTTTTGAAGAGAGGTTAATAGCTAACTGCAAATTAGTCAAATTTATAGAGAGTAACTGGTACACATTTCCAATCGCTACAAGCAGACAATGTGGATAAAATATATAATTTCCTTAGTTAACGTTTCATATTTTACCATAATATTTAAAGTGCAAAAAAAGAGACAAGATAAGAATTAAATACTAAATGGCTATGATTTTTGCATTTAATATTAGAGGGATTCAGAATCAACGTCCCTTAGTGGTACGATTTCATGCTTATCAATAGAAGTACGGAAAACTCTTAATTTTAAGTATTAATATCTAATTGAAGCATTCACTAGATAGTACGTAACCTAGTAAAAAAGACAACTACAATTAAGTTGTAAGTTTTCATATTTTCAACTCCGTACAACCCGAGGGTTTCAAACTCCACTGCCCGTAGCTTACCTTCACTTCTTTGACTTGACACGTAATCATTTCTACAAATAGCATTCATTCTCCTAAATACTTTAATTTAAGAGTATGTAGATGTGTATATATTTGAACAAGCCGCAGCACTGAAAACTTGGAAGTAATCCAAAAAAGTAATCACACCAATTAGAATTGTGACAAAAATTACCTCCACATAAACCCAGCCGTTCAAACGTTTTTGCGCTACCGATAGGGAGTGGAAAGTGTGTAATTACTACAGCCTTGAAATCAGAACCAATTATTTTTTATGATTTACCACACCTAAACGTCACCCCTTCTAAGTAGGCCAGTGATAAACCCCGAAAATTTACGACCAAATTTAATCCCTTCACACCGCGCAGCAGCTGATGCAGGGAGACAACAAATAAATCGATACCTCGCACACAAAACTTTACCTTAGGAAAGTGTGGGGGTTTTTATTCATAGCCTCGTATAGATGGGAGACAAGGGGTGATGAAGAGGATAGGCGATAGATCTCGGCCAAGTATTAGGCTTCCGAAGTTATGCTTTGGGAGAAAGCCCTTTAAAACTATGTCTGTCGCTAATGTCACCCTAGAGTGGCGAGGCATAAAGGTAAAAGGGTGGGAGGGAGGGTTCCAGCAATTTGTCACCTCGTCCTCTAATGCTTCCGCCGGAAGCTCTTAAGGTCCCCTCATCACATATCCCTAGCGAACCTCATACCCCTCTGCCGCTCTTTAAAAAAATAATCTCATCATAAAAATGCCGACATCCTCATTATACAAACCCTTAACTACACTTATATCCCCTACATAAATCCATACATAAACCAAGACCCAACATTCGCAGAGCCAACAACCCGGGAAAATGTTCATTTAAAAAAAGGGGAAGAGAAATAAATCTTAATCTATTGAAGAACTGATGTTATCTTCACACCTATGCGGAGTCCACAACCTTCTATCATTTTCATTCTCTAATAAAATAAAAGCCTAAAGCCCTTTCAATGCATCTTTGGATTACGGAACATATATTTATACATTTATATGCGTAGGCAAATACGTCATATTTTTCAAATCCACATTTCCCACTCAATTTCATCCTTTCAATGCATATTTCAATGTGATTTAGTCCCCAGGCTCATCAAGAAACTGTCTAGAGGCTAACGCTGCACACTGGAATTAAAACTTGATTCATTTCATCTCGAAATATGGTGATATATTCATGTCTCAAGCATACCCTTGAAAGTAGTTTGTATTTTATCAATAATCAAACGCTAAGTTTTTTTAACTGGCTGAAACACCAAATTAATCACATACATAATTAATCAAATACATATTCACACATATATACATACATACAGCTATACTATATAATTGTTAATTTGTTTCCAAATTCAACTTCCATGACTCACAGTAAGTGCATTGCTACTTCGCTGTCCATAAATCATAAAACTAGGTGAGACTTCGAAACAGAAGTCGCTTGTGAAATTACTCGTCTCCTGCACCAATTCCAGTCACCACGCAGGCTCTTACTCTAAACAAATCGTGTGAACGGCAATGAGTAAACACTTTAAGAGCAAAATATTCTCATTTTTACCCTTCATTACAAAACAAACTGCTACCCATTCCCCTGAATCAATTCCAGCGGGAACGCACCCTGCCGATGCCTCCGTGGGTGGTGCAGGCGTTGGCTCCCCTCCCAAGCCTACCTTTCCATCTAACCCATTCCCTCTCTCTCTCCTATCCCCATCATCCTTCTCCGCTCCCTCTCTCCTTTCCCTTTTTAATTATTAGTGTAAAACACTGAAGCCGGCGTCGGGGCACCTGGGGATTAAGGCCGCCTCTCGCTTTATGGCCCGCCGCACCACCTAGTGCCTTCCACTCCCGCCGACGCCATCTCTCCCCGACCCCTCCTAAACCCGCGCTGCCCCCACCCCCATACGTCGCGGCCCCCCACAAACACCTCCCGACTAGACTCCAACACCAAACCTTTACCGCCGTGCACGCACGTAACGGAGCGCCGCCGTTGAATCGGGCGGTTAAGTGCCGGGGGAGAACTCCTGCTAGGTCGGGGGCACCGCTGCCTAAACCATCCCGCCTCACCTACCTCCAGGCCTCCGCGTCGTCTCCACTCACCTCGTCTCCCGCCCCTCCCCACCTTTCCAAACTACCCAAAGCCAACTCTCGGCACTCCTGTGTCTCCGCGTCTCCACACCGCAGGTGCCATACACCCCGCTTCGTATGGCCGTGCGTCCCTTCTTTACACTGCCACAAACGAGATCCTAAGGGAAATCCCCCGCTTTCTCCTTCCCTCTTCCACCAACATTTCCCACAACACTCCACTTCCCCTAACCCATTCCTCTCACCTTCTTCTTACGGCTCCAAGGAGTGGAAGCTGACCCCCGTTTCCTATTTTATAGGCATTGCCGCAAGAGATGTGGGGAGATATTCCATGTCCCGAGCTTCCGTTGTGCTTAAGAAGAATCCCGTCACGCACGCTAGTTTCGGCGATTTTTGCACGGTAAAATTAAAGCATGGGAGTAGAAGCAACAAGATTAACCCAGAGGGTTTTAGTTATTACTTTAGTCACTGAAAATAATGGAAACAGAGTAACTTAATCTGAAAACGCAGGAATTAAAAACGAGGACAACAACTGATAATATACTCAATAGCGTTGTTAATGGCTATAAGAAAACAAAATTCGTCAATTATTATTAATTCAAGCAAAAAATCAAGATATTGGGTAGTTTGAAAGATTTATAAAATAAACATCCCATTGTACATTTTCTATAAGTATCTAAAAAGAACTTACTTAAATAACTGGAGTAGTCGATGCGGCTTTGTTAGTACTGGTGCATTGATATTTTTCATCTCCTCCTCATATGGCAGCTATTAATATCCACCTTATGTTCGGTGCTTTCAGATAAATCAGAATTATATTCCACTTTAAGTTATTAGCACGCCACAGGGACCATAATATCGAAAAAAATGTAAATTAACCAAAAAAGTAACTTTATATTTCTTAAAAAATTATGAACTGAATGGAATAGATAATTTTATGAGGCTCAACATAAACGTCTTTTCTTTGATATCATTGGTAAAATCAAAGTAAGCGTTGTTCTTCAGTCGTATGTAGTCAATGTATCGATACAATTAAGGCTCTAAGAGAGAGAGAATGATAAATATAGTACCAAGAAATCTATTCGTAAATGAATTTAACTAAGACTTTCCCTCTCTTTCTTACTCGGCCTTATATTTTCCGATTTCTACATTCATCCAACGTACTCACTATATAACCGAATTCGTCATATTCTATTGAATTAATTTCTGAATTGAATACGCTGTTCATATCCAGCACCGGGATAATCACTTCCCACTCGCATCTTTAAATTCTTGATATACTCGCAAGAGGTATTTAGAATTAAAACCATGATTTTATAATAGATATACACTCGAGTCAAGATATAAACCACTTGGCTGAGTATTTCCCCAGAAAAGACAGTTTAACTTATGAAAGGGAGTATTAGGTACATGACTCCGTAATTACCTACTTATATCCTTTATTCGGCGAGAGCTCTCAATAATTAGAGGTTGTCTTACCTGGGAGCGGTTCACCTATTATCATATTCATTAGCCATTAGGTCATTAATATCATTCATTTCTCTTCACAAAGAACCTTATACGTGGGGAATTTGTGTAAGTAAATATTACTCATACATAACCGAGATATCTGGATCAAATTCCTTCTGCATATCAATTGATAATTATGCATATATTGTTGTAAATTAAAGCTAATAATGTTGATTTGTTTTATTTCAGTAAGCCGCAGACTGAAGTAACTCGCAGTATAGAAATTATAGAGGCTATCAGTGTGATTAAGTTCCTTCATTTGAAAGGCAGCAGTGCTCCACTTGGACGAATTCGCGGCTGCTTATGGAAATGATAGTCGGTCATATGACACAGCTGTGAGGTGGAAAAGGAGTTTTCAAACTGACCCCATGTTTCTCATCTATCTATCTACTATCCGACTATCCAAGAAGTGGAAGACCATGACTCACGGACGACACAGATGATACACCGAAGTTGTAAGCCACGTACCCTATTAGACTGAAGAAAAACCGTCCTGAATGAACAACAATCATGAATGAGACTGATCATAGTCATGGCATCGGGGCAAAGAACTGCATATGCCAAAGATGTCAGCACGCTGGGTTTCACGACTTCTACCTACTTTTCAAAAGAAAACATGGCGCGACCGCCAAATCAAGGTCATACAGTATGGCTATTAAATGTAGCTATATCTGAGAAGACTTCAGAATAACAAATACAAATTAAATTTCTATCTCCATTGATTCTAGTAATAGTTATAAGTTTACGATAATCCCTCGTATATTTTCACTAAATCCATCACGACTCTTTATAGCCAGTTTTTACCTATCCTTCAAGTAGTTTCGCCGCTCAATGAAATACATTATCTCTTCGACGTTCGACATACATGTATCATACTTCAGTTGCTTTTGGTGGTATTCCTACTTACGGCGAATAACATGCATTTTGAATTAATAGGGAAAAATGTGGTTCACACGTTCAGATTTTTTACTTACTTCAAGCAGCAGCGAATAGAAGCTGAGGGGGGTTAACATTGAGTAATGTTACTCTTGACAAGTACGGCTACTAGTATGCAACAGGATTTTCATTTTCATTTGTATTTTGCTAAATAAATTTGCTTTTAAATAAAAGTTTCATTTGCCCGGGTTTAAGTGCCGCACCCACGCCCTATATTTTAAATGTGGAAGGTAAAACCTCCATGTCAAGCTATCTCCTTTCTTGAGAGTACACCTGTGAAAATTCGAAGCCAGAACACCTATATTTATTTTTACAGTCCCTTCATCGCTCTTGCTTGACACCGTTTCCCCCTTCCGCTTTTCATAAACAATGAGGAGAAAAATGAAATTTGAACATGACATCATCGTAGTCCGAAATCGGATATACTGTTTCATTCGCTCATCCTGTGCATCGAATTTATTTCTCCTCCCCCTAAACATCTGACAGAACAAACATAACTCAATACCATCCTTCCCTTCTCCACCACTTACCACTCCACTCCTGTATTTTTCTCGTAAAAGGTGCCCTTTGCCTTTCCTTCTGACTTATATTCACTTCAGAGATTCACCATAACGCTACTTTCACATACTAGAACAATCATAATATTTCTTCTACACTATTTCAATATCTTGATTCGCACGTCATTTACTTGAATCCTTCATATTCACAGAGAGCCTCATAATTTTCCGATTATTCCCAGTAAATCTTTCTTCCTCCTTCACATGGCTCTTCGGCCTGTCAAACCATTCAATTTATTCTTCACAATGGTCTATGATACTTGCACAAGAGAAGTACAGATATGACGAGTTTAAGGAGTCCAACGGTAAACATGTCCTTTTCCTGTTTCTTTCGCCTTGAATCAAAATCCTTTACCTTAAAAATAAAAAAAAGTAGTCGTTCGTCGTAAATTTAAATTTTGAATGCACATAAGCAATTCCCATTTCAAAAGTACTCTAAATTCTGTCTTTCACCGGAGTTGGAATCTTTCGGTCTATTGTAACTTACTTAAATTCTTAAAATACAGCGCATGCCACAATAACAGTCTTGCATTTATCCCCACACTTATTTGAATGGAAAGGAGCTTCGTCTCTAGGTTACACATGAAAACGATAAAAAATTATCATTTTTATAATGCGTACGTTACAGGATCTCAACAAACTATGAATAAAATGTGATAATAAAGTTCTTTAATGATATATCCAGTACATTGAGGGTAGTTGTTAAGGCTCTCATATTACTCTTCCCTCCTTAGTCACTTCGGTGGCAGCATTATTGGAGATATAATAATACTATTAATAATAATATTATGATTTTGTATTTTTCAAAAGGATATGAATGATATGCATCTCTTTAAAACCTAAGTGTGTGTGGAATTATCAAGTTACCTATTTCATTTTTATGTGTTAGGTAAATTCCATAAAGTTAAGCCATTGATAACATATTTGGACTCGGTGCTCGTAACAATAGAATGCTAGTGGCGCGTTAGGCCTTCACAACGCGTCATGGTTATGTCACGCTACATTCTGAGCCATTTGACGTCACACCCTTTAATGCTAGACAAGATTCATGGCGTCTCTATTCCCCACATTATTACATTCAGTGTGACTGCAGTTTTTCATCATCAAGGTATGTTTTTTCTTTAGAGATGGAAATTTGAAGATTGAAGAGATTGAGATGCATTCGACAGATTACTCAGGTCAGATTTTTCCAAGCACTAACCGTAAGGCAAGTGTATTCAATAATTTAATTTTCTCCTTCCGCAAACTGTCAGAAAATTTAAAATATTGTTTACTTTTTAACATCATAACATACACAGACTCTTAAAAAATCAGCAGTGAGCTCGAATGCCAGATGCGTGAGAGTATATACATATGGTATTTTAAGATTTACAGGACGTACGGGATTTTAAATTTGAAAAACAGGATAGGAAAAATAGCTCTTTCCCCATTCACCAGGGGCGGCAACCTATTTCCCTGTTTCCCATACTCCCGAGAGGAGAATATGTTCAATTATTTCTACAATACTGAATTCCACAGGGCGACGCCACTGTTTCTACGTATCTTTTTTATCATCCATTTTGTTTGTAGAAATCGGCAAAATACTAATGAAATACGTAGACATAGATATTATTGATAATACTCCAAAATTTTTTTACGCTTTCAATGGAAAAATCTATAGGTAACTATAATTTAAAAATAAGGAAAATTCAAAGTTATACCAATTTCCCTTATAATTTCTAACGGCATACCAACAGAAAAGGGATTACGGTCATTTCCATTTTACAATGCATTCAGAGGATATAATTTTTGCAAAATTTTGCTTGTGAGCTTCATGAAATTCAGTAAATCCACAATAATATTCATTCACTGTAGGTAGGTGACCGTTCTTGTTTTAAAATTATGTGCTATAGCCTTTCACTGACTCTTTGAGTACTAGGAATTAAAAAGCGTGTGTGTACATTTTTGAGGCCGTAAACTGAGAAACCTGCATCAGTATAGCCCATTTCAGACTACTATTTTTAAAGGAACGCCACACCTACATGCAGAAAATATGAACAAAATACAATTTCTTAACATAAGTAATGTTTAAAACTCTATTGATAATTGCATATTTATCAATCTCAAGTTTAATTCTCAGTTGAGTTTTCATTTTGATGTGTTTTGGTAGTAATAATGCTAATACTTGTTGTATCATCTGCCCCAGGGTCCATTACAAGGTAATTTCCACGCCGTCAACTTCGTCTGAAATAGCACATCACATGATGACCAAACGCCGAATTCCCAGGCGGAATTCGATCCCCTGACATTTGATTTCGTGGCCATAATTTCCCTTTCCGCTTTCTACACTTAAGCTTGCCTTTTCCCAGCATTCCCCACTGTTACCATCTCCTTGCCCCATTACACACTCGGCAGTCCTCTGCATTTGATTCCAAGGCATCCCTTCCTTCAGGTTTACTCCCAGCATACTCAATCCATTTCGCTTTCACACCTCGCCCTCTCTCTTTCCTCTCTCTCTCTCCAACAGTTCCTTCCTCCCAATCCGCCTTTAACCCGTCACCTTCCTGAACAACCCCCACAGCACACCCCTTTCTTTCTCTCACTGCTGTACTTTCTTCATAAACCATCTTCCCTTATATATGTCCGTTTCATCCAAACTCCACTTCCTCCCTCATTCTCTTCCTCCGTCTCGCACACCCTTTCGCTGTCTCTCTCTTCCCCACTGCACTTCCCAACGACACTCCCCTTTTTGCCGATCCCTATCCTCTCCCTTCCTCACACACCACCCCTTCTACCTTCCATCGGCGCTCACCCCCTCAAACTCTCTCCACCGCTTCCTTCGAAATTCCATTCAGATTTCCTCGAACCTTCCCAACACGCCTAACTCTGAGAACACCCTTAAAACTCCCACTGCACCATCACCTCCCTCCGGCACGCCCTCCTCACTTCGCCATTCCCCTCCTCCTCACAAACCCCACAGTTTTCCCCAACCCCCTCTTATAAAACCCACCTCCCGTTTCCCTCTTCCACAAAGCCACCCTATAACGCTCTTGCTACCCCGCCAGACCACCCTCAAACCTCTCGTAAAACCCATCTTTCCATTATGGTAATATATAAAAGGGGGAGGAGGGGTGGGCCACGATGGGGAGGAAAGGTGAGGAAGAAGTGTAAGAGGAAAAGGGAGGAGGGGAGGGGAGGAGGTGAGGGGAGGAGGTGAGGGGAGGAGGTGAGGGGAGGAGGTGAGGGGAGGTAGAGAGGGCGGGGAGTGGGCTTGGGCCGCTCGCGAGGGAGGTGGGAAGGGTCCTCCCGCCACGGCAGAGATAAATAGATTGGATACAGGGGAGGGCATTATATTGTTCGCAAATTTATACGATAGAGTCGGGAGGGGTTGTTGGGGTGGGTGGAAATGGACGTGAGGGGGAGGTGAAGGAAAAAAAACGGGGAGAGGGCTCCGAGGCTGGGGACGGGCGGTGACCACCTGGAAGAGGGGCGTCTGAGGGAGGGCCAGGCGGGGAGTGGGGGGACCCCGTGCCCTCAACAACGGGGTGGGCACCGCGACGGGAGCAGATAGGATCGCCGTGGGGGACAGGGGGAGGAGGAGGACAGGGGGAGGAGGAGGACAGGGGGAGAAGGAGGACAGGGGGACGAGGAGATATTGGGTTGAGAGCAAAGGTAGAAACCCGATAGGTATGCAAATAGTTATCGAAAACGCGCCCTCCGTCCTTCCTTTACTTCCCCCTCCCCATTCTCCTTCCCTTTAGATAGATTTTTAAAGTCTTTTAGAGGCGCGAAGAAGTGTGACACATGTCGTAGCCTTGAAAATGATGTTTCCGAATTCTAAATCTGGCATATAGTACACTTTCGAATATCAAGAAGAAATGCTACCTCACAGCTAAGAGGTACTAATCTAAATTCGGAGTTTGGAAGGCTCGTTCAGAAAACGGCTTGTTACCAGTAATTTACGGCCATATGTATTCTTTCCCTGGAATGCAATGCAGTCTAGAGTAGAATTTACTGAGCTAATCCTCCAATGTTGTCTCCTAGTATTCAATGGAAGAAATTAACTATCAATCTCTACGATCAGATGGGTAAATAAATATACAATTTTTAAAATCAAACTGATTTTTAGGCATTTATTTTGCAGTGCATATCATTAAATTCAGATCACACTACTGTTTACGTTTAAATATGACCTTGGAAAAGTATTGAAAATTGATATGAAATCAAATATTTAAATAATTTTGCTAAACTCGCGAGCGAGTAAGCTAAAAGCTGAGTTGAACATACGAGTTAAATTAACACCTCTTTCTTAAAACTGAAACACCCAGAGCGAATATAATTATGTTCCCATGCTCTAAGCCAAATATAACAAAAACAAATTCATACTGTACCTATTGCAAGAACGGCGCGATGGATAAAATGAATAATATAATGCACTGGGATAAGTATTTAAAGGAAAAAATATGCACCGTAAAAGCAATACAGAACCCATTCGGGATATTCGTACTACTGGCATGGACAGGTGAACTCTTAAACCATAAATAAGCATTCCATTCTACTTCCCTCCGCTAGTCTTTCTGCGCGTCCATGCCTCTCGGCCTCAAATTCGAATCTTCCCCTATACAAGTGGTTGTGATTCCCTTTGACCCCAAGCGGACTGATTCAAGCGAACCCCTCACAATAGTCCCTCGCCCTCCGAGTTTAACTCTTCCTTTCACATGCCCTATCGCAGTCGTCCCCTCCCCCTCCTCCTCTTCCTCCTCCTCTACCACCCTATGACGCCACACCCCACCCACGTGCATTCCGCGCATTCTTCCAGGTCTCAGTGGTTTCAACAGCCGCCCCTCCTCCCCGCTCCCTTCAACCGCGTTCGCACGGCAATGAACGTTGGCGCCACTGTACAATGGCCAGAAGGGCGCACGACGGGGGGGAGGGTGTGAATGAAGGAGAACGGGGAAGGGGTGAGAGTGGTGAGAAGTCGCGGGACCGGAAGTAACGCGCAGCAAAGGTTATAGGAGGCTCGAAAAACCCTTCGACTCTTAACACCCCCTCGCCGGTCCCCTCTCCATTCCCTTCCCCGCACTCCGAATCAGTTCTCCCTCCATCCCAGTCATCGCTTCCGCCGAAACTCGTCCTCCCGATTCCACCACGGTTCCCCATCTCCTTTGATCCCCCTTGTCCCTTTCACCGAACCCCTCGTACAGCATCCCCCTCCCTCTCCTGCTCCTACCTCGCACTATGCGAGGGTAAATGAGCGTTCACCCCCAAACCAAAGCAACTGGAGGTTTATGCCCCCACCTCGTCACCTTTTTAAACCCTTTTACCGCCACCCTTTTTCTCTACGATCTTTCTTTTTTCCATCTACCTCCCCTCGTTTTTACACCCTCTTTACGTGCATCCCATCCACTTTTCTTTGCTCCCGCTCCCGACCCTCCACAACGCTCATATTCCGCACTTCTTGTCTCCTTATGATTGCTATTGAGTTCATTACGAGTCGACACGACGTAAAACTGCCGGAAGGGCCGTTAAGCCTGGAATCTCGGCCCTTATTTTTTAACACGGAGGCGTGGGTCGTTTACACGCGTAATTAAATATAACCGTAAAATCTGGGTAGGAGAGAGATTTATTCAAACGCTGAGGTGTAGGCTGGTACCGATTATTAAAGTTAAGGGCTGCGAAGAAATTTGTAATGGGAACATATTCATTCTCCGCTCGTCCGTTGTAAGTTAAACATACATGCTGAAATATCGAACGAAGAAAATTGATGGAAATGATAAACTATCGTAATAACTGCACAGAGAAATTTCACTTGAACCAAGAAATTATTAGTGCAAAATAAAGAAATAATAGCAATCTATTCTATTTGATTATAGTGAGGTGATTTTAACCAGGTACTTTAACTCATTTATCGTTATAGAAATTTCAAATCTATCTGAAAACGCAGACGCAGAGACGGGAATTTTATGAATTTCAAAATAGAGAAAATACGCGAAAAATCTAATTAAAAGTTTAAATGGAAATAATACTGTGTCTTAAATTTGTTGTGGACTAAATATAAATAAATCTAGCGAATATTTTTAGAACTCAATATGATTCTCCCTCAATTAATGGCTATCCATTTATTCACCAAAAAACAAAGAATTTCTTAAGGCTAAATATTGTGGCATATAAATTATTCACTCAATACTGATGCTATTATTTTAAGTTTGCAACAAAATGTTCACCTTCATGGTGACTTGGGAAAACACAGATTTACCAGAGATAAACGATAAATTGGCTGGATTATTATTTTTCTATGTCATAACAAAGTTCGAAACAATAACAGAAATCCGTCTAACTGTATAACTATCAAGCCACCTTAGGTGGAATTTCCTCATCGCCCGTCTCAACGGTTGCTCGGTGAAATTCGTTATCTCAATAAGACAAGAACGCCAATCTTGCATTTATTCATTCAAACAAAATATAATGCGAAAACTTCCAATTATTTATGAATTACGCAAAGCGGGTAAAGTCCAATCGTAAACGCTTTTCAAAAGTCCTCTTTGAGTAAACGAACCAAATTGTTTGCGGGAGAAGGTAAGGCACCTGGGCATAACTCCACGGGGGGATAACTCGTTTGCTATTAATCTTAACTTCCACACCCATCACACTCCTTGACAATAATTCTGCAACTCCTGTTATTACTTAATCCAATCACTTCTTATGGTGGCCGAAGTTTTATTTCAAACACATTTGTATGTGATGTGGGCGGCACTTCAAATTGCATTTTAAAAGTGAACGATGTGTTAACGGGACGTGATTTTGAACGGTGTATGAAATTGAAGAGTACGTGATTATGGACGGAGTGTGGCGATAGATGGTGAGTAATATGTTCTCGAAAACCTAGCCCACGGGTGATAGTAAATGTAATAATGTAGTTAGTAATTCTTTAAGTGCCATTGTATATAAGAACTTCGTCTATCTGTTCTTCTTTCGATGCATGTATGTCCATCTCATGAATGACAGCTGACCATACTTGACCGTTGCCACCAGGACAATTGCCATAATCAACGATAAATTCTTAATAAATAAATATTAATTCCATCTACATGTAATTCTCCTAGCGTTAATTAAATCTCACTACGTCTATCTTTAAAAATCCTATCCAGCTACACTGCCTTTTATAGGTTAACTATTTAATTGTCCACAGGTTTCTCATATCCGATACAATGGAAATCTTCCAGAGTCCATCCTATTAAAAGGGTGAAAAATCCTTCTAAATCCCAAGATTGGAGAGACTACATGATTTTGAAAGCTTTAGAACGAATGGTGTATTATCAAAATGTGGGGTATTTCATTCCCAGTGAATATTTTGACCCTCTACGCGTAGATTATGGCTTTTGAAAATACTTCTCCATTCAGTTGGCCTTCAAAAAATTAGTGATGATATGTGATAGAATACTGACAATTATAAGGTGGCTATTCTAAGTTATCCCATTTTAATAAAGCATTTGATCGTGTGCATCGCTCAACCTTACTAAAGAAAATAGACTTATCCTGTCCATTGACTTCTCTTGTCTTGACCTCTCTTGTGCAACTTAAACTGGTACATTTCCTTTTTGGCAGAACGCCCTCAAAAAGTAAAGCACTCGAATGGGAATGTAGGTATTTAGGCTTGTACACCTTAGGTGTCCCTCAAAGTACCGTCATTGGCTTATTAAAGTTCTCTATTTACGAGCGTGATATTCCTAAATGCTTAAAATACACCAAATACATGCTCTCCAATGATTTTCAAAACTAACTCGCATTCCGAGCTTCGAACCGCAATGAACAACATAAATTCTGATATAGCTACCACTTGTCAGCGACCTGAAAGTAACTTTTTCGTTGTGAACTATATCAAAACCAAGGCTATCATTATCAGACTCTCTTGGTTAACCAATATGGAATTCCGAAAATTACCACTTGGGACGGAAATATTTTGCCATCCAACTCGGTACAAAATCATGCAAACAACCTCAATGGGTAGTAATATTTCATGGACCGACCATGCTCACAAAATCTGTTTTAGAGTTAACATAATTTTGCATAAGTATAAATGTTACAGGAACTGAACTACACTCACTACCAGAAAGGTATTCATTTTCACACGTACCTTGATTTTTTCTGTTCTTGATTACTGTTGCTTAGTAAATAATGACCTCAATGAAGAACTAAGCCTCAAATTATACCAGGCTAAAAAATTATAGATTAGGCTTGTGCAGGTGTTTAACCTTCGTAGAGATAACTGCATTTCTGCATTGTAGGGGTCGGGATGGCTTAAAACCAATCCTTAGATATAATATTTCCTGGGAAGCTCTTTGTGCTCTCTTAACGAAAAAAACAAATATTAAATGATTATTTTTTAAAAACAACCTTGCAGCAGAGAATTATTTACCACAAAATCCTGATTTGTATACTTCCTGTGTTGTTTAACAATTAAATTCCAAAAATCATTCCCTGGATCTGTCACCAAACTTTGGTACTCGTTTCTTCTGGATAAAAATTTTCCTCGCCATTTCGTATTCCAAAAAGTAGAATCATTCCTCAAATTACAACAAAATGGGACCCTAAAAACCATCAAACCGGCGTACCTTTAAGTAACTTCCGGAATCCAGTCATCAGGATCCCTTCGACTAGTGAAAAAGCCACTGAAAAGTGTGTCGACGCTGATGGAATGTGTTTTGAAGAGTTTTGATAATGTATAATAATAATAAAACTTTAAAAGTATAATAATGTTCATCAGAGGTATTCTACCGGTTAAGGTAGGTTTTCGATGGATACAAGCTACCAAATAATTCTCTTTTCTCTCTCAACAAAACACAACCCAATATCCTACTCAACCATAAACCCCCTCTTCAACTCTGTACGTACGATTATACTTCCTTCCTCCTTTCATTCCATCCAACATTCCTATTCTATCCTGCTCCTTCTTCGTCTGCCTAACATTCATCCGTCTATTACAGTCTTCAATACCCCACTGCCATATGCTTCGCATCTATTTTTCCTGTCTCCTTATGATTTCGTCCCATCAATCCCGTATCCTCCCCCACCACACCTAGCACTTCCTTATTTGTTTTCATTTCTGTCCACTTTACCTTCTCCATAACCACAAATCAAACACCTCCAATCTACGCCGACCATCCTACTCCGATCACCATGCTTCCACGCCGTACATAGCTAAGCTGCATATCAATGTTTTAACGAGCCTTTTTTAATATCCTTACTAAACGTTCCTGTCATCAATATCTTCCTTCTCGTGAAGCCTTTTTTGCCTAATGTCTTTCTTCTTCTTATGTCCCTAATACTTTGACCATTTTGGCTCAAAACACTTTTGAGATCGGTAAACTTCTAGTTCCAACTTGTCTTGTTAGTAGTTGAAACGGCTCACAGGAGATAGAGCAAACAATGAATTTTTTCCCAGCGGTTTCACAATTTACAGAAGGGACAGAACTAATAGAATGGGTGGGGGAGTCTTCATTGCTATGAAGTCAGATCTTAGTAGCCAACAATACGAATATGACGATAATAACATGGAAAGCGTTTGGTGCAACATTAAGGACTACAACGACAGAAACCTATTTGTGTGCTCATTTAACAGACCACCTGATTCTAATACAGATATTCTTCACAAGCTCGACGACCAAATATCAACTCTTAGAAAGAAACATAGCAACAGTATCATTATAACCTCTAGTGATACAAATCTACCGTCGATTGATTGGGACACGTACTGCGTAGGAATATCCGCCAAAAACAGAGAGATTCATACCAATAACTCCTTCATACAAGTAAATTTGCAAAACACTTTTTAGAACAAATTTTTAAATCACCAAAACAGGGCCATCGGATACTTGACATCTTCGCGACTTCTACGCCCGAAATCGTAACAAACATTGAAATAATGGACAGAATCAGTGACCATAAGGCTATTTTTAGAGAGATAAAACTAAGTTCGTGAAAATAAAAAAGAAAAGCGAAAAATATACTTATTCAACAAAACAAATTTTAACGGACTACGAGAATATTTAAAAATAGAATTGTCAGAATACAAGACAAAAACACTGACAACCTACACAGTGAACACTTGGAAATATTTCTTAAATATTTTACGCGAAGGAATGAAGACGTATAGTATATCCCTTCCAAACTTAAATGCGACAATAAGGTACCTAGATGGTGCAACAGGAAAGTAAGATCGGCATTAAAAAGGCAAAGAAGGCCACAGTCTTATTTTAAAAAGAGTTTAAATAGTGATTATATAGTTTATCAGAGCACATCCAAAAAGAAACTTAAAGAATGTCGTAGTAAAACAAAAATTATCATGCGCACAGCTCTACGCTCTTTTAAATCTAAAATGCTAAGCGAATATCTTGAGGAAAATCCAAAGTAATTCTCGTAATGAGTTAGGGAAATGCAGAGTAAACGTCCAACTGTACATTCTTTGAAGACGGAAAACGTAGAAATTATTACAGACAGTTTTGTCTTCCGACTAAATTTGCCTCTCATTCGTACTACGAATTAGTCCATAAAACTCTTCCTTTAACATTTTCGTAATACTTTCAGCAGTTCTGCAGGAACGCTATCTACCCTTCCGATCTTATTTGACTTCAATTTCTTTTTTATCTCATCGTAGAGTAAGTCTGGACATAGGCTATCTTCATCTACTTCATGTTCTCTTTTTATTTCTAACCTTTCCGGCCCAAAGCCACTCCTAGCCATAGTTTTTATATACGTATCTTACATCCAACTTACTTGTATCTTCCAATGTTCAACTACTATATTTCCCGAATTATCTATAATTGTTAACACAAATGTTCTCTTCTCGCTTTCCGACAGACCTTCCTATATAGCGCAAGAATTTCATCCTTCCTCTGCAAATTTTCCTTATCCTCGCACTGCGTCTACCACCATACTTCTTTTGCCTTAATTTTTACCAGTCTCGATTTATTTCTCGTATTTAACTCTTTTAGACTCCTTCTGCCTAACTCTGGATTTACATTTTTCCATTTCCTTCTCTTATTATTCCTTCTAACCACCTGGTCCATAAACCATGGTTTCTTGTCCTTTTACTGTTAACAGTCCCTATAGTTTCTTTTGTGGTTTTCCATGTACCTTTTTTGATATATTTCTATTATTTAACCGGAGGGGCTCCATGGTATAGCTGCCTAAAAATATGTTTATGAATATTGGGTATAATAATGATGAAGGTTGATGGGCAGATGCAATAAGGATAAATAAACAGAACCAATAACTAACAGGAAGTGGAAGAAGAGAAGTTGGTGAAAACTCTATAAATAAAAATTGGAAGTCTTTTCGAATATATTTTGAGGGATATTCACCTCAAGTTAATCGGCTAATGAGAGAAGACTTCCAGAAAACAGTAAACGGAAATGAACATTCACCAAAACTACACTTTTTAATGAAAAAGAACCTAATACTACTATTTATATATTGTCCATAAGTGACGTCAAGAATTAGATCATATGTGCATAAGACACAATAATAAGATCTCTATAATAATTAAAATTAAGTTTCTCATAAAAAATACTGACTAAGTAAACTTATGACAAAATTATCTCATATTAAAATACATGAAAATCGGGAAAAAGGAAGGAAAATTATTTCAACTCTGATATATTCTGATAAAATTCCCCATTTTTCTTATTTTTTCATTAAAGCAACATTCAAAAATGCTCCTTCGATACTTGAAACTAAATAAAATATCACTCAAAGCGGTGCACTTAGATTTACGCTAACAATCTACGTGATCAGAATATCAAAGGAAAAAATCATGCAACTTTGAGGATTCACTTAGACTTTAATTAATTACGAACGTTGGTGGAAAAATAAAAGATAGCTTGCCACTTCTATACGCTCTATTTAAAAACTGGGGCATGCGAGGCAGATACAACGTGATTTTAAAATTAAAATTCTGCGAAAATCCTTATGAAAGGAAAAAAAATGACCTGAAATTAGCAACCGTGTGCTGCAATTTAAAACATCGACATCTACTCGAAAGTAAATTGTTCCAGTGAGTTGTTCTATGATTATAGATATAAGTATGACTAAAATCATCATCATCAGTATTTCAATCCTAGGATTGGTTTACTGTTGCCCTCTATTTTACTCTATTTCCATGCCATTTTGGAATGCAAGGCTCCATATTCTGGGGAGAATAATGTGGTGGTTTCCCGTTTCCTTCCACATCGCAGTACTGCGACCGATATTGTAAACTTCACATTCGCCCGTATCTGTGGCAGCTGATGCCGGGCCGACCAACTCTACGTCACCAGTCCCTAATGGTGAAATTACTGCCTTTCACCATGGGTTCAGGCGTCTATTTTTCTCGTTGACTCTTTCCTAAATACCATATTGTATTTTACTGTTAACGTGTAGTTTCCTCATTCCGAAAAAGCCATGAATAAATATTTTCTAAGCTGAAAATTTTTCACCGGTCACGGGAATTCAAACCAAGGATCTTTGGCTAAAACGCCTCCACAGGCTAAAACGTTATCTCTAGTCTAACCCCTCGCCCCTCTATATAGATGGTGCCCCTAGACAGACGAACGGTGCCAGAAGACAGAAGGAATTAGCCAATACCGTGTATTTAACTTCTAATATTTACGCTTTCGTTGCCTTCTTCGGCGTCTTTGGGAGAAATAATACTTGCGTGTGTGAAGTACAAGTTTATAAATGGTTAGAATACTAATTAGGATGATAATATAAAATAATAAAAAATAGTTATAGGATTATAAAACAATATTGTTGTCAATTTCAAGAGGAAGAAATTCACTAATATGATATTATATACTAAAACCAATCAATCCATTCACTCTAACCTATAAAAGGGTCAAATGCCTTAAAAATCAATAATACTAGGTGCGCAGATTGATTAAGCATATAAATTGAATGCTAGTAAAATGTGCCTAAAAGTTATTCATTACATAAATAAGAAGTTATTTCACACTTAATGGGTGTTAAGACAACTCTCTCTCTCCCTCTTGAACGCTGAGCAAGAACTCCAAAATTAAACGGTAGGGCCAGACGGGAACATCAAGACGACTTATATAGGCGACCCACTTAAGCCGCCTAATTCGAAAACTATGTAGATCAACTCCGCAATAGAGAGGCAGGTGGTGCAGAAAACGAATGTACATGCCTATGACAAAGGGACTCGAGTTGTTTTGATGATGCTCAAATCTACGCGAATATTGACGAGCAAAGTTGGGAGGAGAGTGGGGAGCCGCGCAAGGAGATGCATGAACGGGCAAAAGACCCGGCAGCATTTCTATTAGGAATGTAATGGCAGTCACAAGAGGCGAAATCTCGCAGGGATAGACTGAAGCAGACGTCAGAGCACTCGGCGTGAGAAAGGGAACTCTGTCAAAGAGGAGAAGAAGGGGAGGACGGCGGGGGCGAAACGAAACCTCTGGATGTGCAAAAGGGAGAGGAAGGTGGATCGGGGGGGCGCGGAGGGGATGGAGCAGGAGGGATGGATAGAGTGGCCAAGTGAGCGGTTTGAGGAGAGAGGGCGTTTGCGCGGGGGAGGAGGATGGTGTGAGCTTCGGGATTTAAGGAGCGCTGCCGCCGGAAGTCCCTTGACACGCACCCACCCCGAACGCGGCGGATCTTGATGTGGTTTCTCATGCATGTTGCATGATGGTGTGCTCGTGTAGGGGAAAGGTGAGAGGAAAAAAATAGTACAAATCTGACCGAGCAAGCGACAATGCACGAGAGGAATTGCGACTGTGCTTCAAAGAACGAACGGTACCTTAAAGAGGGAAGGAAAGACGAGGCGAGGGGAACAGAGACGAAGATTTCGATACTGAAACGAGAGCACTTTGCGGTGTGCATAAACTTGGCTTTAACTTGCAGGAATTCCAAGGAGAAATGTAAAATGGTTACCTTATGCAAAATATTAACTAATAATGGAATGTCAAAGTTTTATGTGCATGAAATGCATCAAGAAAATGATTCCATTGACCAAGATGATTCTAACTTGACCGAATTATACCATTCGGAACTAAATTCAAAAGAAAAAAATTGTGCAGCGAATGCTTGAAATTTAAACAAATGTGAAACTTTTAATAGCAAGGAGACTATTTATAGATTTACAAAGGAATAAAAGGATCTACCATTAGTGCTTTTATCTAAAAAGTTGATACGGTTTACTGTTACGTTGAATTTCTTAGAAAAGTATTAATGAAAATGATTTATTAAACAAACCAGTACACTAATAATCCAATCCCCGTACACTGAATCCGGAAGTGTACATTGGATCAACCCCATATGAATTCGTACCTTGGCTGTACGTATTCCAAATAGGTAAAATAGTCTCAAAAAATCTTATGTAATGATCGGTTGCAGAACGTCATGAGTAGAAACTGTCGAACTGTTCCAGGTCCGTAACAAAATCACTACATATATTGGGATTCATACACGTCCTCACACAGTAATTATGGCATATACTTCACTTATTGTTCACGAATCTAATGAACGGTAGTTTGGATATATCAATAGTCCGCTTATTCATTTCCAAAGGGGATGAAATTATTGAACGTTTTTACCGGCTTAAGTACATTAATATTAGAATTAAAATATCCCGTCATGGCAATTATATAATCGTCCGTAGATTAAATTTAAGTATATTACGAGTCTCGTACTTTTGCAGAAATATGGACTACGAAATCATATCCAGAGCCATGGTGCCATATGCCATTACTTTTCCTAAAACAAACCATTTATCTGGAGACAAAAAGAAATCACCACAACGGAACCTTTAGAAAAATATTTCATTTAAAGGTCTAGTTTAAACTTCATGGAATGTCAAGAAAAATCCAAATTACGTTCTAATACTTACTTTCGTAAGTATTTGACTCCTCATTTCACGGTTGAGTATCCACGATGCAAATCGACTAACTCCTTAATACAATTCGTTGTGTGCTATTATTTTGTAAAACGTAAATTCTTATAATCATTAAGGAGACAATGTTCCATGCGATGACTTCATACATGTGAACACACACTGTCATTATCATGATTTAGAAGCAAAGCAGGAAGGAGTGGGGGAAGGTTTGCGAGATAAAGCGACTCCATGTCCCCGTGTGCCTCCTGGCTAATTAGAAAATGAGAAATTAAGGACGCTATTCTGCCTTGTAGACGCACACATACTAAATCTCTCCCGGAGTGCACCTCCAACTACACTTCAACACCACCTCCTCCAATCTCGCAGAGCCGTCTCAAAGGATATGAACGTGGGGCCAAGGAAGATCCTTCACTCGGGCGACTTAACTTCCGGCATGTGAGGTGGAGAGTCTCCCCGTTGCACAGTATGTGGAATGTCTTGGCTTAACGGGATGTCCTCAAGATGGGAAAGGGAGCTCGTGAATTAACAAGAGGCTTCTGCAAGGGACGCGTTATTTATTTAACGACACGTCTTTTGAAGCTCCTGAGGTGGTGAGGATCGAAGTTTAATGCGGCAATTGAAGCCCATAAGTCATCGGTTAGAGAGTCATGTAGTGTTGATGAAATTTTAACAACTATAATTCACAATTTAGGAAGCTAAAACAGGAGTCCTTTTCTGCGACCACTGAATTATTAAGAGCCGAATGCGAGGCCATATTATGCTGGAAGTATTGAAAAAATGAGAAAACTCTCGGAATAATTTTTACTCCGCGAGATCGCAAATCACGATATAAATATCTGTAACGCATAATTTTCTTAACATGCTGGAGTTTTCAATACCCGTCAAAAGCCCCCGGGTGCCCTCGTAAGCTGAAACTTTGATAATATATATTCGTAGCAATTACGAGGATAGAACTCGTACAGGATAGAACTGATAAGATATGGTCGTTTTTTAAATTTACCTCTGGAGATGGGGAAGTTTGCGAGTGGGATCCTCAAACACGTTTTTCAAAGCTTCAAACACAATCTAAAGTTCATAACACCAAAGGGCAAAGTTAGCTCTCAATTTCCGACAACTACGATTATGCACAAAATAAGGATATAATGAAATTATTCGGACACGAAATGAAGAAAGGATTGATGGAATCTTAAAAAGGGGATTGGGGATGGTTGGGGAAAATGTGCCATGAACCTCATCCATCTGGCTTCAATCTCTTTTAGTGTGGAGTCTTTTGAATACAAGTGTTTAATCACTACACGAACATTATTTTTTCCATTTTTCTAATTTAAATAAATTTATGGCTTTAATCTAGTATGAAAATGAAGCAAATTGATGGAAATTGCTGAAAATTTAACACCAGTCTAGTCAGAGATGAGGCTTACTAAAAAGAAACATTTACCGATAATATTAGAGCCATTTCTTGGTTTTTCTGAGGAGCTGTTAAACGAATCACGTATATACCTCCCCATGGACTTGCCCGTTCTGATGACCTATGGGATGACGAGCGATCCTGTGGTAGCTTGAGCAAGGGTAATTGCTTCTGGTAGCCAGTTAGTCAAAAAATGACAGCTAGACAAAAGATACCCTGCGCAGCATCTGTTTTTCAGAGAGGCGGTTGCAAAGACGTCTGACCTCAGTGAGACGTATATTAAGTGAAGATGTCATATTAAAACCCTATTGACGAGGAAAACGGGAACCCAACACAATTATACATCTTAAAAAATGCTCTAATGGACAGTAAAAAGTAATAGAATCTTGGTAACCTTTAACCAATGAAACTTAGAGGTATAGGAGAAGGGGGGAGGAAGAATTTTCATTGACTAATTTGAGTAATTTATGAGAGAGGATTTTGGCCGGAGGACGGCAATATGCGAGGACTAGAGAACAATAGGTTTGATTTAGCACTCAGCTCAAGTGGTACTCAAGATCATAAACCATCATACCTCTCCAGGTTGGGGAGTAGGGTAACTTATTACTTAGGGGATAAAGAGTTTGGGTCCAGGAATGGGACAGACACACGTGATGCCAGCAGTAATGTGGTCACTAATAGAAAGGAGGTTAGATACAACCAGGGTGTTTTTGTCTGTTTCCTGGAATTTGAAAATACGTTTTTCTGAGCGAATTGAATTATAATTAATGAATCTATTGCAGAAATTAGGAGTAGATTGGAGGGATAGGGGATTTATCCGCAACCAGTACATATTTAAGACTACTCGGGCTAGTATGGGTGGAAATTTAGGATGGTCGGTGCAAGGAATATAAGCAAGACAGGAGCGCTCCTCATCACTTATGCTGTTCAACGAAAGGAAATGTTTAAAGAGTTATCAGAAGGACTTGAGAGTGGAATAAAAGAAGGGGGACAATTATTAAAACTAGTTAGGTTTGCGGGTGATCAAGCTTTAGTTTGCTTGTGCATTGGCTTGCAAACTGCATTAGTGCATTGGAAAGTCAGTGCACAGTTGTGGGATGAGAATACATTAAACAAAAAAATGCTTCATGGTTTTCGTGAAAATGACAACCTTAGTTAAATATTAGAATAGGAGGGCAAAAACTGGAGCAGGTGGAACAGTTTACGTTCCTCGTGAGTGTTTTAGTCTAAAATGGTCAGAGTAGTGAGGAAGTAATGAGAAGAATGCAGACTCAGACAAAGAAGCTTTCATGAGTTGATGACAGGAACATTGAGTATCGATATCTCGGATCCATTCTTTTAGCGTTTAATGTAATAGTGAGTTCCCTTGAGGCATAATTTAAAAATATGCATCATGCTAGAAGTGCTATTAACCATTGAAAGAAGAATCTTCTCTCAAGTATATTTTAATCGTTAACGATATTATTAGCACAATGCAATACGATTTCTATATCATAATAAAAGATGATTGTAGTTGTAAATGCAGGATTGACGCTGTCTGTAATTAGAAGCTATTTGAACAATTATCTAATTCTAAGTACGATATAAAATTACTTAATTTGATAGAATACATGTTTTGACTGTCATGACTCTCTTTAAAAAAGGAAATGTCAATACTTAAAAAATAATAGGCAACCGTCGTATTTCAAAATTTTAGTGAATTTTAGAGACTGTACACATTCATCGCTCTATTCAATTCTTTCACCATTGTACACGTTTATTTAGATTCAGAGAGACAGTATGATAGATTTTGCTACGTCAAATTTCTTGCCCTCCGTACTTATAGTTATGTACGTACGTATTTCCCTTGAATTCATTTTTTGTTTCCTTACAGTTTCTCGTTTACTCTTTCTTATGAGTCTCATTCACTCCTCCACTCATTCAACCACTCACGACTCATAGTCAAGAAACGCCTCCTCCAAATGCTACCTTACAGACCTTGCGATGCGAAATTGCCGGAGTTTTTCATGGCTCGCGCTACTTTGCTTCGCTTCTTCGCTCGTGTGCTGATAATGCATTCCGTCGCCTTCTAGCAGCACATCGCTACTTGTCCCCCCTCTCTCCATATACTTAGAGTCTTCTCACGCCCCCCCCCCGCCCACCTCTCTCTTTCTTCCTAGCCTCCGCACTACTCGTTTTACCCTCTACAGCTCGAGTGCTCTCTCGGAAAATAAAGAATTATGCATAAGAGGTAAAATAAACACAACGAGAGGAAGAAAGGAATGATAGGAAAAGGGAGTGGGGAGCGTGGTGGCTTTCGAGGACCTTGAATGGGGAGGCTGGCATGGAAGTTTGAAGAAGCAGGAGAATGGGATCGAGGCCTCATACAAAAAATATAGGTAATTACAGGCTGCAAAAAACTTTGTGACGTGTGTATGAATACTTCGCATCAAATTCCAAGGTGCACCGTCCAAAATTTAAGTCCTGTAACTTCACATTACTACAAAGGCTGTTCAGAAAGTAAACTCCGTTATGCTATCAAAAATATCCTGTAATAGATACAGAAAATTTATTATTTTAATCTTCAAACTACATATCTTTAATATTTTATTATATATTCCCCAAACAAATTTAAACATTTGTCATATCTTTGAACTAATTTTCAAATTCCTTCTGCATAAAATTCTGCCACCTGAGATCGCAACCAACCGATGAAGTTATCTTGAAGTTCCTCGTCGAGGCGATCACAAAACATGTAATAGTTCACTTTTCAGTCGTATTTCCACGTAACAGAGTCGTAGAAATCTGTGAAATATTTTCTAAAGATTTCAGATAATGTAAAACGCCGATTTTCTTTTTCTTCACTCATAAACGAACGCGAACACTGACACACCACTCTTGTCACTCGGGAACATTTGGTGGTTAGAGAGGACAAAATTCCTGATGAACGTCAGCATCTTTGAAGTTTTTTATCTGTGAAATCCTTATCACTGAATGAACTTCACATCTGGCGTGAAATGCAATTGTATTGTTCATTTTGACTCGAAAATTTAGACAAACGAAAAGCAGCACGACTTTCTAGCCACTGCAGATCGAGGCCTACTGACGTACTGTGTGCGTCAGTACAGCGACCATTCGGCTCCCTCCACTTATTCTTACGCTACACGAAAACGGAGGTTGCTTACTGGAGAGCCCTCGTAATTTCGTTAAATAAGAAGGCAAATTCAGACTAGGGGACTAGAAATTAAATTGTTAAGAAATATGCTCAAGAGAGGGAAATAATACTTTCACATAAGAAAATACATTTTCTGAATGACATGTTTGCTTTGCGATTGTCGTCTTTGTCGAATACCAACACGGAAGAAGAAATTGATGCAAAATTTCACATCACACGTATTTAATGTGCGTGACCCATAGTCCACTAAATAATTACAACAAGACTTACAAGTCAAATTACTTCTTTTATAATTTATGAATTCGCCAATGCTGAAATAACTTTACTTGCTTAAGTCCTGTTCTAAAATTTTCACAAAATGTAAGTCCCACATGCTGAACAAACGACCATTATTTTCGAAAATATATTTCGTATTTTAAACGGACCTACTGAATCACAATTATTCGAATCCCTTTGGAGTAAATTGGTTTCAAGAATAAAATAATTTTAGCTTGATAGTTATTACAATCGGAAAGATTTACCAAAAATATCAAATTATAGCATTACTACCAGATTTGTTATTAACAATTCATGAAATACGCCTTTTCTACTTAAAAAACTAGCCTTTTCACTGTGAACAATCTTCATTTACCTTTGTACGCACCACTACTTACCAAAACTATGCCCAGGACGGTAATTTTCTTTTTAAGCTCCTTTTCTGTCCACAAAGGCCGTAAAAATTTGTCTTGAGGATCACCAGAGGAGCGAATGAAGGAAAACGCAGACATTCTCACGCGAAACTCTACTTAAGCGTTTTTATGGATGTGTCCCGTTAAAAAAAGATTGAAGAAAAATACGAGGTAAATTCTACTGCGCAACAGTTAATCATTCGCCAAAGAAGTGAAACACCTGCAAGTTTTAATGTCGAAAACTTTACTTACATACTTTATGCTTGTCAACTTCTGTAATAAATAGCATTGGTTTTCTATTGGCATGAAATATTATTCCATTGACTTTTAATTAAAATCCAAATAAAAGTTTTATTGCATACAATGGAAAAATATGAATGTTTTAAGTGTGCTACTGAAAGATGAGACTATTTCCTCAATTATCCTAAGAAATTTAAACTCATATTATCTTCCCCAAAGAGAAATATAGCCTCAAAACAGACGTAGGACAGAAATTGAACGACTAAGAATTTTTTAATTTCAGTGGTCATGAGACGAACTCGGAACCACTTTTAAAGTCAAAGTTTAATGAATTATGAGCGCATTTTAACTAATACTACATAGCAACATTAACGCAAGAGATTCTTAAAAATATTTTATCCCCTTAGACTAATGTTTTTTCTCGAGGTCAGTCAACACATTACCTATTAAGACCTATTAGGAAAAATATTCCAGGTACATCCTCATAATTTTATATTGTTTATAACTTTTTACATTTTTTAATTAGTGTGCTAGTGATCAAACACTGAAAACAAGTAATTTCTTGCAGAAATGATGATTTCACAGAAAATTATTCATACATGACGGTATTTTCCATTCATTCCAGCAGGGCTTAACAAATAATCGAAAGGGCCTGCGAAAGCCAAATATTTTTGCTGGAAAAAAATGTAACTTCAACATTTTTTTAGTTGCTATGTGTAACCTGAACCATTATTTTTATTTTTATAAATATTAAGTGAAGGAATGAAGATTTAAAAGAAAGCTCATTAATTCGATAAACATGATGGTAAAAGAAAAATTATACTAAAACATGAACTGCTATTTAAAGATATGATCCTGAAGCTTTCGAGATAGGGGCTTAGAATGAACACAAAGAGTAAAACGTTATGGGATTTAAGTAAATACTGAAAATAACCCCGTTTCATTGCCATTTATGCATTTTATGCATATGACGGAATGCCAGTTCTTTTGTATCTGATGAGACTAAATAATAAGTCAACACAAGCGAAGTTTCTCACAAAACGCGATAAAGAACAAGAATAGACAGTCAGTTTTCACGACATATAACTACATAAATGCAAACAAGAGAACAATACGATAAATGCAAAGCGAACAAACGAGCAGGCTTCCATTTCGAAGGCCAAACCCAGCTCTCTGAACTTAGCCAGGACAAGCCTAAACTCCCAAAACGCATGAGGCTACCAAATACGTTTACGGAGAACGAGCGACCATATTTGCAAATTAGTTTCGTAACGACCCATGAAAATTGAGGTGAATCACGTTGAAATCTAATCCCGGGGCTGCGTGTTTACACACGAGGACCGGATACCAATTGGCTGGGGACAGTGGGAGTGGGACGGTTGTGGGGGGGAGACAGAAGAGAGGGCTGGGGAAAGAGATTGCTGGAGAGGGAGGCGAACGAACGAAAAAGAAGGAAGATGACAGCGGCGGGGTGGGAGAAGGCTACGACGCACGGGAGAAAGTGAGCGAGCAAGATGGAGATCCTCTCATGGTAATGCATCGCGGGGGAGTTAGGAGGAGAGCGGCTGCCGGTGGAGGTGGGACATATTTGACGGAGCGGGAGTGGATGGGGTGCCCAAAGGGCGCTGGAGGGACCTCGGGGTCCTAACCGACCTCATTTCCCTCCGCACCCCTGGACCCCTAACTCCCACCCTCTTGCAGTTTCCACCCCCTCCCTTTAACACTCCACGACCCCCATTCCCCTATCCTTCCCTCCCTCCTCATTTCTCGCCCTCCTCCCCCCTCTACCCCCTCCCTCTCCCTCCAGCGTCGTTAATCACTGAGGCCGCAATTCTGATGACTTGAGTCAACGTGATATATCTTCCCTGCGGGCCAGATCCATAATCCCCTCCACCCCGTACTCGCTCTTCTACCCCCCCCCCCCAAACCCTCACCCCCGGAGCCCTCTTCGATTCAACTAACCCCACTCATCCACGCTCCTCCCGCCGCTTCCCTTTCCATCTTCTCGCTAACCTTTCCTTTCCTCAACCACTTGCAGAAAACTTCCTCTTCACTACACATACAATGTTACCCTTTTACCCTTTTACCCGTCTTCATAGTTTTGCCGACGTCCACCCGTTACTTTCCCCCAATTTCGAAATGGTGTATCCATAAGCATGCCAAGAGTCAGTCTTGATAGACAATGGTTATCTGCAGTTGCCTTATGAAAAAATGGCTGTTCATGAACTTTATTCGTGAAAGAAGGAACTTAAAAAGTAACATGCTTCGGTAATACAGAACAGAAATCAACTCATTTCGGTGAAAACCAAAACGTTTTTCTCGCAAGTATCCAGTAATCAATCCTAAAGATAGTTTCAATGAGGAAAATAAATTTATACATACGTATATATATATTTATATATATATATCTCATATTAGTTGCTCATTTTACATGAAAGTCAGAAATTTGGAAGGAAAGTAGAGTGGTAGTCTTTTCATGCCACAGCGGTTTTCCATGAAATTCTAGACTCCATAAAATCACAAAATTTCGGTTTAGCCGGGGTAGGAGAGGGATATTTGGGACTAGGACGTCTATAACGGAACCTTTCGGAGCCTAGTACGAAAAAGTCCCCCATGGCTGTAAAATTTTGCAATTTCAGACGGGGATCACTGATGATAATGAGACGATAACATAGGTCACCACACCCAAATCTATTGAATATGAAAATTACAAATCTAGACAAAACACTTGAAATAATTTTCTAGAATAATTAACACCAAGAAATGTATTGCAACTTACAAATATTTTTTTGACGTTAATCGTGAATAAAAATCAAGACATTTGATTCAACTTGATGTAAAAAATTTGGGAAACCCGAATCACATTGCTCTACAAATGTAGACTTCATTTGTCCATCCAGGAGAACCCTAGAAAAGAAACCATGACCGTTCCCCAAACTCAAAATTACATTTATCTAAATTTTTATAAAATAAATTAATACACCTATAATTTTAAATTCACCCATTTTGTCTAGTTGGGATCTTAAAAGGAGGATTCTTTCCCATGAAATTCAACAGCTCTATTTACCGTAATAGTATACTAACTCTCCAAAGAATTGGGTCAAAATGCAAAATTACTAAGAGATCTCGGGTAAATCAAAATCCAGTGAAAACCAAAAACAAGCCTAGGGTTCAATGAATGACTCTTTTTCAGGAACACACAAGTCCTGAAGCCCATAATAGAAAGAATCTGAGAGGGAAGTCGACGAGAGAATGACTGCGTATTTAATACGTGTATATATATATATATATATATATATATATATATATATACACACATATAACTGCACTAACCTGCGGACTTACGGGTCTTGGATAAAGATAGCTTGCAAGAAGCGATAATGGCTCGTGTCCTAAAATAGTCATCATATATTTCGACATGGAAAAAATACTGCTGTACGAGGATATCTTTAGTAATAGCAATTCAGTTTTAACCTAGCGAGTCTTAAAATTACTAAGAATGTAGGCTCATTGTTAAAATAAATCGGAATCCTAATTTTGACAAATGAAAATTTTTCATCATTTGTCACTTCATCTTAATAAATTTTTTTCGATCAAAATAGTACAGAATGACTTGGATTTCAAATGATTTCTTACAGTATATTATCTGTGATGTTTGCTGGATATCTATTTTTAAAATTAGTAAGTAGAGAGCAATGGAAAATGTTGATATTTTACAAAATTCTGGATTAAAAGAAAGATAAAACAAAGAATTCATAATTAAACTGAAGGATTAAAGGCTTAAATGTGATAATATTTTGCAAAGGTACATTAAAAATGCTAAAATGGAATATATACTGTGAAGATATTCTTAATTTAGACTTCTCCAGAGTTAAAATTTAAAAACAAAAAACTATATGTGATAGCCAAAGGGTGAATATCAGTCTTCTACACGCACGCTTTAGTGTGGAGAGTGAGTTATAACTTTGTCAATACAGATAAACAATAAATGCCAATTTCCTGTTATGGCCCATAGCTTTTTGAAATTTCACACTCATTGTTAACCACTTAACGCCATGCACTAAGCAAACCAACACAATATCAGAACATATTATGTAATTAAGGAACAAAACCTTTTTTTGTAGCCAGTAGCGGTACATCAATTCGCCTGGAAGTTAGGCAGCGTGAAGAAAGGTAAACGACCGACGAAAATGTCCGAGGTCAAGGAAGGAATAGAAGTGGAAATAAAAACAAGAGATAAATGATGCCATCGAGCAGAGGCGTTGGAAAGGGGAAACTCAAAAATATATATATATATTTATACGGTATCATTGTTACAAAAGTTTTCTAAAGACCCACGATAGTTAGACATTGCTTAAAAGATCAGTATTCAATGCTTCTCCTACAATAGTGTACTATGCAGTTGTTCATTTCCGAAATAAAATCAGTAAATATTTGAAAGACACCTTATCAAAATAGTTAGTAAATTAAATAAAATGGCTATAATAATTATAATTTGTTCCTAATGTCACAATATCAATGGATTTTCTAAAAATTTGCAAAATTTTAATTGGCAACGGATAAAGTTCATCATTAACTGGTATATCTCAATAGTGATAATATTTTTCGGCATGCATGAAAATATATTTGCTTTAAAAGTGCCTTGGAAGAGAGCAAAAAATAAACTATACTGAAACAGAAACTAAAGGAAGACGAATACACTACATTTGATAAGACTAAGCACATTGTGAGGGAAATCTATATGCTTCATTGGCTTGGGTTTAAATATCTGGAAGGTTTTCATGCATTAGTATCGTGCATAGTTACATCGTTCAATCTTCATATGGTGCTGATAAATTTGATCTCTTCTATCGAGATTGCTCGGCAAATAAATCTTACCTTCATCCGTCAGAACATCTTTAGTTGTAATTTTCACATAAATCACACTATATATATATATAATTTTCAACTGTGGTAAAAGAAGCATAAACATTTATTTTATGGAAACTGGGAAAAGTATAATGAAGATGGTGAACACTTTCGCACTCAACGCCACGTAGCTCTTTAAACAAAAATGAAATCCACAAAATCGAAAATCAGTAAACAATTACTCAGTCTACTTAACAGTTAATCAGTAAACAATCAGTATACAATTACAGAGATATGAATAAATAAATGAGAAAGGTTAGGCACAATATTAATACGAAAATTTTTATAACCACGTAGCCGGTAATAATTCAGTCAATCTTAAGCGTTCTGGCTCTTTCTCTCATGACTCTCTCATTCACATACCAGTTTATTTTCTTCCAAGGACAGGCATTAATATTTTCCACTAAATACTTCATTATTCACATCCATTTTGCACTAATATTTTAGGGATCCTGGCCATTACCTTTTGCAGTTGACCAGAAAAAACACTGGCAATACATGATGATAATAGCTATAGGACCGGTATCAATAAAAGAACCTCCCTGCTACCGGAGACTGCAGCGTAGAATTTCGCACGTGGTATTTGCCAAGGGAGACTCCATGGATACTCTCAGAGTGGAAGACTACGGAGAACCGATTATTAATATATAAATGCATACTCCTAATGGTAAAATTCTACCTATTTCTTTCTTCGATCATGCAATTTTATCATCATAATATCAATTTTAAGAAATAAATTTAAAGCAAGCACAAAACATAGTTTACCAATGGATGTAATTGACCAGTACTACCATTGAGGTCTTGCTCACAAAAGTTGCTATCGCATCAAAACAGAAAATCTATCTTTAATCCGTGATATTCGCAATATTTTCATAGTGCGCTACCAGCCGAGTCAGCAATACTGCGAAATATCTGATGGATATACGGTAGAGTCCTTCACGTAAACCGCTGAGAACTACTGCTATAAAACATCTCCCATACATAGACGGGAGATAGACCTGTACTGGGCAAGAGTACACAAGCTAGCTTAATTCCCCGCCATCCTTCCTCCTCCTTCATATGCACATCTTATCCCGATGGTCCTTCGTGCGAGGATTGAGGGGAGGGGTTTCATGCGACGCTGCTGTGCAAACAGAAATGTTTAGGGAGGACGGGGTGGATAGAGAGGGGGAAGACTTGGGAATGAAGCCCCCCTGGCCACCAGAGGACCAATAGGCAGATAACCGGGTAAAGGGATAAGCGGGAGGGGCTGAGGCGGAACGTCGCGGCCGAACGTGTGGTCCTCACCCCGCTAGGTGTTATGGATGGCGGCTAAGGCAGAGGACGACGGAGAGCAGGATGGGGGTGTGTGGTCCAACGATAGAGAAGAGGGGTTCTGAAGTTGAGCGATCGCTCGAGATGGAAAGTGTTCATAATGATTAGCGAGGATGGATAGAGAGTGGGTGGGGCGTGTAAAATTCAGAATCAGAGGATCTCCATGCAATGAGGAAGGAAAAAGCGCAAGATTAGTGAGGTCAAATGGCGACTGAGGCACATAAATAGAGAAATTCGAGAGCAATCGCGAATTTTTCGGAACAGCACCTTATCCACAGCTGCCACCATCATAACAGATTCTTCTTCAGCCTTTGGAAACCTCTCGGGCGACAGGTACGCAAAAATATGCCAATAGAAAAACTGTCGATGAATGACTAAAATGTATTTTCAACTTTTTTTGTACACTGCGCTATTTCTGCTTTGATGCTTAAAGCAAGGGAGAAAAGTTTATACATCAGTAAATACTCGTCCTAAAGAATTCGTAATATCGGAAAATGTTTTGCAAATCTTCCATTTGAAGGCGATGGATAATATTTTGAACATTTTTATCCTTGCAAAATTTTGTCACAAGCTAACTATGAAAGGTGGCCGTAATTAAGTACGTAGCCCCATCAAAAAATAGTATAAACTTGAATTTGCATGTATTTTTTTGTTTTTCTTCTCTTGTTTCTATGTTTTCTAAGTTTGGCACTCTTTAGTCTATGCCAAAGAATAGTAATAACTATACATAACACTTAGGTGAAATAAATTTTGTCCTAATAATGGGTGACCGTGTTAATATTTCATGAGGCAGAGGTATTTGTAAATATGTGGGTAGGTAAAGATAGGTAGGTAGGTAGGCTCTTAAATGTTGGCGATTGAGAAAGGTGGCTAAGTAAGAAGCTCCAGGAATATGAGCATCCACCTCAGAAACAGGATATGTGAGGAGAGTAAGATCGACGGATCCCAAGAAGGATTAGGTCCCAGGTCGAGGAGTGGACGTTGAGCTAGATGGGCAGGGAGATCGTGCTGGGGGCGACGGTTAGAGGATGTGCCCGAGATACGTACGTGTGGTGGGGAAAGACGAGGGACGGAAAAATACTCGTGCGAGATATGAGGCGTGAGGGGAGGGTTCTCCGGATTGGAGGAAGTAAACGAGGTCAAAGGTAGGTGGTGCTGAGGGTAGCTGATGTAATTTTTTAGAAGCACTCTACAGCTGAGGTCATCAGCTCTATTGCTGCAGATAAATAGAATGAAGGAATCAGATTGAATAAATACTCGGTTTTGTGACCGATATATTGTTAATGAAATTTTCATTTTGGAAAAATTAACTCACTACATCATTCATCATACTTACTGAATATTTGGTAAAAATTATGTATCGAAACTTTTTATATCACTAGTTGAAAACTAAAATGGTGATTTTACTGCGACAACATGTCCCAAATTTTCTCCAAAATAAACCAGTAATATACATCATTTATCAATTTCAACTTTAACTATATAAATACCACTAGCTACAAAATGAACACATCCGTATTCCAATCGGCCTGACACAACATTCAATGATGAAAAAGGTTAAGAGTGTACAGAAGAAGCGTGTTCATATCAATGGAAGAGAAGCACATGAAGGTTTTAGCAATGGAGTTTTGGGTAATATCCTCTACACGAAATTATGTCGTATGTCATTCAAAATTTTCTCTTAACAATAATTTTCAGAGAATAAATATTAAAAGAAAGTTTAAGAACGTAAAAGGTTACAATAAACAATTTCTGAGTGTAAAAATCATTCGC